>JAVGWX010000003.1:128847022-129429522 GCA_036924085.1 Ariolimax columbianus | reverse complement strand
AAGAAACGCAGATCTTCAAAAACCAATTCCAACAACTTTGCAAAACATCCATCGAGCATTTACAAAAATGAATTCTCCCTTTGGATGAATTTAAGTGGTTTCGATTCGTGGTTTGTAAAGACTATAAAAAGTTTAGATATGAGAATTTTATTCCAGGTATTGAGTTTTTTTAAGGAAAGAGGTGTTATCATTGTTGACGTAAAATTATACGACCAATTGTGTAACCTGATTTCATTTCTCAGATCTCAAAAGATAGAGATTGAGCTCTTCCAAGATAAAAGGCTGCTTTTTACTTCTCAGAACTACGTAAAATATGCTCATTTTATTTGTGTTATTATGCCCAAAATGCAAACGTTGACAGGCTATTTTTCGCTGATTATTGTTCAATTAACCAGGGAATGGAACAGATGTAATGTGCAGTTAGTGAAGGCCCTAATATTCTCACACTATAATCTTTAACATGTGACTTGCGTGCATTTCTGTATTTATCTCTTAAGAAAATAATAACGTTTGCTAAAAATAGACAGCTCCGAAAAGTATACCTAATTAGATAGTATTAACTCTATGTAATGGAGAACTGCGACGCTAGTTCGATCAGACACAACATACTGAACAGTACGTCACGTCAGGGTCAGGCACAATATACTGACCAAGACTATTATCTGAATTCCATGTAGCGTTCCCTGGAAACAGGCTGTTTTCAAGTCAGTCTGATTGACGAGATGTGGATCGACATGATCCCCATAGTAGTGAGCGCCACACAGATGAAGCCAAGCATAGCACAACGGTCTGTAGTACTACGGTCCATCTTCATCAGCACGCTCGGAATGTAAGAAAGACTACTACAACTCGCTACATGACGTCCTTTTCAGGGCGCACAACAGAGTAACCTACTCATTGTGGGCATTCAACGACAACAACGACCTCTACACAATAACATTGTTTTAATGTTGACGGTTATAGTTTCTTCCGAAATAATTGTTTTATTTTAAAGTATGCGTCCATTTCAAATGATTTAAGAATAGATTGTCCTCCTTTTCAGAATAGATTGTCCTGCTTTTCAGAATAGATTGTCCTCCTTTTTAAATAGATTGTCCTCCTTGTCAGAATAGATTGTCCTGCTTTTCAGAATAGATTGTCCTCCTTGTCAGAATAAATTGTCCTCTTTTTCAGAATAGATTGTCCTCCTTGTCAGAATAGATTTTCCTGCTTTTCAGAATAGATTGTCCTCCTTGTCAGAATAAATTGTCCTCTTTTTCAGAATAGATTGTCTCACGTTTCAAGTTTGTATTTGATAACCATATTTGCATGACGCCTGTAGGTAAGAATTTGCAGGGGTAGTTACACGAACAATGGTTTTACATTTTGGGTTCTCTTGTCCCATTCACACCCCTCTTAAGTTGCTCGATACGGCAATGTTGGAAGGTTACAGAAATCCTGTTCATTTCCACTCATGCACCACTTTATTGAGCGTGAAATCTGATGTAGATTCTTTTAACGAGAATATGTACGAGACTAGATCGAAATTCCGTCTTTTAAAATCACTCAAATGCTCAAGTACAGCGTAAAACAGATGCAATTAAGAGGCATAGATTAATGGACAGGAATATGTGAGATATCTTACAAATGTAAAGAAAAACATAAAGTTATGATGCCCCACTGCGATTAATATTCAAATATAGAAGACTTAAACTGAGCTTAAGAATGTCAAGACCACTAAAGACCAAGAAAACATATTTACCTCAGGATTTGCAAGACTTTCATACTTCCTGTGTGGACAGAGGTGTCGCTACTAACGTAATTACCGATAATTAAACAAACAAATCCACGCAAACCCATTACATTTTGACATCACATCCGGTTTCTACAAGTATAACGCTGACAGACAATGTCCATTGTCAGAGTGGCTTTAAAATAGAGACTTACCCTGATGTGCGGAGAAAACGCACGTAATCATCATCTCTTCTATTTCCGGCCAAGCATGCTTACAACATCAGGCTGGACAGTGATTAAAAAACCCAAAAAAATACACTTACGTTTTAAGCACTAGAGAACAACGAAAAAAATGGTTTAAAGGATATACAAAAAACTATTTCAGACGCCAAGAAAGAACACCTTCAACTAACAGGTACCTCTCTGTAGTCAAACAATTTCTCGTATGGGTTATCTGTATGTGGTCTGTGTTAGCTTAAGGTAGTCTTGATGTTGTGGTAGATGAAAGCGAAGATATACCACGAAGACGCTACAACAATCAGTAGCAGCCTCTCTCTTCTGTGTGTGATCCGTACACACCTTGCGTATTGCATCTTGGAAAGATGTTGGTTCCGATACGTTGCGTTATCTTGTCGAAAGACGTATTATCCTTAAGTGTATTAGATTTTCTTCTCTGGACCATCCCAAATTCGCCTTGGAGTCAGTCTCTCTAACGTCTCTAGCGTAGGCTGGACTTGGCAGTCAATTCAGGACTGATACGGATTAAAGGAATCCGACTGGATAATTAAACCAAAGCATTTAACAGACAACATATATCTGGTATTGATCGGAGGAATAAGATGTTTACTAAATCCAACTGTTTATTAAGACAAAAAAGGATTGCTACGAGATGTGTTTGCATAGAAGATGAACACCATTCCCGTAAATTGCAATGTAATTTCTTACCAGTACATTAATGGAACAGACAATATATTAAGCCATGCACAGGTAAACAGCATACGTAACTATGGCTTTCTTAGATTGGTCAAATGCCTCGTCATTTTATTAGCAATGCGCCATTTGGACTTAGATTTGTTAACACAGACGACAATCAACATCTCCCCCATCCCCTCTTAAAACGGATCTTCGAGGGTCGTAATTACAAACGTTAGTGTTCAGACCATCACAATTCTCAGGTGCGGATAGTAGGAGAAAATATATAATAATCGAGCGGTGGCTATGACCTGTTGCGTTTCAGTGTATGCTGCGAGATTTGTGGCACATTAAACGATGAACATCTTCGCGTCTGCTCGTTCTGCTGATTGTGCCTCAACGGACTCGCAACAAGGTCAGATTAGTCTAACTAAGTGGAGGCATTGTTACCTTCTAGGCACGTCGTCATAAACAACTAGTGAAGGATGTGCCTGGGGCTAGCAACCTCATAGTATGAGAACCATTGCTACCTGCAACAGCACTACAGTTGAAAATTCCCTAAAAATATACGAAAGTAAATCAAATGCAGTGTTAGACCCTATACCCCGCCGTCTGGAGTCACAGGTAAATAATGATGATGAAGACAAGCGAATAATTCATTATTTTTACCTACATAGAAGGAAAACAAACACAGACACAATTTACATAATGTGAACTAGTGCGATCCGAAGAAACATCTTCATTATGAGCTTTCCGACAAATATGATTAGCCTAGTTGTAGAGAATTGGTTTTCACTGAAAATGTACAGGATTAATCGCTCGTTATCGGTACGATTCAGTTGACACAGTTGTAATTGTGTCCCTGGTATACTGTTAGAAAAGGACAGACAGCGAGAAACGTGAACTGACCCCACCACCCCATACAAAATATGTCTCATCGTACAATGACGACCCTTACACTTCATTCTTGAGCTACCTTTACTGTTGTAAAAAAAAATTTCTGAGAGCGTAAAAATGAACATCTCAGTTGTCAGCATTTCTACAAAGACAAGACATGGTGTAATATGCCAGTTAGACATATCTGTAACAGTTGCCCTATTTTTGATTTCGTCGCTGCTCTTCCTCTACTGGTTCAATGATATGGTCAAGCAATCATGTTTAACCAGGTTTCTTCCATGACTTCCATATTCTGGAACACACAAACTTATTAATAAACAAAAACATAGTTAAGGGTTTCGCAAACACACACAAACATACGCACTCATACAGAAACAATACACACATACGTATATATAAATATGCACACACACGCCCACATACATACTTACACAAACATACACATACATATACATAGACGTAGTCATATTTGTACACACACATGTGAATGGTCCGATCCCCGGAATAAGGAGTTTTCACTCTTCACACATATACACACAACACACACACACATGTACACATAGCACACACCCACACACACACACGTACACATAGCACACACACACACACATATATACACACATTAACACACACATACACACACAGCACACACACATGAACACACACATATACACACAGTACACACACAGCACACACACACACACACACACATGTACACACATACGCACACATACGCATTCACATACACACACACACACACACACATGTACACACGCACACATACGCATTCACATACACACACCCACGCACATTCACACTCAAAAATGCACACATACACATGCACACACACATGCACACATACACATGCACACTGGACATCAGAATGACATTATTCTGTCGCTTACCAGCTTATAAGTTTGTATTTCTCCATACTCCGCTTCCATGGGTTTTACCTCACATATTTTCCAAATCCCTTGGTCCACATAGACGATGCTGACCTCTCATATGTCCCATATTTCGCCTCCACCCTGAACTTAATCCTCTCCCCTCCCACGACACTACTAAGTCCCAGAAGTCTGTAGTCACAGTGATTGTACTGCGCGCCTGACTATCGATCTACGCGAGACCTCCAATTACGTCAGTCAGTGTCCTGGTAGACCGTCCCGTCGAGCTCTAACACTTAAATGAGATTAAACTTCCCAACGACACAGAAAGACCCTCTGACCCCACCGACTGTGAAACTTGGACTGCTTCAGTTAGGGAAAGAGGACGGTCCATAAACTGATCTTTGTACATCTCTTCGTGTATACTGTATGTACGTCAGTCTGTCTGATACTATCCAAAGCGGCACCTCACATCCACTCCATGCAAATGGAAACGAGCCGTGTTACATCAGCCCGGTCAGCACTTAAGGGTACGATACTACTTTCCAGAAGTGATAAACCTACTGAAAAAGCAACATTACACTACAGCCAGGTGTATATATAACCTCTTTCGTGGCTACCCTCCAAGATATAAGAATAGACACTGAAATATGTTACCAGAGAACATCCATCTAGAGCGATCATCTCAGCCCAAGTGGTCTCACCAGCGATGTCTAGATCTAAGCCTGTTCGTTTCTGCTGCGTGTTTATTTCACACAACCAATCATGCACGAGAACACTGACAGTTATCCCCGTGAAAGCCTTCACTATTTCTTAATGTTCAATACAGCCTAGCAAAGCCGACCATCGATCTCACCTACGTCTTGACCTTAGCGCTCTTTATCAGTTCTGTTGTTCACGTTCCAACGGCCGTACATCAAATGATCGATATATTTTTTTACAAATGGTATTATGCCCAGTATCTTTCTTTTACAATTCGTGTTGCTGTTGTCAAAATTTATTCTAACAATGTTAATCTACTGCTTTGGTCAGGATGTGGTTCCGGGTGATGAAAATAGATGGCATTGTGGCTACTCAAGCACATATAATGAGAGTCTAAATATTTATAGCGATGACATTTTGAAGTCTATCAATGACCGCATGTTAGATGACGATACTCTAATAGATAAGTCCACAATTCACTGACTGCAGAACTTTCAAATTAAATGTTCGTCGAGTGGAGTCTTGTCGTTCCCATAAGTGGACAGAAGTCTAGTCGTTCCCATAAGGGACGGAGTGGAGTCTAGTCGCCTCCATAAGTGGACGGAGTGGAGTCTAGTCGCATCCATAAGTGTACGGAGTGGAGTCTAATCGTTCACATAAGTGGACGGAAGTCTAGACGTTCACATAAGTGGACGGAGTGAAGTCTAGTCGTCTCCGTAAGTATACGGAGTGGAGTCTAATCGTTCACATAAGTGGACAGAAGTCTAGACGTTCACATTAGTGGACGGAGTGAAGTCTAGTCGTCTCCATAAGTTTACGGAGTGGAGTCTAATCGTTCACATAAGTGGACAGAAGTCTAGACGTTCACATTAGTGGACGGAGTGAAGTCTAGTCGTCTCCATAAGTTTACGGAGTGGAGTCTAATCGTTCACATAAGTGGACGGAGTGAAGTCTAGTCGTCTCCATAAGTGGACGGAGTGGAGTCTAGTCGTTCCCAAAAGTGGACGAGTGAAGTTTAGTCATCCCCATAAGTGGATGGAGTGGAGTGTTTGCAGCCAACGTGCTACAGATACCATCATTATTCACAACTCCGCCATTTACAGAGAGACACAGAGTACTTACGAATATGCCCGGAGTGCATTGAAGTCTATTCTTTAGAAAGAGCAGAAGTTCCAACACTTCCGTGCTAATAAGATTTCTTCAGAAGGCCCATTGTATCTTGATCGTCGTGAAATATTATCTACACAGCATTTACCTGAAGAACAATCATATTATAATCAATGTTGATGTCTGTCTATGAGATTTACACTCCTGACGTTATTCTATTGATGTCTGTCTATGAGATTTACACTCCTGGCGTTATTCTGTTGATGTCTGTCTATGAGATTTACACTCCTGACGTTATTCTGTTGATGTCTGTCTATGAGATTTACACTCCTGGCGTTATTCTGTTGATGTCTGTCTATGAGATTTACACTCCTGGCGTTATTCTGTTGATGTCTGTCTATGAGATTTACACTCATGACATTATTCTGTTGATGTATGTCTATGAGATTTACACTCCTGACGTTATTCTGTTGATGTCTGTCTATGAGATTTACACTTCTGACGTTATTCTGTTGATATCTGTCTATGAGATTTACACTCCTGACGTTATTCTGTTGATGTATGTCTATGAGATTTACACTTCTGACGTTATTCTGCAGAATCGTATCGCCGTGGCTAACATAGATCTTACATTTGTTAAATTATTCTGTTTGAAATCGATTTGTATCAATAATTACAGAATTGGATTTTTATGCCACTGAAGAAGGTGAGAAACTTTTGATAGGTAAACGTCAGCCATGAGAAAGTTTTCATAGAACGACTTCTATTTTTGGATGTATGTTCACTGTTTGTCTTCAGACTCTATCTCTGCCCCGGGGGAGAGATGTCAAACTCACTCACACGCTGAGTTAGGACTTCTTGTGATTACGGGAAAGGCACGACACACAACGTTAGATGTAACTCCCCACCCCTCCTCCGCTGCCTTGCGGGATACCTGTTTACGGGAAATGCTTCGGGAGTAAACCCTAAGGAAAAATATGCATCATGTACTTTCTCCAGTGGTCTCGATAAACATCTTGCCACTGGCCAAGGGTAGATCAGAACCAGAGAGTGAGGTTGATAAAATGCGCAGTTACTTGCTCACTTTATTCAAAATTACCGCACAAGCCACCCATTTCAGCGGACACAGCAAGAGAAAAGACTGTCCACATGGCTGAACAAAGAGAGTGGTTTTCATTACTTGTGATGGACGAGCAGCACAGACTCTACAAAACACAAAATGGATCAAGTCTTCCCTATTCCGACTGCCACACCATCGAGATAATAAAATAGCCCAAATATAACCAACAAGACTAGATGTGTGCTTGAAAGAACCGCGTTGCACCACAATAAATAAAAAGTGCATGTCCTGTTCTCAGTAGTGGATCCCTCAGTACCAGACTATGTGTAAAGGGAAATTATCGAGAATTAATTGAAACACATTTTATGACGTTATCTTAGATTGTCTAGACCTTACACAATGTCGATAATGACACATATACGCCTGAGCCAGTCTAGGCAAGACCACATATACACATGCATACAAAATTACATTATGACAAAACGGCCTTCAACAGGGACTGAAGACATCATAGATTAAAATATGTCATTGGTAAATATGGCAACTTTTAATGGAATATATTTGGCTATACTGGTTGGAATCTAGTCACTGCAGTTTACGTTGGGATAACAAGGGATACCCGCAATGACTTGCGACTTTTCTGCAGTCTTTATTTAGTCTCTGTCATTAATATAGTTTTAGTCTATACCAAAAGTGGTACCATATGTGTTGGACAATAGTTGGATATCTTGGTTTTTATATCTTTTAGTGATAATGTCTTTGGTGTGGGAAAACAGTTGCAGATCTTAGTCATATTTTAGTGATACTGTCTTTGAGGAAATAGTTGAAGATATTAGTCATATTTTAGTGATACTATCTTTGGGGAAACCGTTGAAGATCTTAGTTATGCTGTTTTAGTTATATTGTCTTTGGTGTGGGAAATGTGTGATATATTTTACTTGGTGTCTTTTAGTCACTGTTTTGTCTGTGAGAAATGAATAATATTGTATTTTTATGTAGTGTCTTTTAGTCACACTGCTTTGGATTGTGGGAACAGAGTGTTATTTTTTACTTGGTATCTTTCGGTCATATTTTGACATTAACATAAAGCGTATCAAGAAATCTGAAAACACTAAAACTAAATTGTAATTAAATGCAAATTGTGGCTGAACAATGTAATCGTCTTCTTCTGTCCCGAGTCAAATTGAAATATATGCTCTTGTGTTAATGTATCACCAGCTTCACGCTCATTAGGGTTTTGGAATGTATGAATGGTTAGGATTTCAGTATTGTTAACTTGGAGATTATTCGGCCTTCGAAAGAATTATTTAGCAAATGACATGTGTATGTGTGTCACTCCCAGTGTTAGATGTTAAATATGCGTAGCTGCTTTTTGCTGTTAATGACAAATATAAAATGTATCATTGATTAGGTCGCTATGGTCTACTTCGTGAGAGAATTATATTTATAGGAAGAAAGCGCTTCGTTTTGCTAATATGTGTCTGTGTAACCTGCTACGGTTATGACTATTAGTAAATACATTAAGGAAACGTGTGTAGCTTTAGTTAACGAGCTCCAGTGAGACAACCTGACATTTAGCTCATGGGACTGATCCGGAAGTTAGTTTTACCAGTCTACATATATTAGCAGTATTCTAGTTTGTATTTCTCTGCACGTAGTTTCTTACTAAATATCATGGAAGTTAATATATGTAAAAAGTCGATGTCTTGAGAGACCAGTTATGTGGCTGTCCTTCCTGGTATGAGGATAAGTCAGTAAATAGATTACAAACTGTTAGGGGATAACTGAAACAAATGCAGTTTATAGTTTCTAAAAGCGTCATTAAGTGGTAGCAACGTCGCCGTGTGTCGCATGCCGTGCGCTGCCAAGATACAAACATGGCGTCCGTGTTCACAGAGCGCACAATCAATTAGCATCCAGTCTGCTATTGTGAGTTTATTTTGGTTTGAGAGGGGGAGGGGGTGGAGGAGGGGGTTGTGGGACGTGGTGGACAGCTCTCTGCAAAGGATATTCACAAGTACATGCTTGCTGTTTACGGTTTTAAGTTCTTGTCGCGTAAAGCAGTGCATAACTGGGTTGATACGTTTTTTTTCAAGAACGCTCAAAAACAGCTGATGACCTGTTCGTCCTGTTCAGATTGCAACTTAAGCAGATATGAGGCAAGTGCGGGATATGGTTCCAGCTGGCATTCGAGTAACGATACCCTATCAAACGCCTTCTTAAAATCAACGAACACATGGTACAGGTTTTGCTGCTGTTCTAGATTTTTCTCGCTTAGCAGCCATAAATTAAATTTATGTTCTGTAGTGCTTCTTCCTTGTCTAAACGCTACTTGCTCCTCAGCAATGATTTTCTCTGCTTGGGGTTTCAGTTGGTTGATGATTAATGTAATCATGACCTTGCTGTAATTTTTGCACAGCTTTAGGTTTCCAGACTTAGGTAACAGTATAACCACTGATTCTGTCCATAAGTCCGGACAGTTTTCTGTCGCCCATATTTTGTTGCAGATGTGTGTCAGGCCTTCTACCACTACCTCCTAACCAGCATGTAAGAGCTCTGCTTGTATATTTTTCACGCTTGCCGACTTCCCTCTTCTCAATGTCTTTACCGCGGCAGCTACCGCTTCCTTCGTTATCAGTTGATTATCCTCTATAGTTGTTGGTGTTAGAGAGATTGTTTTCATTGGTTCTTTCCGTCCCTCATAGTTGTTTAACTCGGAACATTACTGTGTCCATCGTGGCAGTACGTCATTGTCCTCAATAAGGCAGCTGGATCATAATGTCCCTGCCTTGTCTTGGTGTTACCATTTGGTTGACCACCTTGTATGCCCCTTTAGGGTAATTTCTGTCTATCTCTCTTCGATATTAGTACATTGCTCACATATCCACGCTCCTTTCGCCTCTCTCATCTTTTGTTGTATCGCTTTCTTGAACTCTTTATATCTGTCGACCTCATCAGATGGATGTTTTTGGTTTTTCAGTTACCCTTTTCTATCACAAAGATCTAGAATGTCTTTGGTCAACCATGGCTTTCTTTTAAGCTTCCTGGTTAAGCCGTCGGGCTAGTGATTGGGTGGTGTGGGTTCGACTCCGGATTCCGCCGTCTTTTTCACGGGTGCGTGATGCGGAGACCCCTGCATCTCGTAGTCGCCCCCTAGTCGTCTTGTCCTTGACTTGCCACTGGGGTCGAGCAGCACTAGACGAGAGAGTGAGGATAGAAAATAGCGCAGTTAATCCTTACTAAAAATAGCGCTAGCTAAATTCATTGTGCCATCATCGTCTACGATGGACGGCGGCCTTTTCCTTTATATATATATATGTACACACACACACGCGTGTATATTGTTTGCATGTTCTTCGTATATATAGTTCATCTGTACATGGAAATCAATATTATTGCATGACACTGTTGTAATATTATACGTGTAACTAAACTAGCTGATTGTACTATATTGTTTGTAGGGCGATGGTAAAGATACACGTCTGTATATGGCGCCGGCTGTCTTTTGCTGCTCCTTGCCATGAGAAGCTAGATATGGCGACGGTTGTGAGAAATTCTGATACTATAGTGATCTGTTTAAAAAACTAGTGAAAACTGAATCTAGGAAATACTCTATTTAGCTACAGCAATGGCAGGTATATAATAGCGTTGTTTGATCGAGTAGTTTCATGGATGGCTGAGTGTAACAGAAACACGGAAAGGACTTATACAGCACTAAAACAATATGGTTCCGTCTAACATGTCAGCGTCCACAACATATAACATTATACGACATCCCAATCACGCAAGCAAAAGCATACCCACTTTGTAGAAGCATTTTGTGTTTGAAACAAAATCACATGTGTGAAACCGGAGTGAAGCGAAGCTCTGGGAACACTATCGCATGTACGATACACTTGTGAAAGATAGTTCTAGAAGTAATACCGTATTTGTAATACATGAATGCAAGAAAGCTCTTGAAAAAATATCCTACATTTATAATGCAGGGATAACAAAGTGATTAATTCACTGTTCGGTCCATAGGAAAACAAAGAAAAAGAGTGTCTATGTTGATGTAATGTGAATTGAAATGATGTGTATTGATAAGGATTACGATAGCGTGTATTGTAATGATTGTGATGTCGTATATTGTAATGATTGTGATGTCGTATATTGTAATTGTTGTGATTACGTACATTACAACGATTATGGTGTGTTAGGTGTTGGCATTCAAACATAATGATGATGTGTAAAGATTACGTCAATAAGATGGGTTGCACGATAGTGTGAAGACAAGAAAAATTAACGTATGGAGCGACGATATGTGGGTTTCGATGATGTTCGAGGTAGTTACAGCCCATGACAACATAACCAAATAATATAATTCCATATCTTTGAACTGTTTGTCCACAGTATCAGCTGGTCGTCCCCTCAGATACACCCTCCCGACATTTCTGGATACACCCAACAACATAACTGCCGTTGTAGGCTCAGACGTTGTCCTGCCATGCTCTGTGCTGAACCTAGGCCCAAAATCTGTAAGTTCATCTTTGTCTTCCACTTCTGATCGCTTTTGTCTGTCTATATAACCTGGGTGTTGTGTATATCACCTGGGTGTTGTGTATATCATCCGTTTTGTCTGGTAAATCACCCTTTGTGTCGTGTAAATTACCGGTTTTGTCTTGTATATCACACATGCATCGTATATATCACCTGTGTGTCGTATACATCACTTGTGTTTTGTGTATATCACCACATGGAGCTGAAACAGATATGATTGATTTACAAAATACGGAGGATATAAATAGAACTGGTATTTTAATATGAAATGAACAACTCCAGACTATATGTATTGTACAAGAGAGATTAATTGATAGGTATAATAGAGATACGACCCAAAGCCCACGAGTCGTACCGGCCTCAAGAAATTACGCGTATAAAATAAGTGCAACCAAACCCTAAATAGTGTGCACCTACTATCCAGAATGTGTCAGTGATATCACAGTAATAAATTATCCGTATGATACGAGTACCACCAATCCACATATAGCATACACGTACTACCCTTAACACGCTAGTGATACACGTTCCAATACATTACACATATGATTGCAACCCAAATAAGAATGGAATAGAGGGGAGGTAAAAATACACATGTGTCGTAGAAGTGCTGGCAATGATAGCTGAAGTTTCATATTCGGAGCTCAAGAAAATGGTCCAAAATAAGAATCAATGAAGCACATCTGATGATGAAATGTGTATCATGGAGAACAGAAATGGTTGAGCAATTAAGCAAGTGATGGTAAACATTAAGAAATGTTGATACTGTATCACATATAAGCTAACTAGAATGGTTCACAAACCTGCATCACATTGGTATGCCACAAACTGTTCATTTACTTGAAGCTATATATATTGCTAGGAATATTATTCAAGAATTCGACATGATTTAATACGGGTTAAAGGATTATCAAAGAAAAGGATAAATTAGATTGTTAGAATGTTTTTTTTTTCTAAATACAGCATTCAACGAGAAAAAGAGGGCACAGTCACAAATTAATTTAAAAAAGGTCTAGATTAGATACCAGGAAAATATCTTTTGTTGGAGAGTGATAGATGCCTGGAATGCATTTCCACAGGAAATAATGAAGGTAGGGTAAATTAATGCATCCATGAATAGATTGGATACGCATGTTTATTTTTAAATCAAGTGGATGTAAGAGACACTCTGCAGAGTCTTCTAAACCAATATAAAGACGTTAAGTTAAGTTAAGTGTTGTTTTACAGACTACACCTAATTTGCAAATTGTTTCTGTTTCTAAGAATCGACGTCACTGCACTCCGAGCATACCCATAGGTGCTAAGTCTCTCTCATCAAATGGCGTAACAGAATATGATCAATGTGTCGGCTAATTAAGGATTTATCAAGAACCAGACTAACATAGAACTGCACAGAAAACACAAGCTAGCTAAGCGAAATGAGTTATTGAGTGAAAGCAAACCTCAATTGTAATGCAACAAATAAAAATAAAGCAATAGGTAAAACTAAGTTACGCTTACAACTGCGATATTTATATATTAATATGTATGGATCACGTTAACGCAGACGAATCAGGTAAAAAGTCGGACTGCTAGCAGATTTAGAGAAGATTAAATGCATTCAAATACGCTGGGAAACTACTGTAATGAATTTCTTGATAATTGGGCGAAAGGTTTGGCCTCTAAAGATGAACTATAAGCCACATGTATGTAGCACGTCTTTCCAGTAGTGAGCAAAATGCACCAGGTATCATAAACACACACTTCCGTCCATTATGGTTTGAAGTGAATGCGATGAGTGAAAGCCGTGGCATCGGATCGACACATGCTTATAGCAAACTTCAATGTGTAAACGATATTCAGACTAGAACCAGGAATGAGCAGAATGTGATATAACACAGAGGGATGCAGAATGGTGGCGTTTTCCAAGAAAATGCACTGACGTAATTAAACTTGCAGATTTAAATAGTGTGATCGTTTTGATAGATGTTCTCGCCAGATATTCATGATAAACTAAAAGACAGTGATTGACAGACTGTGTTTTGTGAAGGACCTCCAGGTGTAATGCGAATAATTGTTCAATTATCTGACATGTTCCTGCTTCGCAACGACATGTTGCAGTAAAATAGCTTACAGTTTCATTTTTATCTAGAGTAGAATGGTCTCCGTTTAATATCATTGCAGACATTTTCATTCACATACCATGAGCTTATCAAACATGAAGTAGACACCATGGAGTGAAAGATAAGTCTATAAACAATATTAAATCACAATATATGGAATATAGTTTTCTTTCTTCTTTTGATGATCGAAAGAAGTAGAAGAACATAAATTATGGGTCCCGAATTTGTTTAGGTTAGGTGCATGACGTCATCGTTCTTGAAGTTATGGGGCCACCTATACCATGTGACCACAATTATTATTTGAATATTAGAACAGTGACATGACAAGATGTATCGCATGTTACACTAGATTGCTAATATACGATGTGAACGTGGAATCGCCTACTTAGATCCATTAGAAACTTGACACATGGTTATGAATTATGTCTCATCTTATCATCACTGATCTACGGACACATAATGTTTGTACTTTTGTTTCTATTTCATGGGGGGGGGGGGGCTGAAAAGCTGATCCTCACCTAGTCACGGCTCTCAAATAGTTACCTCGTGGTGTTCTGTTGTTTCAAAACTTTGTAATCTAGTTAGATTATGAATATATATATATATATATATATATATATATATATATATATATATATATATATATATATATATATATAATATATACAGGGCTGTACAAATATTTGCTTGGCTTACCAGTCAGCATGGTCGGACTACAATCATTTAATTTATGTTTAAAAATGTAAACTATAGTCCGTCTTTCAATTCATTAACAAGGTCCGAAGCAATTTTATACTAAACTGCATGTCAAACTAAAATCATTTTTCGCATGCAACCTTAGATTATCCATGACGTTAAGTAATTATTTTTTTCTCCCAAAAATGTTATGAATTTTGACAACATGTATTCATTAGGCTATAGTATAAACAGTATCACTGAATTGGACATAATTTTAACATGTATACGGTACTCAGTCGTGCTGTTTGAAAAATATGTTTTCACGTTCAAATACATTGAGTTCAAAACAAATTCATGATTATCCCGTGCCGCAATTAGACATTTTGTCTAATGTGGAAAACAGCCAAGGTCATTCATGCGAAACTGACGTTCTGTTACAGGTGTATCCCGATATCATAGTTTGTGGGTCGTTATTGTGACATATAGTTGCATTTTCAAAAGTTGCATTAAACCATTTCAAAATGGGTTTGAAGTGTACATTCATAGAAACGCAGAAGGCTACCGTTTTACTATAAAAGTTTGTCCGCAGGGAAATTAAGATTGGTCATGTATAGTGTTATGTTCATGACCCAGAGAAACGAACGCAATTGGCACTTGGTCTGGATATACCATCGTTTAACCGTTGGATTGGACAGGACTCAGAGTGCACTCATATCAAGCAAGGTAGGAAAAGGACAATTAACGGTTTAGACAGAGATGTCACAAAACGGACAATTTTGAAACTGTTGACAAAAAAAATCAACGTGTCACTTTGCTGAAACGAAAAATAATATCCTACTGCAGTTTTGAAGTTTCTAAAAGTACTCTTAGGAAAATTGTAATAGCCGCTGGCTTTACATTCTTGAAAACGTCAGGGGACAGGAATAGTATATATGAAAAGCCACATTTGATAGCTGCCCGAAAAGAATACATGAGACAGATGCGTGAACGGCGTAGGCAAGGCAATGATATTGTATACTTGGATGAATCATGGGCCAATGCTCACCACACCTATGGTAAAGAATGGCAATCAGTTGACGGTGAACAGAAAAGAATTCCAAGCAGCAAAGGGTAGCGCATTATACTAACGTATGCCGGAAACAGTGAAAACGGACGGACTTGTCAATGACGCTAAACTTATTTTTCAAACAGAAAGAAATGACGGTAGAGACTACTACATTGAAATCATGGTCAAATTGTCAGGCACTGGGTAACGAATGAACTGCTTCCAATTCTGGAAAGACCGTCATGCCTAGTAGTGGTTAATGCATCCTATCATAATGCAGTATCAGAGGAAGACAAAGTATCAACTGCATCAAACTTAAAAGTTCAAATTATTACATGGCTTTATCAGCAAAACGTGAATTTCGAAGACACGCATTTGAAACCAGAGTTGTTGTAGCTTGTGAGGAAGACACATAAGACAGATGTGTGTTATATTGACAAAATCATTGAAGAGTAAGGTCACACTTTTCTGCGACTACCTGCATATCATGCGCATCTAAACCCTATAGATGTGGCAATGAAGGTCCATTTTGAATCACCATCATAAACTAGCTGATGTACAATCTTTTCGAACCGTATAATCGTGCGAGAGTAGATATATAGTAACGATTAAAAACGTAATTAACGATTAAAACTGATTTCTTTTTTTTTACTTATCAAGCAAAAATGTGAACTCATCGCAGGCGAGCAGTCGAGTGCTTTTGTCAAGCCCTATATATATTTGTATTTATATATACACACACATACACACATTCACACACATAATCTTATTCACAGACTCACACACTCATACAGTTGCGATAATTTTGCAGTATATATAGACGCTACTGTATTTAATAAAGAATGCACACATATCATCAAAGTTGCGCAAGGCCTCCGGGAGCTTTTATAGGGCAGAGGAATAAATGACAATTGCCCAATTAGTCGCTAATACAGTTTGCATCAAAGGTTTGTATTTTAACTCCAATGAATAGACACAACAAAACTACCACCACACAGCACCCTCCTACAAGCCAACAAGCCATGCAATTTAGATATAACGGATTAAAGGCCAACTGCCGATGACGAAAACGGTAGCTGATGGAAATATCTTAGACGGCGAATGTCATTGAGCATGGGGCACACAATAGGCCGCATTGTATAAATCTCTTCCTTACCGAACGCTGAAATGCAAAACCGGACAAGCGAACAGAAGAAGAAGGAAGACACACACAAACTATCTCTTACTTACCGAGGTTTTAAACACACTTATTGATTGTCAGAGGAATGACATGCAAACCGCTATGTCACTTTTTTCTAAAAATACAGACCAACGCAATGCTGAATACAATATTGTAAGGTCGAATATAGGACATACTTTCAAGTGGAAGACATTACAATAAATGGGATTATAACATCAAGAGACTGACAGTAGAACTTATGTCATACTGTAATATCATTTTAAGAGATGCATGTATTTGTAGATCCACTTCAGCAACCTTAAAAATTGATATAGTAACTGGTTTGATCTGATATATAGATCGAACACACACCACATTCCACAACACGCGTCATTCTATCCAGGTTTTTAGCAGTCCTTGTACCATAAAGCGGCGAGGAACAGGTATGTTGCATATGTTACTGTGAGTTAGTCATTGATCAGGAGTGGTGTACATACTTACTCTGAGTTACTCCTTGAACTGGTGTGGTGTACATACTTACCTTGAGTTACTCCTTGAACAGGTATGGTGTTCAAACTTAGAGTTACTCCTTGAACAGAAATGGTGCACAAACTTAGAGTTACTTCTTGAACAGACATGGTGCACAAACTTAGAGTTACTCCTTGAACAGACATGGTGCACAAACTTAGAGTTAGTCCTTGAACAGGTATACTGTACAGACTAATATTGAGTTACTTCTTGAACAAGTATGGCGTACATGTTACCTTGAGTTACCCTTAAACAGGTATGGTGTACAGACTTACCTTGAGTTACTTCTTGAACAGGTATTATGTACATGTTACCTTGAGTTACCCTTGAACAGATATGGTGTACAGTCTTACCTTGAGTTACTTCTTGAACAGGTTTGGTGTACAAGTTACCTTGAGTTACCCTTGAACATATTTGGTGTACATATTTACCTTGAGTTACTTCTTGAACAGGTATGATGTAAAGATTTACCTTGAAGTACTTCTTTCATGTTTATGTGAAGCACATGTCTGCAACATTTGTTTTGCGCCGCATTTTATTATAGATCGTTTCATTTAGCTCCGGCCAAAGACACACCTGCTGTGTCCTTTCCTTCTATTAGTTCATGCCAAGTGTCATATGGTCTCACTTATCTACTCTACTTCTATAGGCTGCATTCAGTCTCATGATATTGCTTGGTGTATTTGTGTGTGTCTGATCTATTCATTTACATTTTCTCTCTACAATGTCCAGCTGTATTAGTTAGTGCCACGTCCGTGCAGCATATTGGTATGTGCTGCACGTGTGACCATCTAGCATCAAGTGTGAGACGGAGACCTTTACCGCCTCCTGTAGATCATAGGTGTTCACCAAATATATGCTAAGTCTTTCTGTAAAAAGCTATCTGGGCCAGCTCGATCACTGCGACCCGTTCTATTTGATATGTGCATCAATCTCTCTCCCCCATGAATGAGTAGATCTGCCTCCCGCTTCTTCTGCCTCTGAGGTTTCAGAATATAGACTGCTTTGTAATACTATACACTTATTGCAATGATGTTAACTGGCTTCCTTAATGTATGACCTATTCTTCTTCTTCTTCTGCGTACACAGTCAGACAGTAACCATTATTTTCTCGAAAAAAGCGGCGGTCATCCTGAGACTCTCGCCACTACCATAGAGCTTGTCTTGCAGTTCCACTGGCAATGGCCACATCTGCTCTCTCTGATCCTCGTATGTCGGGCAGTTCTGCAGCAGATGTTCAGTGGTCATTTTACCAGTACCGCACGGGCATTCGTCGGTACACCCTATCTTCAATTTGTTGAAGAGGTGGTACCTCAGTCTGTTGTGGCCAGTGCGAAGTCTGAAGACAACGACCTGCTCTCTTCGGTTCAACTGGTAATAGGCATCGTTTTTGGTGTAACCAGTATGTTCGGTTTCCCATTTGGACATGTACCTGGCTTTGATAAGCCGTTTTGACTCTTCGTACGTCATACTGGTATCTATTTGTGGTAGCCTTGCACCTTCTTTTGCCAGTCTGTCTGCCTCCTCGTTGCCGTGGATGTTGCAGTGTGACGGAACCCACTGTACCACTACTCTTTTTGGTGCGGACTGTTGGCACAGTTTGCAGAGTGCTGCTCTTAAGTCATTAAGCTCAGTGTTTTTCTGGCTTTTTAGCGCTGTGACTACTTCGAGAGCATCTGTCAGCAGGACTATATGGCTCTCATTTTCACTGTGTGTTACCATTTCTTCCACTGCCGCCCTCAGTGCCTCTGCCTCTGCTCTGAAATTGCTCGTGTACTTACCAGTAGCGAATGACAGTGTTATTTTTCTGCCATTTGGTAGGTTCAGGAATGCTCCTGCCCCTCCGTTCTGTGTAGTGTTTGTTACAGAACCGTCGGTGTATGCATGGGTCCAGTCCATGCTTGGGTAGCTTTTCGTTATGAAGCTTAGGGTAGTGTCTCTCCTTTCTTTTTCACTCTGGCAGTTTTTGTTTGCAATACCTGGTATATTTTCTACCACCTCTGGAAATATATCCTGCCTCCAAGTAGGTTTTCGTACAGTAGTGATGGGTTTTGGTGTTGTTAGTGCGTTTATGGGATCTTCGTGCATCTTTGCTTTGGCTATTTCTGCAAAGTTTCTCCGCTTTAGTTTCCCAGTTCCCAAATTGTTTAGCCTCTGGTACATTGGATGGTCCGTCAGTCTTCGGAGTTTCTCTGACTGCAGCTGGGCTCTGCAGTCTCTTCTGTCGGTCATGGATTGCAGTTTTGTAATCTTTTCAAGTTCTACAATTGGCGTTGACTTCATGCCACCTGTTATAATTCTCATGGCTTGGTTTTGAAGTTTGTTAACTTTATCGAAGTTCGCCTTCGCTGCTGTTGTCCATGCCGCGATGCCATACTCGAGAACTGGTCTCACTCTTCCAGTGTACAGTTTCTTTAGTATGCCTTCGTCTGCTCCCCAGCTTGTACCAGCAAGTTTCCTCATGATCGCCATTCTTTCTCTGGTTTTCATTCGGTTTCTCTCAATCTGACTTTTCCATGTCATGCGCCGATCAAATGTGACTCCCAGATAGGTTGGGTTGTCGTTTGGCTGCAGGATTTTGCCATTTAGGCTTAATTTGGTACTTTGGGGTTTTAATGAGAGCGAGAATATTGTGCACGTGGTTTTCTCCTCGTTTATTTTGACCAGCCATGAGTTCGCCCACTCTTCCAGCGATGTTAGGGCCGTTTGCATCCGATTTCTTGCTATGGTGAGATTCTTTTCAGAGGTCCACATAGCCAGATCGTCTGCAAACATTGAGCTATGGACGCTTCTTGGTATATTCTCTGTAATATCGTTTATATATACCAGGAAGAGTGTGGGTGACAGTACTCCCCCTTGGGGTACTCCCTGCTCGAGTGTCACCTTTTTGCTCATCTGCCCTTGTACTTGGACTCTGGCCGTTCTTTGTTTGAGGTAGTGGTTGATCCACTTGTACATCTTCCCACAAACATCACTTCTCCTTAGCTTGACTCTAAGTCCATCCTTCCAGACTTTGTCAAATGCCTTTTCCAGATCCACCCAAACAGCTACTGTGTGTTTCTGTGCCTGGTAGGAATCTTCTATCTCCTGGGCTATGAGGATGACCTGGTCCTCAGTAGATCTGTGCTGTCTAAAGCCGGCTTGCTGTGGAATTAGTATTCGTTTTTCTTCCAGATGCCACATCAGTCTGGTGTTTATCATCCGTTCCATCAGCTTGCCGACACAGCTCAGTAGGCTTATGGGCCTGTATGCATTCGGATCTGTTTTGTCCTTTCCTGTTTTTGGTACTGGTACCAGTATTGCATCTTTCCATGCCTGGGGTACAATACCCCTTTTCCAGCTTTGGTTCAGGACTGATAGTAGTTTTTTCTTCGCTGTTTGGCCCAGCCCCATCAGCATTTCGTTTGTTATCCCGTCTTTTCCGGGAGATTTCCTTTTCTTTAGTGTTCTCATAGCCTCTTCCATTTCGCGCATTGTTAGTTTGGCCATCATGTGCTCTTCAGGAGCCGTATTCATGTTTTCGTGTCCCTTTAGTTCTTCGCTAATGTCTGTATGCTTTTCTGCAGGGACCTCGATGTGGTTTGCTCTGGCATAGTGATCGACAAAGGCGTTTGCGGCTTTCTTACCTGTGATCAAGTTCTCGCCCTGCTTGATAGTAATTTGTTTATTTGACGGGGTTTCGTCGTTCATGGCTCTGACTAGCTTCCATAGCTTGTTCCCTTCTTTGTCCAGGTTTAAACTTTCCGTTTTATTTTTCCAACTTTCTCTTGCTGTTTGCTTGAGAGTGTGTTTGTACTTAGCCGCGGCGGCTTTGAGGGCGATGTTTGCCTCCATGGATTTTTCTCGTTCTGCCATGTTCCTAGCATTTGTTACTGCATCTTCCACTTTCTGCAACTCATCATTCCAGTAGGGCTTATAGTTTTTCCTAGCTCCTCTTGGGATGGTTTCAGTGGCGGCTTGCATTATTGCCTTGCTTAGGCTCTCTACCATGGGCTTCATTTTGGTGTTTCGTGTGTTGATGGTTTCACACAGCCCATCTGTCAGGATTGCAAAACTGTCCCAGTCGGCTCGTTTGTAATTCCAACGTGGGAGCGGTTTTGTTTCCTGTGGGCCTACTTCCATGTCAATGGTTAGCCTGATCGGCCTGTGGTCGCTACCTGCCAGTTGGTTTAGCACCTAGCGGTCTATTTTATAGTGTATGTCCTGTGTGGAGAAGGCCAAATCTGGAGTCGAGGTTGTATGCCATGTTCTTGAATAGAAGCTAGGGCTATCCTCCGGCCTATTGATTAGGGATAGATTTGCATCTATCTCCCAATCTTCCACTTCGTCACCTCTGCTGTCTGTGTCAGAGTATCCCCATCTCTCCGAGTGGCTGTTGAAATCTCCAAATACTATGCAGTTGGAGTCTCTGACCTCCATACTCGAGAGCGATAGGTCTCTGTTTGGTGGGTATGACCTATTCAACGCCAACGACTCCACCTCGAGAATGTCCTGTTCTACAGGTATCTGCCCAGTTTTCTTCCACATTTCTACAGTAGTAATCTGATCATACAATTTCAATCAAGTACCCATTTCTGGAAGTCTACTCCTTTGTTATCTTTTTTCTGGGCTCTATTTTTCGGAGCCATCCAATGGAACTGACCTTTGGTCTGTGTTGAAGACTTTACATGTTCATGTTTTAATTACTTCTTTTTGATTTCCACAC
The DNA here is from genome assembly GCA_036924085.1 of Ariolimax columbianus. Classification (NCBI taxonomy): domain Eukaryota; kingdom Metazoa; phylum Mollusca; class Gastropoda; order Stylommatophora; family Arionidae; genus Ariolimax; species Ariolimax columbianus. Next base: position 129,407,491 of record JAVGWX010000003.1, on the reverse strand, counting down.
ATCATGAAAGCTACCTTTAAATTCGTATTCAGACATATGTATTTGCGTGTCTTGTTTTACCTACGTTGCTTTTAAGATCTATGACATAACTTACATCTTGCAGAAAAGTGTCATCCAGGTTACCATGGTCATCGATTCACAGAACCTATGTACCAGTCTTGCTCATTTGCAGACCAAACGTCTGAGACAGCTCACTATATATGTATTATTCTGCATGTAACCGTGTATATGCCAGAAGGTCTAGTTATCGGCATAGTCCAAATTATCAGGTTGCTCTGTCCAAAGTTATGTATTGCTGTCATTGCTGGTTTGTGCTGTTGACTTGATATTTCAGTCAATTACCAACAGAAAGAGAAATAGTGAGAATAGACATGCATGTTGGGCAATCATAATCGTGTTGCTGAACTTTAGAGACATCCAATAGTGCCTGAACAACACCCAAATTGATTCAGTAGCTAAGCAGTTAAAGGCGTTTTAGTAAACGGATATAAAGAATCGGATATAAAGTGTTGTTACATTCCACACTTTGTTAAACACATATACACAATATGGCTATCTGGCCCCCACCTAACCCGTTTTATCGAAATTCTACCTTTTGTCCCTGCGTCTGTTCGTCAACAACATTAAAAAATAACTATAGAATGATCACATTTAATATATTCCAGGTACGGATCATAATGTAATTCTTCTATAATGTGTACAATTACTTCAGGTGCCCAACAAAATGGCTGCATCCGTTACAAAGAGAGACGTGTTGCAGTTCACATTCCGAACGATGGGAAATTAATGGCAGTGTTCTGTCGATTGATAGTTGTTTATGGGCACCTCCATCAGGCCTAGCGAGATCAGGTCTAGCGAGCCGTAAAGAGTAAATCGACCTCCGACGCTACCTAATGCCAACTACACCGAGTCTTTATGACAGACCGAGAGAAGGCGAACCCAGTACTCAAAAATGCCTGCTGATGTCGTGTATGTAGGGCCGAAAGGTACACATATCGTAGTCAAGCTGTAAATTACGGTGGTCTCAAATACAAACTGTGCACATAAAAAAGACCTTTACAGTAGAAATGTTAACTCTTGATCGGGCAACAAATCTGAAGGCAATGAACATTCTTACCCAATAGTGGCTTGCGTTAAGACAAAACGAAGTGACGTTCCGTCATGCAAAGTTACACCAGGACAATCTTGGTTATGTCTGCACACATGATGCAAGTACCACTTGGCCTTTACACCCATATAGTAGAAGAAAAGGGGCTAAGCCAAGATGTTCAGCCAACTCAAAGAACATAGATGAAAGGATACGGGTTCAACAAACGCAGAAAATATAAATGCAAGAAAATAGAAAAGAAGCTTCCGCCTGCCATCTTTAAAGCTACATGTAATAATTTATTATACTGCGTTCTATAAACTGATGTACAATTACAGGAAAGGAATCTGAAATTATAGGGCACGGAAAGTGCATCTCGATTATATATATATATATATATACCTCAACATGCATGGCAAAATAACGAGATCAAAATCTTGGTGTAGATTCTACGATGATAGTATTCACTTTTGATGGAAACTCTAAACTCCAAAGAAGATTCCATTTATCTGGTAAGTGAGCAAAACTCCAATGAGTATGGCCACCTGGAAGTGGCTCGAAGAGTCAGCCTGGCTGCCGTCTCTTTGCACACCATGCATCGAGTCTTGAGCAAGCCGGCCGACCTATGGATTTACAAAACCTGTGTCATTCCAATGCTACTGTACAACTACGAAACCTGGATTATTCTGTAGAGCGATCAGACGCATATGAAACCTTCCACATAACAGACAGAGGGAATGCACTTGTATCATCGGATCCCAAACGTTGAAGTAATTCAACCAACAATCCACGTAAGCACGATCTACATGCTAAACCGCCACATTCTCTCCTTATTTGGACATGTGATCCGCAATGCCGATGACATGCCCGTCCACCAACGCTTAAAAACAGGTTATGCACGTCAAAAAAGAAAAACATCCCTCACGATCATGGCCGCCCTTGCAATATACGCATGGGTCAAACCGGAAAAACGTCATCTTCACTGCACACATTATGGAACTCATCAATCATTCAACGTAGTCACATACGATTGACGCAATGGGCCCGTGTCGCCTAAGCGGCTTACCTACATACGTTTCTACATACCTACCTACCTACCTATAAACTTACATTATTTCCTAACTACCTGCCTACATACCTAAGAGGTATAATTTTAAATATAGAAATCGTAACAAGGAATCGCAGTATGAATTACAGATTGTATGGAGTCTGAAAGGAGGTATAACAACATTTGAATATTAAAGCACGTACCGCACTAAGCAGATGCGTCATATACACCAGAAATGCTTATATCCATGCCGCATTTTGTAATAGAACCAGGTAGGTGTCAGGTGTGGTAAGTCAGGCACATCTATACCGATATGCTTACGGTTTTAGCAGCATAACCAGTAGAGCGTGATTCGTATGTACGTACAATCGTTTTATGATGCAGACAAACACTTTTGCTGTGCTTGACTTTACTGAAACCGGGCAAACATTATTGTTCACAACTACCATTCAGTAGTGACAAACTTTATATACTAATTGTCTATCATAACACATTTAAGTAATTAATCTCAGACACCTCTGTAATTTGAATCTCGTGAAAAAAACTGGCGCCAAAACATACTATGTGCTATATCGTTGTTAGTTTTCGTCTGTTTCTTAAGGAATATTTATATAATGACGTTACCAATTTGCTAAGAATATATGCTTATACTAAATGACACGACGTAGTCACATATATAAAATTACTGAAAGACGACAATATATAAAATTACTGGTAGGTAACAATATACTAAATTACTTGTAGGCAACAATATACAAAATTACTGGAAGACAACAAGATTCAAAATTTATGGTAGGCAACAATATACAAAATTATTGGAAGACAATAATATACACAATTACTGGTAGGCAACAATATACACAATTACTGGTACGCAACAATATACACAATTTCTGGAAGACAATAATATACACAATTAGTGGTAGGCAACAATATACAAAATTTCTGGAAGACAATAATATACACAATTAGTGGTAGGCAACAATATACACAATTACTGGTAGGCAACAATATACACAATTTCTGGAAGACAATAATATACACAATTAGTGGTAGGCAACAATATACACAATTACTGGTAGGCAACAATATACAAAATTACTGGAAGACAGAAACAATTGAAAATTACTGGGATACAAAAAAATAGCAAAAATTAAGTTAACAACTTTTAAAGTGAACACTCTACATCTATCCAGTAATGTAAAAACTTACATCAGAATTAAGGATAAGTCTATATAACTAAGGATAATGTATCGAGACAATCACTGACTTGAAACTGTTGAGCCAAAATGTGAACAGTAGAATTTAATGACCTGAAAAAAATAATTTCATTGAAGACATTGACAATGTGAAAACATAAAATGCACAGGATAATGTACTAGATAATTTATTTCTACTGCCTGTGCATCATTTCCCTAAAATGCACGCATACGTCATTAATTACATCATACGCACACAAGCATACGCTTACATATACACTGACTATTTTACCTAATGGCTTTCTTATTTGTCAGTTGGGTACCTCTGAAAATATTAAAACTGAGCCAGGCAATGTTCAACCATTTCACTGGACTGACATGAAATGAGCAGGAGTTGGAGATTACGCCTCCGTCTGCCATTGCCAAAGCTACATGGAAAAACGTAATATCCTGCATTCTATAAACAACTGATTAATTGCAACGGGAACTGCTCAAACTGAAGCGAAACAAAATGGTAAAATAGATATGTTAATATTTAGGTACATGTGGGTACTTCGATTTTGAAACGCCACTGGAAGTCATTGGAGAGACCATTATGGAGCTACCACTGCTAGACCTTTATCACTTGACTTGTATAACTCTTATCTTGCTTACACTCAATACATAATTAGGGCAATCCACTCAGAAAGCTCGGAATACGGCCTAAATAGAGCATGCGGGGACTATATAGCATATGATTATCATATAGCTTATGAGGATTATTTAGCATATGCGATCGTATAGCATATTAGGATTAATCACACGTAGATTATATAGAATATGTTTATTTTTTAGCATATGAGGACCATACATCATGCGATAATTATATAGCTAATGAAGGTTATTTAGTATATGAGGATTATATAACTTATCAGGGTTAAATATAAAATAAGGATGAAGTTGTTTTTAAGATTATAAATAATATTATGATTATATAGGATTGTATAACATACGGGGATTATATAGTACATTAGGATTTTATATTATATAAGAAGGCTATTTAGCAAATCAGGACTATGTAGCTTTCTAGAATTATATAGAATATGTAGATTATATAGCACATCAGTACTATAATGTATATTAAGACTATATAGCATACATGAATTATATAGAGCACATGTGGATAATATAGCATTTGCGGATTATGTAGATCATGATGATTTTAGAAGTGACGATTGCATATAATATGAGGATATTAAAGCATATGAGGAGTATGCAGCTTTTGAGGATTATATAGCATATCTGGTTTATTTAGCATAGGAAGATTAAATAGCATACGCGGGTTCGGTAGCTACCCATTTTACACGATTAGGTACCTACCAGTTGATGTTTTTGTCTTCCCTCGTGGATTGTTGTATTCTCCTGAGAGTTCTGCTGAATGTTGACCTAGACCTTCTAGATAAGCAAGATTTTTCGTCAGACACCAATTTGGAGATTGGAGTGACGATTCTCCCCTCGCTGACCAGGATGTTGTAACACATCATGTTTCCTGAAGTTCAAATGGGCCAGTCTGTGTCACCTCTCCTGACAAACGTAACGTCGCGGCTGATGAGGTTCCTAGATCCATGCACAACACGTTTTAGTCTCCTTGTAGGAATGCTTTTAACGCCACAGTGAGCATATGCCTTTCTCCGTCTCCGTGCCTACCAATCTGGTAGCTGTCTATAATCCATAAATACTCTCCAGCTGTCCATCTTTCTAACTAGATAGACAGGAAATGGTAGTCCCATTTCATACACTACTGTCGGGGATGGAGTGTTAGAGACGTCACTGTACCATCTACGTTCGCTTCGTGTGAGGAGTCTACGTTAGGGTCAAGGTCAGGTTCAACACGCTGACCAAGACCCATTCACCTATCCACCGGTTTGTGTTAGACATCTGAAAGAATGTGCTACATCAGTCTTGTCATCGAGGTAGGGACCAATACTGTAACTTAAGTAATAATGAACTGAGAAGCCTTACATTATACAACATCGAAGAGGAGCCACGCTCACCTATTGAGCAGGACCCAGACCCGCTGGCTTTGAAAGTTATGGAAACATGGACAATTATTCGTAGAACCGATTGCATTGCACCTGGTCCGTCTCATCTCAGTCCCTTTCACTGCTGAGGGCGGCGACGGCTGAGCATGGACTCCGTACCTCCCGCTGTAGCTCCGAAATGGTATCCTGGCTTCACCATATACCCATTTACAGCTGGGTTGAATGGAAGAAGCGGTCATACAAAGAAAAAACTGCAACATATAGAAACTGTTAACGACATGATTCGAACCGTCAAATGAGAACTGAGTACTTAGTGTAGCTTCCAACCCGACCACTCTTTGTGTTATGTTAAATGAACTATTTTCATGTAATGTTAGAGCGACAACGGTCATCAAAACCAGCATGTAGCACCAAACAACCAAACGGAAAGTCAAGTAGCAGGTATTGAGAACGCGAATCATGCCTGTCCATGTGATGAATGCGTCTTTCGGTACGCGTGTGAGGGAATTTGGCCGTCCGAGAACCATTCAAATGCAAATTAAATTACGCGATAATTTGTGACGGATCACCCGGATGTATTACACATTTAGCGGTGTTAGCGGCACGTAGAGAAACGTGCGGGTGGTCGATCGGTTAAAATTCTGATCTCATGACCAAGGTGGCACGGGATTCAAACATATTTAAAGACTGGATTTATTGTCCCTAACGTGTAAAATAAAACTATCACAAAAACAATGCTTGGTGATTACATGAACACGCGGCTTTTATTTCTGAACCATCTAATTTCCTTGACCCTCCAGTGGACCGAGGCTAGGAGAATGAATAGCGGGATCAAGACGCTGAGTAGCGCATGCTACCAAAGCTGCCAAGACCCTTCTACACATCCACGAGGTGAAACTGGATAACAGGCTGCAGCAGAGTAGACTGGCTAAGGAGAAGGGATCGAAGAGGGAATGCTAACCCGGTACTCAAAAAATGCTTGCTGAAGACGGATGTGCTGAACCGAAAGGTGCAAAAATCCAGTCAAGCTGTAAACTACGACACAACGCATTCCGTTCTCTGGACTACATTCGGCTACTTACAAAGCCCTTTCCAGGGTTTGGTAGCGAGAGATTGAGAATGAAGAAGAAAAAGAAGAAGAATGAATGAATAGCACAATGATAGATTATTTTTAAGCAAAACGAAAAATGTGGCTTCATGTCCCGAAAGTACTCTTACGACAACAACAATTGTTGCTGAATCACCCGGTCATAACGTCTGCACTCTAGAACACAAATGTACAATATGAAAGAAACACGAGCATTGCTATTATTAACGCAGTTTAATAATTATTACAAAAGATCATTATCATGTAGACGGGCATGTTTTCAAAAACTACGTGAAAGTAATGGATGCACGGGAGACAGAAAATTTTGAGAACAACTAAAAATACAAACAGGAGAAACAAGTTTGGAACAATGGTTGACTGATATTCAGTAGATGTTTCTGTACATACCCGGCGAGAACTTAGATGATTGAATAAATGTTGATTTTGATACAACATTGTCTTCAATTGGAATTTATAAGACACTTAGGAACGTTTTTACAATATGGGATTCGGTTAATAGGTTTGTCGTTTAATGAATCGTACGTTTTGTCACAAGATCATGGAGTCTACGATTAATAATTATTGTCTGGTAACTCAGCACTAGTTTTTAGTTCTTATCCGATTTATACTTCTACAGTTCCCAGCTTAGTGTGGATGTAACCGGCAGAAGGATTTCCTGCCTAGCGGGCTAGGATCGAACAGATTAACCAGCTTTGTTGGGACAAGTACCGTTGAGAGTGGTTAACCATTCAAACATTAGAGCAAAGTAGACATGCAGCCTTTTAGGCGTCATCTAACCAACTAACCATAACTGGTGTTATGCCATGTCACACAGTTAGTCGTCCCTTAGGACATGCTCTCTGTTGGGCAGTGGTGCTATTCTTGCGCTTGCCATACACAAAGACTCCGACGGAACACTCAGGACAGCTCAGAACTAGTGTGATTGACAACACCATCTTTTGTGCGTATATTGTAACCTTAATCTAAAGTTATTAGAATGCGAGCATGAGGTAAACCTCGTTCTTGAAATTCAAACCACGAAAATGGATGTGTTTACAATTCGAAACCGAGTGCGCTTAAAAGAGTTATTCAACAGTCCAGACAAATTCATTTAACGACCCAGGAAAATTATGTAGTGTCTACATTTTGTTCGGTTAGTCACTTGCATCACTGGGGATTATATTTCAAATGTCGTGTACTCACCTACCGCGTTGAAGTTAAAATGACAAATTTACCTACATGCACATTCTGAGACTGAATTCCGCCTGAGGGTCCACTAAAAAATTGAACTCATACATCTTGTTGATTAATTCTCAGATAGTTAAGTACGTCTATTTCAGTTCTTACGCAGGCATCTACATTGTATTGCTGAAATAATTGCTCACTGCTGTGTAATAGACTGTAAGCAACGAGCACTGTGATATTCAGACTGTGTGGCTCTCCGGCATTTTGTCTTCCTTTTGTTTGATCCTCATATCCCAACCATTTTCGTCTCTTGTGAGAAGTGGAGTGTAGGCAATACAATCACTGCAACAATTCATTTGTGATTATGATAATGATGATCTAATGCCCCCACGCGTGTTGCTCAATTGCAGTAGTAATGTGTATAGTGTGTTGTGTATGGTAGGGCGCAGTGGAAACATATGGTTTTGCAGGTCGGTTAACACTGACCAGAGGATCAGGATATGATCACGTGATGATAACACAATCTGCAATTTAGTTCTTTCAGTGGGTCTGTACTATTCGTGTGTTTAGTAAAGGGGGCATGGCCTCTGCTTGAAGATAGAACGCTGGTCTCTTCTTTTCAATTTATTGGCTGCTTTCTGAGCATCTGGTTTTGATTTGTATTTAACAAATATTCGGCGTGTCTGGAATGTAGCACATTGGTCTATTGATTGTTGTCTACCAAGGTTGCTCAGGATCTGCCAGCACGTAAGAAGGGCCCTAATATATAGTTGGTACGGTAATGTTGCTTAACTTCTGGCTAGCCTTCCCTTTCCCGGGACGCTGACATGACCAAGTATTCCCTTGAGTACCGCTTCAGTTACATAAGGGGCGGCCACTCGGTTCTTTCATTTGTAGATGTTATTTACATCAGGAGACGTTTTACTTTTCACGATTTGAAGTGCTGTTTCTGAGTCTAACGGTTTCATCTGGAAGGGAGATGCTGCTTACAAAGTATGAGAAAGCTGTTTATATTTTGTTATTGCTGCATACACGATGGAAGAGGGTTCTCTGTCACGGTGTCTTCTGTATGCAGAGCATGGTATTTAATCACTGCGCTATCATGTCCAGCATTTGAGGTACTCCTGGTAGCAGATAAATCTGAGGTACTCCTGGTAGCAGATAAATCTGAGGTACTCCTGGTAGTAGATAAATCTGAGATAATCCTGGCAGCAGATAAATTTGAGGTACTCCTGGTAGCAGATAAATCTGAGGTACTCCTGGTAGTAGATGAATCTGAGGTACTCCTGGTAGCAGATAAATCTGAGGTACTCCTAATATCAGATAAATCTGAGGTACTCCTGGTAGCAGATAAATCTGAGGTAGACCTGGTAGCAGATACATCTATGTTTACATGGATCCAATTTTGTGGATATGAGTTTATATTTTCCATGGCAATAGTTTCCAGAAAAGATGGTAAGGTGTTCCTGTCTACAAAAGACATGTGACAGAGTAATAGGTCCTAATGAGGCACATCTAGAGGTGTCAAGTCAATTTGATCTCTAGGGAACACACGGATGGGATCCCTCTATACCGTTTTGGTAATTTTCGAATGGTTAACGTTAGAATATGACTAAGTTGTTGCTAACGTATTGCCCACCAAAGGTCAAGAGGCCAGTAGAGGATTATCAGAATGACTGGGAAATGTTGTTTGCCCAACTTATCATATTGTAATTGGTATTCGGTCTTTGAACCGTGAGTGGCGATTTCTCAGTTAAGTACCTTTTTTCCTTCTTTATATATTCATATAATGTTGATGTATTCTTTCCTTCAATAATTCGCTTGTCCATTATTGTTGTTGCCCGTTGTCCCTGATGAAGTCATTTTGGTTGTAACGTCGGTTTCGTTTGTGTTTTTGCCTTCGTGCGGTATCTGAACATACTTATTTATATTTGTTTCCATGCATCCACAGTGCGCCGCAACATTGCCTTATTTATATTTGTTTCCATGCATCCACAGTGCGCCGCAACATTGCCTTATTTTAATTTTGAATATTCGTCAGCACTATTTATTTTACTTGAACAGTCAAATGAGCCACGTAATGTGCACGATTGCGTTATATCTCCGCAACTGTGTTTTTCGTTATGAATGATAGTATGAGAATTGTCCTTTTCGGGTATATAATGAAAACTCTCAGCACCGCATTTTCGTTTTCTTTCTTTACGTTCTTCTCTTTCTTGGACATCCACATTTGCTCTGTAAACTATGTCCACTATAAGCATTCTCATAGTTTGTTTGTCTATGTGTTGTACATCCACATTTGCTCTGTAAACTATGTCCTATGTAAGCCTTCTTATAGCGTGTATGTCTATGTGTTGTACATCCACATTTGCTCTGTAAACTATGTCCACTATACGCATTCTCATAGTTTGTATGTCTATGTGTTGTACATCCATGTTTTCTGTGTAAACTATGTCCACTCTAAGCTTTCTCATATCTTACATGTCTATGTGTTGTACTTCCACATTTTCTGTGTAAACTATTTGCACTCTATGCCTTCTCATAGATAGTATTTCTCATGGGATCAAGATGCTGAGCAGCGCATGAGCTGCAGTGGTCAGCGACCTATAGCTGACTGCTAGCATCAGGGCCAGCGAACCTTAGCTGCAAGGACCCTTCTACACCTCCACGCGGTGATCCTGGATAACAGACTGCAGCAGGGCAGACTGGCTAAGGAGAAGGGATTGAAATGGGAATGCTAACCCGGTACTCAAAAAATGCTTGCTGAAGTCGGATGTGTTGGACCGAAAGGTGCAACTATCGCAGCCAAGCTGTAAACTACGACACAACGCATTCCGATCTCTGGACTACATTCTGCTACTTAAGCATTTTCAGGATTTGATAGTGTGAGATAGAGAACGAACAAAGAAGAAGAAGAGTATTTCTCATTAATACACATCTTCATTTTCTTTGTAAATTATGTCCACCATAGGCCTTCACATAGCTCATATTTATCTCTGTTGGCCATGCACATTGTTTCTGCGTCGAATGTTCAATCGATACCTTTTCTCTTAATTTTTTGTTCAACAGTTTCATTTGCTCTATCTTTTCTCCGTTTTACATTAAAACGACTTTCATTTCCTTCATCTATGTAACACCTTCCATTCCATTATTCGTGGTAGATAGACTTGCCTTTAATGTTGCAACAACTCCAAAAGTTAAAAGTGTGTATAATGCAACGAAAACAACAACAGCAAAACATCAGTATCATGGACTAGCCAGAATAAAATGGATTTGTTGCAGTTGATAATATATATATATATATACACGGAAAACGGTTCATAGAGCGGACTTTACTGCACCCAGGTATGTGTGTGCAAGGTCCCTATCATTGTTGATGGTGCCGGCGACAGATCACAATCTCCATAGCTACCACGGGGGCTAAACATTTTCCGAAGACTTCCTCATGTGCCTAATTACAGCGGGGTTGACTGTAAGAAACGGTCGTACCTTAACAACAACAAAACTGAGAAATACGTAATTCGGATGTTACTTTGGGATAAATATATATATATATATATATATATATATATATATATATATATATATATATATATATATATATATATATATATAAAAATATATCGATCTGTGTATCCTGAAATTCAATAAGGCACGTGTGTATCTTGGTATTCAATAAGGCACGTGTATCCTGGTATTCAATAAGGCACGTGTGTATCCTGGTATTCAATAAGGCACGTGTGTATCCTGGTATTCAATAAGGCACGTGTGTTTCTTGGTATTCAATAAGGCACGTATGTCTGATGCCAGGTAGCCAAATATTGAGTAAACTCATTTTGTTCTTAAGCCTTGGTGCATCATGCTGGGCCCAGGGTTTCTTTCAGCCACCTCTCAGCCTCGGTCTACTGGGACGTCCCACTACATGTCCATCTGTTAACCGGTATGCGCTCCGCGTGGCTGACCTATCTGTTAACCGGCATGCGCTCCACGTGGCTGACCTATCTGTTAACCGGCATGCGCTCCACGTGGCTGACTTATCTGTTAACCGGCATACGCTCCGCGTGGCTGACCTATATGTAAACCGGCATGCGCTCCATGTAGCTCACCTATCTGTTAACCGGCATGCGCTCCATGTGGCTGACCTATCTGTTAACCGGCATGTGCTCCGCGTGGCTGACCCATCTGTATTTTTGTAACAGCGCAAAATCTATGCCAGTGATCGAAGCTAGACTTCTGATCTCTGTGTTGCAGATTAGGTCTTTAATATAGATCTTCAATGTTCTTCCCTACATCGCTCGGTGGACAATGTGGAGTCTATCTGCATCAGCTTATCGTATTTCCCACAACTCGCAGCCATATACCATGGCTGGAAAACCACACTGTTGAAGATGTGTGCCCTAGCTTTGTCGTTACGCATCTGTTGCGGTATTGGATCGATACAGTTGAAGTTGTCCCATCTCGGTTTATTGAATGGAAATTAATGCCTTCTTAACCCAAGTAAATATACGGATTCACGTATTCGATGTGTATATACATATACATACACATTTACATATATATATATATATATATATATATATATATATATATATATATAAATATATATATATATTTATATATATATATATATAAATGTATATATATATATACATAGCTAGGGCCCATGAGCAGACATGTGTAGGTAGGGCCCATGAACATACACGTGTAGCTATGATCCCTGAGCAGACACGTGTAGCTAGGGCCCCTGAGCAGACACGTGTAGCTAGGGCCCATGAACATACAGGTGTAGCTAAGGCCCATGAGTAGACACAGGTAACTAGGGTATAAAATCATCGATGGCATAAAATCGACTTGATTGTCACCAGACGTTCAGCTTTAAAAATAGTCCTCTCCACTAGAAGATATCACAGACTGCGACTGGCCATTCTCTTGTATGTAGCAGGGTGCGCTTGCAGCTTCGCAAAATATGCCGCTCCAAACAAATGGGGAATCCCCGCATCAACTCTTCGCAGATGATGATTATTTTCAAGGCCTGGAGGTTTGTGTCTGACCTGAACCTTGCTCTTCAGAGAGGATCTAAGTTTGACGTCACAGCTAAGTGGAACGTTATGAAAAGTGCCATCTATAGTACAGCATTAGCTACGTTTGGCATGAGGGAACGGGGCAATTACGACTGGCTCAATGCACATCTCGCAAGAATGGAACCAGTAATTGAGGCCAAGCGAGAAGCTTTCATCAATTATTTTAAAAAGTCCAAATGAGAGGCCGCTTGCTGCCCTCAGAACGACCAGATGCATCAGTCAACGAACCACTAGTAGGCCTTACCGCGAGAGGTCCTGCCCCCTGAAATCTCTGACAAGGGCGAGAATCATGGACCGTGACCAGCAAATGGCCAGATGGATGGAGCACTACTCTGAGCTCTACTCTCGGGAAACGGTGGTCACTGACGAGGCCTTGTACAGGCTACAGGTCCTGCCCATTATAGAGGAACTTGACAGACCACCTGCTTTGGATGAGCTTGATAAGGCTATCAACTACCTCTCAAATGGCAGAACATCAAAGGGAGATGGTATCCCACCCGAAGCCATCAAATGCGGCAAATCAGCACTAGCTCAGCCGATGTCTGATCTTCCATGCCTCTGTTGGGAGGAAGGTGCAGTCCCCCAAGATATGCGTGACGCAATCATTGTGACTATTTACAAAATTAAAAGTTGACCGCCGGGAATGCAATAAATATAGAGGGATTTTGCTCGTGAGCGTTGTAGGCAAAGTTTATCCCCGCAAACTACTAAACAGGTTGAGACTGCTCGCAGACAGAGTGTATCCAGAATCCCACCGTGGCTTTAGAGTAGGTAGATCAACAATGGATTTGATTTTCTCGCTTCACCAATTCCAGGAGAAGTGCAGAGAACAAGACTAGCCGCTCTTTATGATGTTTCTAGACATCACCTAGGCCTTCGCCCTGGTTGGTAGAAAGGGTCTATTCGAACTCTTCTAGAAGATCGGCTGCCATTCAAAACTGTGTAGCATCACATGTTAACACTGATATGAAGGGCTCAGTTCTATACGATGGATCATCTTCAAACACCTTTCCCATCACGAGTTGAGTTTCTTCTTCTTCTTCTTCGATCATCTTCAGACCTCAACTTCAATGACTCTAACGAAGGCAGCGGTCGACTCAAGGCTTTGCTCGCTTCCATTCAGCTTCTAGTGGAAGGACACTGGTTGTTGCCAAATGTTATTTTTTTTGTCGGTACACAGTGGACAGGACTGCAAAATATATTCTTCCTTCATGTGGGCTGTGCCGCAGGCACAACGGTCTGTAGTGCCAATCTTGAACTTATTGTACAGATGGCATCTAAGTCTGTTGTGACCTGTGCGTAGCCGGAGCATTATCACATGGTCTCGCCTGGAGAGTTTATAGTAGGCATCATTTTCTATGTGGCCAGGGGGTCTTTTTCCATTTTGCACTGTACGTTGCCCTGATGAATGCTTTTGTCTTATTGTATGTGATTTCTGTATATCTCTGCTGCAGCATTCCTCCCTCTCTTGCGAGTCTGTCTGCCTCCTCGTTGCCTGGAATGTTGCAGTGGGCTGGCATCCACCGGACTGGTTTTTTTTAAGCACTGGGACAGGCGATCGAGCGAGTCAGCCAGAGCACCGAGTTCATTTTTGTGCTGGTTCTTGATCGCCACTAACACTGCGAGGGCGTCTGTGAAAATGATTACTTCCTTTTTTGCCTGCACCTTATGGTCTATAAGGGTTTCAGCTGCTTGTCTCATGGAACTGGCTTCGGCACTGAAGTTGCCGCAGCGTCTCCCAGTGGCAACTGCTGCTTAGTAGACTTTTTAGTTTAATAGTGATGCCTCCTCCCCCGTTTCCAATGGCATCTTTGGTGGAGCCATCCGTATAGGCATGCGTCCAGGCTGTTGGTGGAAATTTTTGGCTGATGTAATTTGTAACTATGTGTTCTTTCTGTTCCTCTGTTTGTGTCTTTTTGTCTTCGATGTTGGGGATATTGCAAATAATATCAGGGAAAGGTCTTCCTTTCCAGAGGCAGCGGATGGAGCATGCTGGTATTGGTTTTATTTTTGCGTTTAAGAGTGCAGCATTGTTTTTAATCTTTTCTTTTGCCTGGACTGTAAAATCTTTTATTTTTAGCCTGCCGCGTCCCAGCCCATTTAGTCTGTGGTGCATCGGGTGGTCCATGATTCTTTTGAATTCTTCCGCTTGTTGTAGGATTCTGCAGTCTCTGTGGTCTTCCATTGGCTGTAGCCAATGTTTTATTTAGGTGAACTTCAGGGCTCCTGTTATGATATGGGCTGCTTGGTTCTGGGTGCGCCCTATTTGTCAAAGTTTGATTTAGATTCAGTGGGACTAAACAATTTGGGAAATGGGAAACTAAAGCGGAGAAACTTTGCAGAAATAGCCAAAGCAAAGATGCACGAAGATCCCATAAACGCACTAACAACACCAAAACCCATCACTACTGTACGAAAACCTACCTGGAGGCAGGATATATTTCCAGAGGTGGTAGAAAATATACCAGGTATTGCAAACAAAAACTGCCAGACTGAAAAAGAAAGGAGAGACACTACCCTAAGCTTCATAACGAAAAGCTACCCAAGCATGGACTGGACCCATGCATACACCGACGGTTCTGTAACAAACACTACACAGAACGGAGGGGCAGGAGCATTCCTGAACCTACCAAATGGCAGAAAAATAACACTGTCATTCGCTACTGGTAAGTACACAAGCAATTTCAGAGCGGAGGCAGAGGCACTGAGGGCGGCAGTGGAAGAAATGGCGACACACAGTGAAAATGAGAGCCATATAGTCCTGCTGACAGATACTCTCGCCGTAGTCACAGCGCTAAAAAGCCAGAAAAACACTGAGCTTAATGACTTAAGAGCAGCACTCTGCAAACTGTGCCAGCAGTCCGCACCAAAAAGGGTAGTGGTACAGTGGGTCCCGTCACACTGCAACATCCAAGGCAACGAGGAGGCAGATAGACTG
Source organism: Ariolimax columbianus (assembly GCA_036924085.1). Classification (NCBI taxonomy): domain Eukaryota; kingdom Metazoa; phylum Mollusca; class Gastropoda; order Stylommatophora; family Arionidae; genus Ariolimax; species Ariolimax columbianus. The sequence continues at coordinate 129,391,845 of JAVGWX010000003.1, read as the reverse complement.
GCAAAAGAAGGTGCAAGACTACCACAAACAGATACCAGTATGACGTACGAAGAGTCAAAACGGCTTATCAAAGCCAGATACATGACCAAATGGGAAACCGGACATACTGGTTACACCAAAAACGATGCCTATTACCAGTTGAACCGAAGACTCACATTTGATCGGCGCATGACATGGAAAAGTCAGATTGAGAGAAACCGAATGAAAGCCAGAGAAAGAATGGCGATCATGAGGAAACTTGCTGGCACAAGCTGGGGAGCAGACGAAGGCATACTAAAGAAACTGTACACTGGAAGAGTGAGACCAGTTCTCGAGTATGGCATTGCGGCATGGACAACCGCAGCGAAGGCGAACTTCGATAAAGTTAACAAACTTCAAAACCAAGCCATGAGAATTATAACAGGTGGCATGAAGTCAACGCCAATTGTAGAACTTGAAAAGATTACAAAACTGCAATCCATGACCGATAGAAGAGACTGCAGAGCCCAGCTGCAGTCAGAGAAACTCAGAAGACTGACGGACCATCCAATGTACCAGAGACTAAACAATTTGGGAAATGGGAAACTAAAGCGGAGAAACTTTGCAGAAATAGCCAAAGCAAAGATGCACGAAGATCCCATAAACGCACTAACAACACCAAAACCCATCACTACTGTACGAAAACCTACTTGGATGCAGGATATATTTCCAGAGGTGGTAGAAAATATACCAGGTATTGCAAACAAAAACTGCCAGAGTGAAAAAGAAAGGAGAGACACTACCCTAAGCTTCATAACGAAAAGCTACCCAAGCATGGACTGGACCCATGCATACACCGACGGTTCTGTAACAAACACTACACAGAACGGAGGGGCAGGAGCATTCCTGAACCTACCAAATGGCAGAAAAATAACACTGTCATTCGCTACTGGTAAGTACACAAGCAATTTCAGAGCAGAGGCAGAGGCACTGAGGGCGGCAGTGGAAGAAATGGTAACACACAGTGAAAATGAGAGCCATATAGTCCTGCTGACAGATGCTCTCGAAGTAGTCACAGCGCTAAAAAGCCAGAAAAACACTGAGCTTAATGACTTAAGAGCAGCACTCTGCAAACTGTGCCAGCAGTCCGCACCAAAAAGGGTAGTGGTACAGTGGGTTCCGTCACACTGCAACATCCAAGGCAACGAGGAGGCAGACAGACTGGCAAAAGAAGGTGCAAGGCTACCACAAACAGATACCAGTATGACGTACGAAGAGTCAAAACGGCTTATCAAAGCAAAATACATGACCAAATGGGAAACCGAACATACTGGTTACACCAAAAACGATGCCTATTACCAGTTGAACCGAAGAGAGCAGGTCGTTGTCTTCAGACTTCGCACTGGCCACAACAGACTGAGGTACCACCTATTCAACAAATTGAAGATAGGGTGTACCGACGAATGCCCGTGCGGTACTGGTAAAATGACCACTGAACATCTGCTGCAGAACTGCCCGACATACGAGGATCAGAGAGAGCAGATGTGGCCATTACCAGTGGAACTGCAAGACAAGCTCTATGGCAGTGGCGAGAGCCTCAGGATGACCGCCGCTTTTCTCGAAAAAATAATGGTTTTTGTCTGACTGTGTACGCAGAAGAAGAAGAAGAAGAAGATTCAGTGGACCAAGCTGCAATGCCGTATTCCAAAACTGGTCTCACTCTGCCTGTGAATAGTGTCTTTAGTGTGTTTCCGTCAGCACCCCAAGCAGTACCAGCAAGTTTCTTCATGATGGACATGCGTAGCCTCGCCCTCAGCTGGGTCTTTAAAATGTGCGCTTTCCAGGTGAGACGTCAGTCTAAGGAGACTCCTAAGAAGGTTGAAAACTCATCTAGCCGTATTTGTTTTCCATTTAATTGGAGTTGTACTTGCTGCCGTGTGTTTTATAGGGAGAAGATAGTATGTGTTGTTTTTTGTTCATTTTTTTTTAGTAGCCACGTTTTGGACTATCTTTCGAGGGCTGCCACAGTGCCTTGCATTCGTATACTTGCTGTAGTGATGCATTTTACAGTAGTCTACATGGCCAGGTCATCAGCGTAGAGAGAATAGTGAGTACTTTTGTGGAGGTTGTTGGCGATGTCATTTATGTAAATAAGGAAGAGTGTAGGGGACAGGACGCCACCTTGGGAAACACCTTGTTCCATGGTTTCCTTTTTGCTGGTATGACCTTGGACCTGCACTCTTGCTGTTCTATTTTCTAAGTAGTTACTGATCCACTCGTTCATTTTCCCGAATACTCCATATTGCAGCATATTTCCACGCAGTCCATCTTTACATACTTGGTCGAAGGCTTTTTCCAGGTCTAACCATACAGCCAGAGTGTGCTTTCCTTTCTGGAAAGCATCTTCGATTTCTTGTGCTATGTGGATTACTTGATCTTCCGTGGACCTGTGCTACCTGAAGCCTGCTTGATTTGGTATAATGATGTGTTTTTCCTCTAGGTGCCAACTGAGTCTGGTATTTATTATTTTTTTTATTTTTTCCATGATCTTACCTGTGCAGCTCAGGAGACTGATTGGCCTATAGCTACTTGGGTCAAGTACGAGTGGAGTGCAGCAGGTATATGTGCTCACGCCGACCCTCTTTGGTATCTTCTTCTCATTACTCCTATCCTACGCTTATGACACATCTGTGGTCGGTGTTTATCTGCTCATCAGGTCAGATGGACGACTGTTTAACCTGTCCCGACTGCGTACGAGGACCAAGGTGAGGATGGTGCTAATAAGGGAGATGCTATGTGCGGATGATGCAGTTCCGGTGACAAATAGTGAGGAGGCCTTGCAGAGACTGGAAGACAGATTAGCCGAGGGGTGCAAGAAGTTTGGTCTCACCATAAGTCTGGAAAAGAGAAAGGTCTGCGCATAGGGCATTACCACTACGCCAACCATAAAGATTGATGGTGTCACTCTGGAGGGCGTCTACAGTTTCACTTATCTGGGGTCTGTTATCAGCAACATTATCTCGCTCGAGAAGGCGATAGACAGTAGGCTTGGGTGGGCAAGTACCGTCATGGCCCTGCTGACGAAGAGAGTCTGGGAAAACACTGCGCTGTCTCACTACACCAAGTTCCGGGTCTAGCAGATCTTCGTTCTTGGCACTCTCATGTATCGAACCGAGACTTGTATAACTTCCAACAGGAACGACGGCTGAACACCTTTCACTTGAAGTGTCTATGGCGTATATTGGGGATTGGGTGGTAAGAGAGATTGTCATATAATACGGTTTTACAGAGAGCAAACACTCACAGCATGTACTCGATGTTGAGCCAGCGACGTCTCCGATGGTTGGGACATGTTTATCGCATGGAAGACGAGAGGTTACCAAAGGATATCCTTTATGGACAGCTAGCCATTGAAGTTAGAAGAATACGCCGTCCCACACTGCGATGCAATGTCGACGTATGCAAGAGAGACATGACGTCATGCGACATCCCATCCGAGGCCGGGGAAGATATTGCTCAGGATCGAGCTATCTGGAGACAGTCAGTGGTAACGGGCATAGTTGCTGCTGACGCTAGTAGAGGTCTTCTGGCTGTAGAGAAAAGAGAAAGACTGAAGAGATCAAGGAACAGCCAGGCAAGCCAGTCTCCTTAGTATGATTTTACGATCCGTAGAAGGGACTGTGACTCGGAGATCGGCCTTTACAACCATTGCAGACAGTGTCGAAATACATGATACAGAGCTGGACAAAACTTACAGGGCGCCACACGCATGGTCTATAGAGACCGAGACGCATATGATGATGATGATGATATATTTATATTTATTAAGTTAACTGCCAAAAATGTTTGTATATATAAGCACCGTGGCTTTTCCACTGTGTTCTCTGGGAACACTTGGGTTCTGCGAAAGGTCTCTACGATAGACTCTACGAGAGATTATTATTCGATCAAATAAATGTAGGGTTAAAGCAACCCCAGCTTAACTCGCAGCTGTGAACAGAAACCGAACACTTTCTCTGCAAGTGCTCAATAAATACGCTATTTTTTCTATTAATGCAGTTTTGATCTACAGTATGTAATAGTTTCACTGTTCAACAATACCAGTCTGTCTTTACTTTGTGTATGCAATATATATATATATATATATATATATATATATATATATATATATATATATATATATATATATATATATATATATATATATATATCCAAAAGACAATGACATTTAATATTAGATTTTTGTACGTACAAATTACTGATCACTCTTGCGTACTGGGACCTGTAGTTATAGTACATCTCATACAATGGTGCCCTCTAGTCTCACAATTATTTCAAGGGTTCCTCAAGGATATACATATTTATAAATATTTGTTTTTTACTGTATCTTTTATTATATTTACCCGTGATAGTCTGAGAGAGATGTCATTGTCATGTATAGACCTGAGCAGCATAGATGGCGCCATAACTAGCTGCGGGTCAAAATTACTTTTCTGTTTTAGTTCATTATAGATGCCGCCAGACCATGGATTTCCCGAATTTTACACTAGTCGACGACTTACACTTGTAATCACGGACACGTGTTGTTTTCTATTTAGACTGGTTTTTGTGTTGTGTGTTTTCTTTCGTCCTATTTTCCTGGAATGAACATCGGCTATATGAATAGCATGACTCTTGAACATGTGTCATATTTCACGGTCTAGTTCACACAGCTGAACTTTACGAGATTGGTGCCATTCGCCCTAGCTGAAGACAGTGTCAGCCTTGTTGTATGCAATTTAGACACAACTAAAATGAACTGCCACCTGGAGATAGATGGGCTCCAACATGTGTGTAGCGACCCAAGACATACCGTTGTTGTATGGTGGGAGCTGGTATTACACACTGTAATAACGGTGCCTCTACGACCTTCTAGGGGAACTGACGATGATGATGATATTGTATGTTGTGTTGCACAGCCAATCAAAGAAGCTGGTTTTCGACGTTCCTATGAGATTTCGACCATATCACAAACTGTTGTCGCCTAGTCGGTGCGAGCTGAGAATATCAGACGTCTTTGCTCTTTATCTATGTCGACTAAAGAATAGGTTTAGATTATATGGCACAACACGTTGTCTGGCTTTCGCTACTGGAACAATGTGTTGATCAGGGCTATATCAAGGCTCCTGCAACCGGTATTGCACTACCTTTTTCCACTTATCCCAGCGTCTAGTAATTCCAACACAAAACGTGGTCCTGCAAGGCGATCATATCTCACAGAACCTCGTATGTGCGTGCTTGGAACCGATCATCAGTTGTTGCAGCTTGGAGGACTTTAGAATCAATGTGGATAGCAAACGCCTTAGTCAGCTTTGGTTTGCAAGCGAAATAGATATGATCTCAGAATCAGCGGCACAAACCTATTGCGTGGTAGAGCGTTCAGCAAAGAAGGGAATAGAGCAGGACAATATCCCCAAGTCCACAATCATGCAAAACTGTTTCCAGCATTGTGGCCTAATCACCTACGTAGGAGACAAGGAAGACGTCGAGGAATACTGGGCTATCGCTGACGTTTTCTCAACATGCTGCATTATTTCCAGCCAGAACTAGCAAGACGTATCCGAGCGTGCTGAGCGACCTTCACGCCCATCCAAACAGCTATAGCAGGCTCCCAGTGTCGAACCACTACCTACTTCTCTCTTCAACTCCACAGTACTTTCTGCATTGAAGATACTCAAACATGAACATTTACATAATCGATGAAGAACAAAGTGCGAGTGACCCAGTTCTCTCTTGAGAGACAGTTGTTCTGCTTTACTCTTCTCAGCCAGTTCCATAATTACGACCTGCAGTTATTATCATTGGCGAGCGATGCAGTTGTTCAAAAAAAAAACGGCAAAACATCTATGGGCAGGTCGCAAACTGAAACTAACATATCAACATTGGAGCACGTTGACAGCAATATGAAGCACTCGCAGGAGAAAAAGAGACAGGGAAGACCACCCATGAGTTCTTCAGACTTCTTTGTACTCCGCTACAACATCCATGATACGTTAACAAGAAAGCGCATCATCTATTGGACCTCCATAGCAAAGGATAGAGATTACTGTTTATAATCTGCGTTGCCACAGCTAGTCTCCTTCTGATTTCTCTTGAGCAGTCGATATTTTTGAGTCAATTCTTGACCCAGATATTCAAAATGTGAGACCTGATCTATTTCCTCACCAACGAATGTAAGAATTATAATAGGTGCTACGTCTCTGGCAGGCCGTGACGATCCTGGGATACAGACACACTGGACTGCATCTCTTTCGGGATAGTACAAACTAGTACATAGTCCATAACATATATCATATCTCATATATCATCGCCGCACCCTATAGACACGAGTAGTGAAGACTCGTTAGTCCTGTAAGACAACTTCCATAAGAGAGACAACCCTGATCACAAACAACTGCTGCCTTGCAGATAGGCTGGGGACAGCCAAAGGCTGAGGAGGGCATTCCTACAGAAACGCCTCTTGAAAGCGGATGCACTGGGCCACAGGCTAAACAAGTAACACAGTGCAACGTATATCGCTGTATGATGACTGTACGACCTAACAGAAAAACGCGTGGCGCTCATCCTGTGGAGTCCCGCCAGGCAGCGAGAGTGCCGGGCGTCACGCCTCGAAGGGGCCCAACCATAGCTACTGGTGGTCACCCATCCATGTGCTGTGGAGTCGAGGCACATGGCTATGGGGCAAAAACTATTGACCAAAAACACAAGACCCTCAGAATACTACAGTGGAATGCGGAGGGAGTCATTAACAAAAAGCTCACCCTAACACATCACTTCCATGAAGGTAAGATTGACGTGGCATGTATCAAAGAAACGCACCTCAACAGCAACCATAAATTCTCAATCAGAGGATACCAGACCTTTCCGTCTGGATAGAGAAGGTCACAAAGGATTGGTTCTGATACTGACACGTAACTGCATACCGAGTAGCGCGGTAGCTGTCAATCACACCGGGCAAGCAGAAATTGTAGGAGTTGACATAATGGCTCAAGAGACGAAGATCCGCATCTTCAACCTGTACGGACCACCAAACAAAGACATATAGCTCTCGAGTATTGAAGTCAAAGACTGCATAGTAGCTGTAGACTTCAACAGCCACTCGGAGAGATGGGGATACGCGGACACAGACAGCAGAGGTTACGAAGTGGAAGATTGGGAGATAGACACAAATCTCTATCTAATCAATAGGCCGGAGGATAGCCCTAGCTTCTATTCTAGAACATGACACAACCCCTCTACTCCAGATTTGGCCTTCTCCACTGTGGACATATACCATAAAATAGACCGCCAGGTGCTAAACCAATTGGCAGGTAGCGACCACAGGCCAATTAGGCTAGAAGTGGATATAAAAGTAGGCCCGCAGGGAAACAAAACCGCTCCCACGTTGGAATTACAAACGAGCCGACTGGGACAGATTTGCAAGCCTGACAGATGGGCTGTGCGAAACCATCAACACACGGAATAACAAAATGAAGCCCATGGTGGAAAGCCTAAGCAAAGCAATAATGCAAACAGCCACTGAAACCATCCCAAGAGGGGCAATAAAAAACTACAAGCCTTATTGGAATGATGAATTACAGAAAGCGGAAGACGAAGTCACAAATGCTAGGAACACGGCAAAAAGAGAACAATCTATGGAGGCAAATATCGCCCTTAAAGCCACCACGGCGAAATACAAATACACTCTAAACGAAATAACTAGAGAAAGCTGGAAAAACAAAACAGAAAGCCTCAATCTAGACAAAGAAGGGAACAAACTATGGAAGTTAGTCAGAGCCATGAATGACGAAAACTCCATCAAACAAACGAATTACAATCAAGCAGGGTGACAACATGCTCACTGGAAAAAAAGCAGCAAACGCCTTTGTTGAACATTATGCCAGAGCAAACCACATTTATGTCCCTGCAGATAGGCATACAGACATTCGTGAAGAGAAAACGGGGCATGACAACATCAATATGGCACCAGAAGAGCATGTGATGGCAAAATTAACAATGCATGAAATGGAAGAGGCCATGAGAACGGTAAAGAAAAGGAAATCTCCCGGAAAAGACGGGATAACAAACGAAATGCTGATGGGGCTGGGCCAAACAGCAAAGAGGAAACTACTATCAGTCCTGAACAAAAGCTGGAAAAGGGGTAATGTACCCCAGGCATGGAAAGACGCAGTACTTGTACCAGTACCAAATAAAGGAAAAGACAAAATAGATCCAAATAGATACAGGCCTATCAGCCTACTGAGCTGCGTAGGCAAACTGATAGAACGTATGATAAACACCAGACTGATGTGGCGTCTGGAAGAAAAACACATACTAATTCCACAGCAAGCAGGCTTTAGACAGCACAGATCCACTGAGGATCAGGTCATCCTCATAGCCCAGAAAATAGAATATGTCTACCAGGAGCAAAAACACACAGTAGCGGTTTTGGTGGACCTAGAAAAGTCTTTTGACAAAGTCTGGATAGAGGGACTAAGAGTCAAGCTAAGAAGAAGTGAAGTTTGTGAAAAATGTACAACTGGATCAGTCACTACCTCAAAAACAGAATAGCCAGAGTTCAAGTACAAGGGCAGATGAGCAAAAAGGTGATACTCGAGCAGGGAGTACTCCAAGGGGGAGTACTGTCACCCACACTCTTCCTGGTGTATATAAATAACATAACAGAGAATATACCAAGAAGAGTCCACAGCTCAATATTTGCAGACGATCTGGCTATGTGAACCTCTGAAAAGAATCTCACCATAGCAAGTAATCGGATGCAGCAGGCCCTAACATCGCTGGAAGAGTGGGCGAACTCATGACTGGTCAAAATTAACGAGGAAAAAACGACATGTACGATATTCTCGCTTTCAAACAAACCCCAAAACACCAAATTAATTCTTAACGGCAAACGACAACCCAAACTTCCTGGGTGTCACATTCGATTGGCGCATGACATGGAAAAGTCAGATCGAGAAAAACCGAGTGAAAGCCAGAGAAAGAATGGCAATCATGAGGAAACTTGCTGGCACAAGCTGGGGAGCAGACGAAAGTATACCATAGAAACGGTACACTGGAAGAGTGAGACCAGTCCTCGAGTATGGCATTGCGGCATGGACAACTGCAGCAAAGGCGAACTTCGATAAAATTAGCAAACTCCAAAACCAAGCCATGAGAGTTATAACAGGAGGCATGAAGTCAATGCCAATTGTAGAACTTGAAAAGATTACAAAACTGCAATCAATGACCGACAGAAGAGACTGCAGAGCCCAGCAGCAAGCAGAGAAAATCAGAAGACTGACTGACCATCCAATGCACCAGAGACTAAACAATTTTGGAAATGGGAAACTAAAGCGGAGAAACTTTGCAGAGATAGCCAAAGCAAAGATGCACGAAGACCCTATGAACGCACTAACAACACCAAAGCCCATATATATATATGGTTAGTTTATTGGTTGATTGGTTGGTTGGTTGCTAATACCCACAATGGGTTGGTAACTCTTGTGTGCTCCCTGAAAACGACGGAACTTGTGGCAGAATGTAGTAGCTTTCCTGACATCCCGTGCAAGCTGATGAAGTGGACCGGGGTCCTTCAGGTGGTTGTGCAATGCTTGTCTTCATCTGCTTGTCACTCACTACTACGAGGATCACATCGAACTTAACCTTGTTAGCCAGACTGTTCTCCTCGACAACATCCTGTTTCCAGGCCGACCAACGAGAAGGCCATATGAGGGTCTTAGCCATTACATTTCTTTTGACCCTGGCTAACATTGTTTGATCAGTGTGTTTTGCCTGACAAGGCGTTAATCTCATTGTCCTATATATATATATATATATATATATATATATATATATATTATGTGATCGTCTCAAATAAATGTAATTCTATCTTTCTAATCCGGACAGAACATTTTGAAAAATCGAATAAATGGAAATGAAATGAATCAGATATATTATTGCAATAGCATTAACGGAACTTTGCTCACATGCCAACATACGAAATATAGTCTATCATAATAGGGGACTCAATACAGACGTACTGATACTTTTTGAATACACAAGCGCCAATGAAAGGGTATCATTAAAAATAATGGACACAACGTCGAGAATACGGAAGAGAAGAAATTATCAAAAATGCTCTGAAAAGATTATAATCATAAATGGACGGAACAATATTAAAAGAGACTGAAGCACTGGCCCCAGACAGACAGTGGAAAAACAGCCATAATAGCACATTCTCAAATTATCTGCATCTACGCATAGATAAGAAAGATGTAGAAACAATTGAGACTTTTAAATTAATGTACGTTTAGACATTACCGCCACGTTCTTTCTGAAAAATCTCTTTTGTTCATTACTGCAACACGCTCCTTGTGTGCGTGCGGGGCTAACATAAAATAAGACGTTAGGGTGGTATTAAAGCTTATTGATAATCATGTGAAGGGGGATCATGATGATCGATGTCTATCATAGTGTACTGTGTGTGATAGATAATCTGTGTAAACATAACACATTTTAGAGTAATTGCAACAACAAAAAATCAAGTTTTAAAAATGCCATAAGTGCATGTTCATTAATTTAGTGCTAGGACTTCTAATGGTAGGGGGGAAAACTGTGTATTGAATAAATCCAATTATAATAAAGTCACCATCCATTGAACTGCACATATTTGATATATCCGTTAGACAATTGTACTCTACCTAATCATAATCAGACAAATCAGATAGATCGATGAGTGTAACAGGTTGAGCAAATCTTAAACCATTCTTCTGCAATGTTGATGTGGAGACGTAAATTTCGTTTTCTTCTCATGGAACCTTGCAATTTCTTTTCAAGTCAACGCTTCTTTGGAATCCAACAGTTTATGTATTTCACGTTTAATTACTTCATTGTCGAAACTATACATTTTCCTTTTCCTTCATTGCCTTTTTGTGATGCTTACACATGAACTGCCATGCTCTGAAACCCAGCGTGAAAACAATCTTCTACTTATGTCCAAGGTCTGCACTGTTCTTTTCTTTGGGTTTGAAATTATATAGAAAAGAATGCACGTTCAGCATCATTTGAGAAATAGTTATTAAGTTTATGAACGATTATTTTAATCGTAAATATTTGGATTGTCAGCTCTATTGCAGTAGTTCACACAACTTATAAGTTAGTAGTATGCAGCCCTGCATTAAATTGCCACGTTAACAAGACGAAATTAATTTCCAGATTCAGTTTGTGAAAAATCAGTGCGGACTAGTATTTCTTTTTATTTCGCTTATCCTGTTTTGCCTTTCAGCGACATGTTATGAAGAAAGTTCTCTACCGAGCCCGACTGTGTGCCTTATTAACAGTGGCATTCACCGCCTCCAATATTTATGTAAGCCACCTATTTCGTTGTCGTCTTTTGACCTTGAATCCGTTGAATCTAAATAGCATTGATTACTGGGAGAGGGGGAGGGGGGGGGGTATGTGTGGTGGTAGTCTGGCTACGTGGCCAAATAGTTTTAGTTGCTGTCTGTTGATACTGGTGTGTTCCCACTAGTCTCCGGGTGTTATCGTTTCCGATCATTTCTCTCCTTGTTACACCCAATATATCTTGCAGACATTTCACTTCTGCTGTTATGATGTGTCGATCTTCATTTGATGTTAGTGTCCAATGTTGACATTGATAGCACAGTGTTGGGACTAAAATCGTGTAGTACGGTGGCGTTAAAGTCAAACCGGGACTTTTTTTTTCATAAAGAGACTAACATTCAAGTAATCAAAGTGCCATTAATTTTTCTATACAATCTCATTCAACTTATGCCTGTTTCGCTTCGTCATCAGTATTGAATGCTAACTTCCCAGGAATTATTTTAGAGATCGAAACAGGTGGAAATAGCTTGGAGCAAATCATGGGATGTAAGGTAGATGTGACAATATCTCCCAGCCGAGTTGCTGTAGATGGCATTTAGTGCGGTGAGTCGTATGAGGTCGAGCGTTAACTTGCAGGAGCAGCACGCTGTTTGTGATCGAACCCAACGTGCGCTGACCTTTCGAAAATGCAAATGTTCATGAATAATAGTGTTCACCGCACCAACAAAAAGACTTACCTCTTGTGCAATTTTACGACAGGTTATGCGTCGATTATTCAGGATAAGGCGTTCTATATTCTCAATATTCACAGGGATGACAGTGGTTGGTTGGAGAGCAGCCATGGCTGGGATTGGGAGCATCCCTCATAGATGTACGGCCTTTTCTAAAACGTTTACACCATTCAAATGCATAACTGCACCTGAATTTATCATAACCGTATTGTGATTGGAGATTTATGTAAATTTCCGCAGGTTTCACGGCTTGTAGGAGCTTAGACAACCATTTATTTATTTCTTCTTCGTGGGATTTGAGTCAGTGCAGCTGGATTCTGTCCCGCCAAAATTTGAGTAACCAAATCGAATCGCGCACGCTTTGTCTCGAACCGCACAAGTGAGAATTGTGGTAAATATGTGTAGCCTGACGTAAGTTCCAGGCCACGTGTCCACACCTGGAACGATAAGTGGGGGGTGACAAACCCCAGTCATCTGGAAAACACGCGCATATTATGGACAAGCAGACGGACAAAAAAGCAGGTGGTTTTGGAAATCACGTTATCTGGGAGGGAGATCAAATATAAATCCCGGCGTAGAGAGACGTGAGGATCATTACTTGAGATAGATTTGGGAAGAGACAGGCAGTCGAGAGCAGACGGAAGAGAGATACGACTTGACTTCAGGGATGGCATGAGATAGACAGAGAGAGAGAGAGAGAGAGAGATAGAGAGCATGTCATATCGATCATTACTTGAGAAGGGATTCGAAAGAGACGCTCAGTTGAGTGTAGACGGCGGAGAGAAAAGACTTGACTTCAGAAATTAGATGAGAACATTTTGAGAGAGACGCTCAGTGGAGAGCAAGCGACAGAGTGAGGCAGATTTGACTTAAGAACGAGATTACATGAGAATACTTTGGAAAGAGACGCCCAGTTGAGGGCAGACAACGAAGATGTGCAGTTGAGGCAGATTTGAGTTTAGAACCACGGGGACAGAACTTTTCAGTTCAGAAGCAGAGAGAGAACATTTCACTTCAGAGACAGAAGTAATTTGAAAAAGACGCTCAGTGAAGGTTAGGCGACAAATATATGCAGTTGAGGCAGATTTGAGTTGAAATTTAGGCGACAGAAAGAGGCAGTTGAAGTAGACACGCAGTAAACAAGGTAAATACTCTCATACTGTACAGTGGTCGTGATTACAAGTAGTCAGAAGTTTATAGAGGCAGTCTCCAGTCATTCCCGTCATCCCATTCATCAAATTGACGCAGTCCCACCGATCACGTCGCCCTCACATTGATCACGTGAATGTAAGTCGTTAGTTACAGCTAGAGGCAGCTTTACAATGATCCCATGGATCATATTTCATGCAGTCTATCCTGGACACGCTGATAGTATTTTGATCTTTCGCCGACAAAGAGGAACAAGCCCACGGATGTCATACCTGGGTTCAGAACCTACGAACTTTACCATCAGCGGCAATCCGCAACTAAGTTCGACCCCAACGGACCAGATTAGGAGAATAGGGCATCGGGACGTATAAATGGTGAGAGAAAGAATTTAAGTTTTTAGAGAGTTGACAGTTTTACCTGAATAAATAATCTGTTATATTGTGTTTATATTTAGTGTTACTTAAATTTCTTTAAAGTGAGCGTAGAGTGAAATGAAATATAGCAGACTCCTTTACCGTCTGCGACAGAGCTCCATCAAATCCATCGACTCTTGTACAATCTGTCACAATACGGGCCCATGGCAGATGAGCCACATAGCAGTAATAGAACACAAGTGCCCCTAACTAATGATAGTAGTTCCAGCAAGCTGTAACCCATTCAGGTAGAACTAGAACAAAAAGTCCCGGTTTGTTTTGAATGTCCCTCGCAGAAAGCTCTTTTAGTAGTTATTGTCACGTGCTTGCAATTACGTTTTGGAGTTAATTGTCCAATGATCAGGTTTGCCTTATTGTATCTTTGATAGATTTCCGCTGTAATTCTTCGATCTGCTGATAACGTGCTCCCTATGTATGTAAAAATCTTTCACCTGTTTGATTTCCTGATTTTCAAGAAAGATATTGATGTGTCTGGCTATTCTAGATATTTTCATGACCTCAGTTTTTTTCTACATTGATTTTCGTACTGTATTCTTTCCATGTTGTGTTTAGTTAATCAATATGTTGTTGCAATTGTATGTCTGAACATCTGCTTGATCGTCAGCATAAAGAAGTTCATTTAAGAGTTCAGCAATGTCGCTATCTTCATTTGAGTTGGCTGTTTTCAAAATGTGGCCTACATATGTAATGATCAGCAAAGAGGATAGCACACATCCTTGTCGTACTCAAGATTTGATATGAAATTTTGAAGAGAAAAAAAGCCATGTGGACTAGTGAGATCATATAAGTGCTTTACTTCCACTTGTAAAAGCTGTTCAAGATGGCATTATTAAAAATGTCCAACAACTTATTGTATATATATATATTTTATTTTTTTTCTATAAATTTTATAGTTTTTTTCAAATATAACGCATAAATAATATTTTTGTCCAACTAATGAGATTAGTGTAAAAAAATTAGCAATTAACGTTTTTTTAACGTATAGTTCAAACATAAATTGGGGGACGGCGTGGCCTAGTGGTTAAGTGGCACAGCTCACATCCGAAAGGTGTTGGGCTCGATCCCCACCACAGCACCGGCCGTTACCCTGGGGAAGCAAACCCTAAGAAAATGCAGGAGGAAGCAGACCCTTACATAAAGTGCTGAAGTCGGATGCACTAGGAAACCATCAACACACGAAACACCAAAATGAAGCTCATGGTAGAGAGCCTAAGCAAGGCAATAATGCAAGCCGCCACTGAAACCATCCCAAGAGGAGCTAGGAAAAACTATAAGCCCTACTGGAATGATGAGTTGCAGAAAGTGGAAGATGCAGTAACAAATGCTAGGAACATGGCAGAGCGAGAAAAATCCATGGAGGCAAACATCGCCCTCAAAGCCGCCGCGGCGAAGTACAAACACACTCTCAAGCAAACAGCAAGAGAAAGCTGGAAAAATAAAACGGAAAGTCTAAACCTGGACAAAGACGGGAACAAGCTATGGAAGCTAGTCAGAGCCATGAACGACGAAACCCCGTCAAATAAACAAATTACTATCAAGCAGGGTGAGAACTTGATCACAGGTAAGAAAGCCGTAAACGCCTTTGTCGATCACTATGCCAGAGCAAACCACATCGAGGTCCCTGCAGATAAGCATACAGGCATTAGCGAAGAGCTAAAGGGACATGAAAACATGAATACGGCTCCTGAAGAGCACATGATGGCCAAACTAACAATGCGCGAAATGGAAGAGGCTATAAGAACACTAAAGAAAAGGAAATCTCCCGGAAAAGACGGGATAACAAACGAAATGCTGATGGGGCTGGGCCAAACAGCGAAGAAGAAATTGCTATCGGTCCTGAACCAAAGCTGGAAAAGGGGAATTGTACCACAGGCATGGAAAGATGCAATACTGGTACCAGTACCAAAAAAAGGAAAGGACAAAACAGATCCAAATGGATACAGGCCCATAAGCCTACTGAGCTGTGTCGGCAAGCTGATGGAACGGATGATAAACACCAGACTGATGTGGCATCTGGAAAAAAAACGAATACTAATTACACAGCAAGCAGGCTTTAGACAGCACAGATCCACTGAGGACCAGGTCATCCTCATAGCCCAGGAGATAGAAGATGCCTACCAGGCACAGAAACACACAGTAGCTGTTTGGGTGGATCTGGAAAAGGCATTTGACAAAGTCTGGAAAGATGGACTTAGAGTCAAGCTAAGAAGAAGTGATGTCTGTGAGAAGATGTACAAGTGGATCAACCACTACCTCAAACAAAGAACGGCCAGAGTCCAAGTACAAGGGCAGATGAGCAAAAAGGTGACACTCGAGCAGGGAGTACCCCAAGGGGGAGTATTGTCACCCACACTCTTCCTGGTATATATAAACGATATTACAGAGAATATACCAAGAAGAGTCCATAGCTCAATGTTTGCAATCGATCTGGCTATGTGAACCTCTGAAAAGAATCTCACCATAGCAAGAAATCGGATGCAGACGGCCCTAACATCGCTGGAAGAGTGGGCGAACACATGGCTGGTCAAAATAAACGAGGAGAAAACTACATGCACAATATTCTCGCTTTCATTAAAACCCCAAAGTACCAAATTAAGTCTAAATGGCAAAATCCTGCAGCCAAACGACAACCCAACCTATCTGGGAGTCACATTTGATCGGCGCATGACATGGAAAAGTCAGATTGAGAGAAACCGAATGAAAGCCAGAGAAAGAATGGCAATCATGAGGAAACTTGCTGGCACAAGCTGGGGAGCAGACGAAGGCATACTAAAGAAACTGTATACTGGAAGAGTGAGACCAGTTCTCGAGTATGGCATTGCGGCATGGACAACAGCAGCGAAGGCGAACTTCGATAAAGTTAACAAACTTCAAAACCAAGCCATGAGAATTATAACAGGTGGCATGAAGTCAACGCCAATTGTAGAACTTGAAAAGATTACAAAACTGCAATCCATGACCGATAGAAGAGACTGCAGAGCCCAGCAGCTGCAGTCAGAGAAACTCCGAAGACTGACTGACCATCCAATGCACCATAGACTAAACAATTTGGGAAATGGGAAACTAAAGCGGAGAAACTTTGCAGAAACAGCCAAAGCAAAGATGCAGAAAGATCCCAAAAACGCACTAACACCAAAACCCATGACTACTGTACGAAAACCTACCTGGAGGCAGGATATATTTCCAGAGGTGGTAGAAAATATACCAGGTATTGCAAACAAAAACTGCCAGACTGAAAAAGAAAATAGAGAGATACTACCCTAAGCTTCATAACGAAAAGCTACCCAAGCATGGACTGGACCCATGCATACACCGACGGTTCTGTAACAAACACTACACAGAACGGAGGGGAAAAATAACACTGTCATTCGCTATTGGTAAGTACACAAGCAATTTCAGAGCGGAGGCAGAGGCACTGAGGGCGGCAGTGGAAGAAATGGTGACACACAGTGAAAATGAGAGCCATATAGTCCTGTTGACAGATGCCCTCGCCGTAGTCACAGCGCTAAAAAGCCAGAAAAACACTCAGCTTAATGACTTAAGAGCAGCACTCTGCAAACTGTGCCAGCAGTCCGCACCAAAAAAGGGTAGTGGTACAGTGGGTTCCGTCACACTGCAACATCCAAGGCAACGAGGAGGCAGACAGACTGGCAAAAGAAGGTGCAAGACTACCACAAACAGATACCAGTATGACGTACGAAGAGTCAAAACGGCTTATCAAAGCCAGATACATGACCAAATGGGAAACCGAACATACTGGTTACACCAAAAACGATGCCTATTACCAGTTGAACCGAAGAGAGCAGGTCGTTGTCTTCAGACTTCGCACTGGCCACAACAGACTGAGGAACCACCTATTCAACAAGTTGAAGATAGGGTGTACCGACGAATGCCCGTGCGGTACTGGTAAAATGACCGCTGAACATCTGCTGCAGAACTGCCCGACATACGAGGATCAGAGAGAGCAGATGTGGCCATTACCAGTGGAACTGCAAGACAAGCTCTATTGCAGTGGCGAGAGCCTCAGGATGACCGCCGCTTTTTTCGTAAAAATAATGGTTACTGTCTGACTGCGTACGCAGAAGAAGAAGAAGAAGAAGGATGCACTAGACCGACAGGCGCAAAATAAAAACCACAGTGCAACGCACACCGCTTTGGGGATTAGAGTAATAAGGCGAACGAAAAAAACAAAACAAAAAAAAACATAAATTGTTATCAAATTATGCACGTTTTTGTGTGACACATTTTTTTTTTCAAATGGGAAAACATGTATAAACGGTCTATAAACGTAATTTTATTAACCAAATATACCCTGGATGGTTGTCTTGACTTTCAAAAATGTCAATTTGTATGTAGAACAAATACTGTGAATAAAGTACATTTCATTTAAAGTAATCATAATTTTTTCTTATGTATAAGAGCTTTTCAACAAACTTGATGTATGTGGACTTTATAACAATCTTGTACAAAGATCTTGTACAACCATCTCAAGTTAGAGACGGTAGAGAATAAGAAGCAGGATACATTCTAACGTCTAGTATATACACTGTGCCCGATGCATACAGACTGATCTTTACTTTCATTTCACGCTTTCAGATATCATCTTTTTTTATTACGTCGACTCTGGTCTTAATGTCCGAGCTTCTGATTGCTAGATCGAATGTAATCAATCTATAGTAATATCTGTCTCACAATGCACTCCACTTTGAACGTTGTTCTAACGGTTCCGTTGATTAGATCTAGATCCTCTGTGTAGCCAATCCCGACAGAGCACGAGCCATTAACAAAAGACCACGCGATGATATACTCAGGTATCTGCTTGTTATCGGGCTCCCACATCCGCCACAGAGATTACAGGTGTATTTGTTTACCTGTGGCTGTGTTTACTCCACTTTTGGACAGAAAAGCTGTGCAGATGCTCGGTTCGACCATTAGAAGGAAACAACGGCACCGCTGTGCCTTATCAGACATTTTTTATTTAAGTCTCTTTAAAAATCGGTTACGTTGGTAAGTCAGTAAGTAGGTCACAAACTGAAATTTAATAGTTAAAAATTTAAGTTGGGAATTTCTAAAGACGTCATTATGTGGCAGCAGCATAGAGCTTTTTGAATACTGTAGGTAGCAGAAGTTGGTTGTTGCATGCAAATGTCGAGCAAAGAAACAAATTGGCGTCCGTTCTTACAACGAGCTGTTGAACGTTTTGGGGAAAAATGACTTTCTGCAGAGGAAATTCATAAGGAAATGTTTCCTGTTCTCGACGAGACGTATTTGTCGCGTAAGGCAGTGAATAACCTGGTCCATACATGTTGTCAATGACATTCCATACATGTTATCAATGACATTCCATACATGTTATCAATGACATTCCATACATGTTGTCAATGACATTCCATACATATTGTCAATGACATTCCATACATGGTGTCAATGACATTCCAAACGTGCTGATACGACCGATCTGGTCGTTCTGTTCATATTGTAACATAATCATTTGTACAACGGGGGGGGGGGGGGGGGGGGGGGGATGATTTGAGCTGACATGCGAGTAAAGATAGATAATGTAGCAATTGCAATAGAGAGTTCGCATGGTTTAGCATACATTATAATGCATGATCCCACCTTGGCAGGATACGTTTCGGGTATTAGTAAAAGATTGAACGTGAATTGGAAATGTGACCGAGTCAGCTAACCAACAACTTCTATGCTACAGGTTGTTGTGCACTGATAAAGCGATGGAATAAGTTTGTTAATGGTGGTGGAAATTATTTTAAGAAAAAAAGAACAATGTAAGTGTAATAATAAATGGTTTTCCAGCTGATATTTCGTTAATCATTGTTTTGATTGACGATATGTTTACTAACGTATAGTCTTATTATGTTACTAACAATATAGTAATGCAACGCTTATACAAGTATATATGGAACTTGGCATGTACTCATAGCGAATATGTTTGTAAAGTAGAACTTAGTCCTCTTTAAGCTTGAAAATGCAATTTGGCTGCAAAGGAAATTAATTCAATGCACACTCTATACGGAGTGTAAATTGGTACCTGACTTGCTGTTTGAGAAGCAAATGTGGCGAGTAATGTAACTGGGCTCTCCAATTCATAAACAATGTGTATCCTTGTACATTAAAGTCTTGAACATTTCATCCCCATGTCAGTGTCTTCGCCTCTACTGCCATGTTACTACTGGTTTGACCAGTTCTCGTTGAAATTATGCAAATGTTTATGGAATACAGGAGACTATGTTATTCCATGCAGCTTTAGCGAGGGCAGGCGGAAACTTGATTCAGATCTCATTGAAAGTCTGTCCCGTCACATTTTTGAATATCAATTTGTGTATTTCCAACTTTGTGCATGAAATGTTGGGAGAGATATCCAGCTGAAGATTTTGTAACTTGTGTTCATATACTCCACGTCTCTCAAGGAAATAAGACTGTCCAACACCTACCTAAAGGCGACCGTACTGTCTGGTCATTAATAGAGGTTGTCCCGTCTGTTGTTCGCCCATCGCTAGTGATGAAGACCTTTTCTCTTTTTATTCAACCAGTCCTTTCAGATGATTATTCAATTTGTCTGGGAAGACGTTATAAGCGTGTCTTTAAAGCGCTTTTTCGAACTGGAAGCGTTTGCCATATTGCATCTCGCCATTGAAGATTATTTTTGGTAACCGATAGTCTGGGAAGCGAACGACATGACCCGCCCAGCGTATCTGTGATTGCATCATGAAGGTATCAATGCCAGGGACGCCAACTCTATCAAGGTCAGCAGTATCCAGGATCATGTCTTGATATTTGAAATTAATTACCCTACTGAGACAAAGTCTATGAAAATAATTCAGCTTTTTCGTATGACGTCGTTATACAGTTCATCTTTCACTTGCATTTAGTAACACAGGGATCACTACTGCTCTGTTCACCTTCAGCTTCGTTTGGAAGATAATGCCATTTCGACGCAAGACATTTGAGTATAGTATGCCACATGTGGCGCTGGCATTGGCGATTCAGATGTGTATCTCATCATCCGTGACTATGTTCTGAGACAGTGTACTACCGAGGTATGTGAATCTATTCACAACCTTCAGTATTCCACCATTAATATTGCTGATTAGCTGACTATACGTTTTGCCAGGATCTTGATGGTATGTTATTTCAGTTTTCTCTGAATTTATGGTAAGTCCAAAATTGAAACACGCTACGAAGAAATAAACAACGCCTTTCTGCAGTTCCGCCTCTAATGCAGCATTCAGGATACAGTCATCAGTAAATAGAAGATCTTTTATGGTGTGTGTCTTGACCATAGTTTTAACCGCCTTAGGTTAAACATCTGACCATCTATACGATATCTTGTGTCGATTCCCATGTCCTTGTCTCCAAAAGCATCAGTCAACATTACAGAGAACAGCATGCTGAACAAATTTGGTGTAAGGTAATGTAAATGAAACTGGTTGTATACAAACTATGCAGTCTTCTAAACCAGTATAAAGAAGTTAAGTTAAGTTAAGTTAAGCACACAACCCTGTTTAACGCCGTTTGTTACTGGAAAGAACTTCGATATAGCACCGTTATCCTGATCTGTAGCTTGAATTCCATGATGCAGTTGCTGTACTACGTTGATAAATTTCATTGGACAGCCGTACTTTGTCATGATTTTCCACAGGCCTTCTCTTTGACCTTATCGCACGTCTTTGTCAGATCGATGAAGTCTACGTACAGGTCGCAGTGCTGTTCCTGGCATTTCTCTTGTAGCTGTCTGGCAGCAAACACCATATCTGCGGTCCCACACTCCTTCCGGAATACACACTGACTTTCAGGTAGAAGACCGTTATCGAGATGAGTTGTGAGACGAGTGGGTAGGATTTTTAACACTGTAGACGTTACAGATAATTCTGTATCATGCTTCATGTTAATTGGCTAGATGTGATACCAAGTACATATATGTAGCATAGAATGTGACAACAACGGATACAACTGGAAATTGGAGAAAGAAAGTATTAATGAATGGAACACGTCTTCGGAAATTCACGTAACAATAAAATGAGACTTGTGATGTACTAGAGCAAATGTAGGAACAGAAGAGGGGACGGCCAAAGGACACCTGACAAAGAACAATAGAAGATGAGAACAGCAGATATCGTCTCAACGACGGAGCTGAAGGGGACCATATCTAATAGCTCCATTGGGAAATAGAAGGAGAACACGGTTAGTACGTACAACATACATGTTAAAATAGTAACTCAAGGTAAGCACGTACAGCATACATGTTCAAATAGTAACTCAAGGTAAGCACGTACAACATACATGTTCAAATAGTAACTCAAGGTAAACACGTACAACATGCATGTTCAAATAGTAACTCAAGGTAAGCACGTACAACATACATGTTCAAATAGTAACTCACAGTAAGCACGTACAACATACATGTTCAAATAGTAGCTTAAGGTAAGCATCTACGACTTAACATTTCAACGGATAATTTATTGTAGGCGTGTACTAGATACCTTCTCAACGGTAACTCATAGTAAGTTAGTACAACATACTTTCTAAGAGGATAACTCACGGTACGCGTGTTGTTATCCACCGTTTATGATGTTAGAATTGCGAGAACCTGGGCAGAATGAAAATTAAGATGTGTTGGGAAATGTAATGGGTGTACGCCCCGCCATTACATCTATAGATCAAATCAGATCAGAAGGTTGGTTGCGATGGATTTGTTTAACTTCTTTCATCTGTTACATTGATATTACAATCTGACAGACTTTCTCCTTCTTCATCTCCAGATGTTATCCTCCTATATTGTGTAATGTCTCCTATTTGTAAGTCTGTCCAATATTCTGTTTTCCAGTGTGATATTCAGCAATGTGTTGGTATCTTTTAGAAAAGTGTGACAGAGCGGTTTGGCCTAGCAAGGCATCCATATTTCCTTATGGAGATAAAATTAAAAGTAAAGTGCGTGGCGACTTCATGGCAAGTGACCTTTATTCCTCAACCCTATAAATTCCCTTTTGTGGACCAGCAATGGGAGATTAAAAGCTATAGTAATGATCGTTTTTGTTGTTGTTATTTACAAAATATAGCTACATGGTCTGCTGGGGTCTTTGTGTATAACACATACAAGAATAGGGTCACTGCCCTACAGAGACCATGTCGTAAGAGGCGACAACATCTGTGACATGGCATAACACCGGCCATGGTTATATTGTTTGTTAAGAGCATCATAGATGGCGTTAAACAGACTTTAGGTCTACTATGGTCTAGTGTTTGAGACTATTGAGTTGGACTCGTACATGGGTTAACCACCGTCCAAGAAACTGGTTGTATGCAAACTATGCAGTCTTCTAAATCAGTATAAAGACGTTAATTTAAGTTTATTCAACCAAAATAGTAAAAATGACTATGAAAAAGAGTATATATTATATATATATATATATATATATATATATATATATATATATATATATATATAGATATATATAAATATACATACATATAATAATATACAATAATGTGGCGCAACATGAGACAGATATTTCAGAGCCATGACTAGTTGAGGAACAGCTTAGCTCATCAGTCCCAAGTAAGTGTCAGCAAGTTATAAGAACTAACATTTGTGTGCGGCAGTCAGTAATCATATGCCACCTAATTCACATCCATATGTAACGTTTTTGTTATTTAATAAATCTAAGTTAGCAATTCCCGTTTATATATTGTGTTAACATCTCGGATGCAACTCGCTCCTTATTTTTTTAATGCCTTTGTTCATATATGATAATCTTAATTAGGTATGCTGGTAAAAATGTTCAAATAACTAGAGAACGCCGACAGACTTTGCCAAACCTCAGCCAATTCGGGACGCTTAACGACCGTTATTCTCATTCTTCTTCTTTGAATCAGCAAGAACACATACTATTATTCACGAATATATTCCCTATATGTTCAATGAATATTGTTTATAGACCATGACGTGTGCGAATGAAAATACATGAAATGGTATGAAACATCTGTCTTTGTACTATGCACAAGTGTATAATTTAAAGTTATATTACAGAACTATACTTAGAGAAGCTTCGAATGAATTCACATTTATTTTCAATATACCGGGACGTCATTCACTAAACACAGTTTGGGACTAGCTAAGAGTTATGTCACCTTCTGCTTATGCCTGGTCCTGGCCATAATGTTTAGTTTACACATTTCAGTTTGCTATCAGCATGTGTGGATCCGATGCCACGGCTTTCTCTGATTGCATTCACTTGAAAACATAGTGAACGGAAGCATGTGTTTATGATACTTGGTGCATTTTGCTCACTTCTGGAAATAATTAATCTAGCAAATGATTACAGCGTTTCTCCTGTGTAGTTGTAAGCCTGCAATCTTATCGAAATGAGTTAAAATCTCGTTTTCTACCTCAGTCAGATGCGTTATCATGATGCAACATATTAACGTATAAAGATATAAACGTTACTGATGCCGATGTCCCATAACCAGCACATTAAAGTGTCTACTTGTTGTCCAGGCATTAAGCATTGATTCAAAAACAGCACATAAAGCGATTGTTAGCAGGTGATGTTCCTTAGAGATGCAATATCAGTTCAGCAAAGCTTCAAAAAGGATAAAGTGTCAGAGATTTAAAAAAAACAACTTTACACGAACAGAAAACCAAAATAATGGCGGGGATGCAATGAATCATATCGTACTGGCACAATATGAAAAGGAAGACCACGCAAGATAGGGAAAAAAGGAAGCAAGACGGGAACAAAAAAGAACAATCACCTTCCCCGAAAAGAAGACTATTAGCAAATTCATAAGTAAAGACAACCAATCTAGGTAGAAATATCAATGCCTTGATCGAGCTGAGCAAGCGATGCTATCCCGCATGAGAACATAACATAATAGACGTAATACCTTAATACATATACCGAAAGAAGCCCTCTCGTCCATAGTTACGTACGAACAAGCAGCACATACGACTGAACATATCCTACAAGACTTGTTTCCTAAGGGATAATAAAATAAATGTATAAGTAAGGTTCAGACTCCGCGCTGGGACGAAAACATATTACGACCAAAAGGCCTTCTACAGGGACAAGGATAATACACATATAAGATAGAACAATATATGAGTAAATTAAATATATACAGGAACACATACAAAGAATGTGAAGAGATGGAGAAGCGACAAAAACATATGGAAACCGTTGCTACAAGGACCCTGTCTCATGCAACTGGTTGCAGGATTTCCAAAGGGGTTAAGGTAGGCCAAATACAGTGTTGAATCTGTGCCTCGCAATCTGGAGTGACAGGTGTATGATGGTAGTAGGATGTCTGCGTCAACCCGACCAGGACCAATAGCATCAAGAGTTATCTGTATCCCGCCGATCAAAGCGAGCGGGAACTCGTTTGATATTCAACTCGTGTCACAAGAATGTGTGAAATCATTTTAAACCCACTTCGGTCTCGGTCGGAAGTTGAAACTGAAAGGAAACGGTGAAAATGTACCACCTGGAGTGAATCCTGCGGCTTATTTTGACTCGGCACAGGAAAACTGAAACTGCGTGTTCAAGGTTTGGAGGCCTCTGTACCTCTTCATCATCTAGCGAAAACATCGCAACTGAAAAGTATTTGATATAATCGCGGCGAGCGAAGACTCTGTTGTTATTTACTCTAGTCCGACTTTACATCAATCAGGTGACGGTTGTCAAGGGATGTTGCACCCTAGATGAACTAGGGCTTGTCTGCCTAGAATCATGTTACAAATCCACTCAGGGAAATATGAGAAGGAAAGCATTAACTGATTCAAATGAGAGGTAGGAGGTTTGCATTAAATTTGTCTGGAACCAACGAAAAGGTAGATTTCCAGCAAATTTGTTTAGACCACAAAGACCAAGGCGCGACACTGAATCGCCATTGTTATCTATTGCATCCTGTGGCTGTCTCTAACAGGCTTGGTTAAGTCGTGTTGCTGGGCTCACATTCTAACTCTGGACGAAGAAATGAAGTTGATGACTGGCGCACCTCGTGCTCATTTCAATTCATGTACAGTACACGTCACTGACTCATTGTGGTCACCATTATCGTTTCGATTGACAACTGTGACTCCTCATTACATATCCATGTCAATATCTTTTTTTAAATTGCTATGTCCAAGACTCCTCGAAAATTACTCATGTCATTGTCACCCATGATGTGTACATGTCAATGTTTTCTTGAAGTTTGCTTAAATCAATGTATCTTTGTAATTGCCGATGTCAATGTGTCCATGCAACTTACCCAAGTCAATATCTACTTGTAACTTACCCGTGCCAATGTCTTCTTGCAACTAACCAATGTTAGTGTCTCCTTGTAACAATCGCATGTCAATGTCTCAGTGTAAACAGACAATGTCATTGTCTCATGTAACGTACACTTGTTATTGTTACGTAGTGGCTAACCGTGTCAATGCCTCCTTATACCTTGCCCATATTAATGTCGTTTGGAAACATGTCCATCACAATGTCTCCAGCTAACGTATCTCCTTGTCAATGTATGCAGGTGGTATGGAAGAAAATTAACCAGGCCAACCCAATAACGATCGGCGAATACGTCTATGATCCAGACAGTAGGTTTTCTGTGAGCAGAAACGATCCTTATATGGACTCCCAAACAGCAGGTTCTGACAGTCAACGAATTGGCTACGAGAACCCTAGATGGAATTTGCAGGTCAGTGTTTTACATGAGTTACTCGTTCATGCTTATTCTACAGATCTGGACACGATGGATGTCTGTCAGTCATTAGAATTGTCTTCGCTGTCGACGTATCGCTTTCTCTCCACCATTTACACGTTTTCTATTATTTGAAAAGAAACGTGCATTTCGCATTTTCTTGCTAGACATTAACATGGTCTGTAAGTATAATGTCACTCACAGACAAATATCTGCATGTATATGAATTATGTTTGCATTGCATAAAATCCCCTGATATGTTTATATCGATTTTCTACCTTTTCGGGACACGTCTGATCTGTATGAATGTTTTGTTCTTTTTTAATTAAAAAAAATATTCTTCTTTTCCGTTTGCAGTGGTATGTACGATGATGCGAGGGAATGTTAGTTGAAAACGTTGAAACTGTTATAGAAATTTGAAATTCCTCGTCATTATCATATAAGTTGACTGCGTCCTTGCTAGAAATGTCCGGAATGTGGTACGGTTCTGCAGACAAACTACACGGCGTTATAGGAGACCTATAAAGATGGCAGTCCCATTAGTGGCAGGTACAACAGAGAAACGAGCAGCATTCAGTATATAATTGTTTTGGCAGTTAAAGGAGGAAACGTATCTCGATTCTCCAACAGTTAAAGGTGGAAACGTATCTCGATGCTCCAGCAGTTAAAGGGGGAAACGTATCTCGATTCTCCAACAGTTAAAGAGGGAAATGTATCTCGATTCTCCAACAGTTAAAGGGGGAAACGTATCTCGATTCTCCAACAGTTAAAGGGGGAAACATATCTCGATTCTCCAACAGTTAAAGAGGGAAACGTATCTCGATTCTCCAACAGTTAAAGAAGGAAACGTATCTCGATTCTCCAACAGTTAAAGGGGGGAACATATCTCGATTCTCCAACAGTTAAAGGGGGAAACGTATCTCGATTCTCCGACAGTTAAAGGGGGAAACGTATCGAAATTCAACAACAGTTAAAGGGAGAAACGTATCGAAATTCAATAACGAATGAAGGGTTACTATGTTCATGCATGCTAGTCACCCAAATATGTGTACGAGTGAAGTAGGAAGTTCTGAGTAAGTTTTTGACGGATTCCAAACACACCGAGTAGTGATAGCATAACTGATTTGTTAAGTCAAACTCATTATGATAAAGAATCGCTGAGTGATTGGTTGAAAAAGCTGCACCTCTGTCCATCAGTCAAGGTTCGGTACACTGCATCATCTATGATGGGCTCCAGTGTCACTTTGCAGAATGGTATCGAACACAGTGGACATTATATGGACAGATGATACAGTTGTGTTTCATTCTTTCTGTATACATTTTGGAGAAACAAACGATAATGTTTTCATTTGAAAAACACTCTTACTAACACTCTCTCTCTTTCTCTCTCTCTCTCTCTCTCTCTCTATCTCTCTCTCTATCTCTCTCTATCACAGTACGAATCAGTTGCACCCATAATTTATTACACTTTCATATATGTGTCCAAAATATTATTATTACTGTTGTTCTATAGCTGAGGAGTCTGAATATTGCTTGGTCAAGTTCTGTTATCTTCCTTGTTGTACTTGACCATTTCGATACTTGTCAACCATAGAGTCATCGCTATGGAGGGTGCAACATTATCAGCTACAGAGACATCACTGTGGAAGGCGCAAAATTATCAATTATAGAGGCGTCACTGTAGAAGGCACTGTACTGTAAACCATAGAGTTATCACAGTTGAAGATACCGTATTGTCAATCATAGAGCCCTCACTGTGGAAGGCGCCATATTGTCAACCATAGAGTCATAAATGTGAAAGGTACCTTATTGTCTGTCATAAAGTCATCATTATGGAAGGCGCCATATTGGCAATCATAGAACCATCAATGTGGAAGGCACATTATTGTCAATCATAGAGTCATCACTTTGGAAGATATCATGTTGTCAATCACAGTCATCACTTAAAAGGTACTTTATTGTCAATCACAGTCATCACTGTGGAAGGTAGCTTATTGTCAATCACAGTCATCACTGTGGAAGGTAACTTATTGTCAATCACTGCCATCACTGTGGAAGGTACCTTATTGTCAACTATAGAGTCTTCACTATGGAAGGTTCCATATTGTCAACCATAGAGTCATCGCTGTGGAAGGTACCTTATTATCATAGAGTCATCACTGGGGAAGGTACCTTATTGTCAACTATAGAGTCTTCACTATGGAAGGTTCCATATTATCAACCATAGGGTCATCGCTGTGGAAGGTACCTTATTATCATAGAGTCATCACTGTGGAAAGTACCTTATTGTCAATCTACATCAAAATACATTATGTAATCTTGCAGTGATGATTGCATTCCTAATTTGTTTTACATAATGAGGTTGCTATCGTCATGCATGACCTTCTAATTCCTCTTTTTACGAAAAGAACAGCGATCCTGTCTTTCCAAGTAAATGACCATTGAGTCCTTCCATTATTCTGTTAATATGCATATCCCAAATATGGCTCCAATTTGTTTTGTTCTTTCATGATCAAATACTTCTTTCTGTTTCTGTCATCTTTGATCCCACATTTCACAAATTATTCTCCTGTTATCTGATTTCTTCATTTCTTTGATTTTTTTGGTTTTTGTTTTGAGTTCTTGAATTATATGATTTTAATTTTGTTCTTTAAGTATTTCTTCAAACTGCACTTTTGACTCCGGCAGTGTGTGAGCATGGCTAATAGTGTTAGTACTTAATTAAGCCACAAAGACTAGTGTATTGTAAGCACTCGCAAAACACAAAACACTCTGTAATCAAACTTCAGACCTCTAGGTGATCAATGCGTCTCGCTTGCCCAGTGGAATGAAACTCCAGACGTCCAGGTGATGATTGTGTCTAGCTTGCTAAGGGCTTCAAATACACTTTGTAGTCTTGTTTTATGCATCTTATTATTCCCCATTTCGATCTTTACGAACCTAATGGTCGCCATTGAAACTGCCCACACACTGAAGCTGCCCTCAAACTGAAACTGCCCACACACTGAAGTTGCCCTGAAACTGAAGCTGCCCACACACTGAAGCTGCCCTCAAACTGAAGCCGCCCTTAAACTGAAGCTGCCCTCAAACTGAAGCATGCTTCATAGAAAGTGAAGTAATAAGCAATGCGATCAAATGCTATTCGGACGCCCCGTGCCCGCCCCCCACCCATTATTAAACTCGTCTAGCTCGTAACAATCAATGGCAACTATAGTGCGGATATGTGTGCCTATCCAGACACATGTATAAATACAATGACTCTCTAACTTACCTACCATCAAGTATAGACAACCCACACGGCGGAAGACGTGATGCATGTGTTCGCGGTAAACAAATATTAACGGACATTGGTAGTTTCAAATTAAGAAGCGGGATAAGTGACGAAAGAAAGGTAAAAATCTGAGGTCAGTAGATAAATAATATATGTTTTACGACTACAATAACATTCTGGCTCATATGTGTCTTAGCAGCAAGACGTATCCGTCATCTGGAGGTCTGTGGTTCGAATCCATATTTCCTATTAGATCACGTTATTTTCTACTGTCAGGTGTATATATTTTCTTTTGTCTGAAGTATAATGTCTGGTGTATATGTTTTCTTTTGTCTCAAGAATATGTTGTCTGAATAATGTTTTCTGTTGTCTTGTGTGTACGTTTTCTGTTATCCAGTGTTTTTGTTTGGTGAGAGTTGGCAAAATACTTATCTCTGAGATTGTTGCAGATACAAAAAACTGTTTATTGACTGTCCTCTGAGTTTCCCATAATTTCGTCCCGTGAGATGTCCTGTAGGTATAGTTTCTGTATTCCTATTTCATGCGTGAGACTTTTGCTGGCCTCATGCACACCCCTCTTTAGTTGTACGATATGCTAAGTAGGCTACAGTTGATCCTTTCCTTACTTCTTCTCGACATTTACACAAATGGTTAGTTGTCTTGGATGATTAAAATAATGTTCTCTTTCCCAAGCGTTATCAGCTAATACATTTAAGAATCATCTCTTTGCTTTGCAATAGTACCTTTCTTGCGTAAATGTAGACTTTACCATGTTTATTGTTTTTCTCACTGTCTACATTTAAATCATTGTGTGGACATTATGAGACTTATCACACATGGACTTCTTTTCTTATTGTGTTATAAGTCTATATATGTCACAGGTCAGAGAAACAGCAATTGTTAATCCAATTAACAAGTGTCTCAAAGTCTAAAACACACAACAAATACATAAAAAGCATGTTGTTCAACTCCAGCACTCTATAAGTATTAACATTTTAATTTGAACGCTGGAAAATGAATAAAACACTTGAAAATAAACTGCATGCATTTGAAAACAAAAATATTAATAAATTATGTAATATTGACTGGGAAGAATTTAAGACAAACAAATAAAAAAGATTAGAAACTAAACAACAATTTGTTTCTACTGCCATAAGGAAACCACGTTAAGCATATATTAGACAGATACTTCACAAGACAATAACTAAAGAAGCCACCGCGAATACTCTCAACAACACACACCGTGTGGCAGTAGACCGATCTATCTTGAGATAATTGAGCTCTGCATTATACACTGTGTTTTATGCTGACAGAACACAGATAGATAGACAGGCAAACAAACAGAATAGCAGAGAGACAGACAGATATATAGATTCTTAGATTATTCATTGACTTATTAGCCACGGCAGATAGTCATCGGCAGACATGCCTCACCGCTCAATCATCAGAGAAAATTACGTAAATAGAGTTGTGAATTGGAGAAACAATTTGTTAAACCACGTTCGTTCAAAATATGGTAGGCTTCTATAAAGGAGGGCATGGACTACTCGAATCTAGTTCATTTTTGTACACGTGGACTGAAATATAGTCTTTAATGTGATTGAGAGTTGTAGTCGTAGAGAGCTGCTCGATAATCACGATACATGTACTAGTATCGAAATTCTTAGGTGTGGAAAGCTGTAAATTTGTACTGGCTTAACTGTTTGGAACGAATCGTCAGCAGGAGAGATTATTTGCCACCCTACCTCACAGAAACGTGTTATCTACTACAATGATGTATCGACATTCTCATCCACGTCAGCAGTGATTATCATGAAACTGATTTGACCTTCTGTTGCTGTGTTCGCATTGTTGTATCATGGTTACTCACTTTTGACGAATTTTCTCTACTAAGGGGACTGTAGTGACTACTTTCCTTTCCAGGCTCGCGCAAGAAAGCGAAACTGGGTTTTCAGGCTCTTGTGCTATGATTGGTTTCTGAATAGGGTGACTACATAGGTTACTGTGCTAATTCTGACTTTGTTGGTTAGGTACCTGTAATCAAGCCGGTTTCCAGGATCACTGCTTGGGCTCGAGGTCGTGGGTACTGGTTAGTATCTTGGATCTGAAGCTAGAGTTAGTGGACTGTGTCGGATCTTGGGCAGTTTTCTTATACCTGGCGCTGAAGTTAGATGACTTTGTGTGCAATCTTGGTCAGTATCTTGGATCTGAAGCTAGAGTTAGTGGACTGTGTCGGATCTTGGGCAGTTTTCTTATACCTGGCGCTGGAGTTAGATGACTTTGTGTGCAATCTTGGTCAGTATCTTGGATCTGAAGATAGAGTTAGTGGACCTTGTGCAGGATCTTGGTCAGTATCGTGTACCTGGCGCTGGAGTTAGTGAACTTTGTGTAGAATCTTGGTCAGTATCTTGTATCTAACGCTAGAGTAAGTGAACTTTGTGTTGGATCTTGGTCAGTATCTTGTATCTAACGCTAGAGTAAGTGAACTTTGTGTTGGATCTTGGTCAGTATCTTGTATCTAACGCTAGAGTAAGTGAACTTTGTGTTGGATCTTGGTCAGTATCTTGTATCTAACGCTAGAGTAAGTGAACTTTGTGTTGGATCTTGGTCAGTATCTTGTATCTAACGCTAGAGTAAGTGAACTTTGTGTTGGATCTTGGTCAGTATCTTGTATCTAACGCTAGAGTAAGTGAACTTTGTGTTGGATCTTGGTCAGTATCTTGTATCTAACGCTAGAGTAAGTGAACTTTGTGTTGGATCTTGGTCAGTATCTTGTATCTAACGCTAGAGTAAGTGAACTTTGTGTTGGATCTTGGTCAGTATCTTGTATCTAACGCTAGAGTAAGTGAACTTTGTGTTGGATCTTGGTCAGTATCTTGTATCTAACGCTAGAGTAAGTGAACTTTGTGTTGGATCTTGGTCAGTATCTTGTATCTAACGCTAGAGTAAGTGAACTTTGTGTTGGATCTTGGTCAGTATCTTGTATCTAACGCTAGAGTAAGTGAACTTTGTGTTGGATCTTGGTCAGTATCTTGTATCTAACGCTAGAGTAAGTGAACTTTGTGTTGGATCTTGGTCAGTATCTTGCGCCTTTCGCTGTCATTATCGCATTTAATGTAGGACCTTGATCAGTATATTTCACTCGAATATATCCTTACTTAAACGTGTTACTTAAACTTAGCCTGGTTTAAGCAGTGCCTATTATTCTGCTCTACAGCACGTGCCGTCCACCCCACCTAACTGATTTCTAGCGCTGCATCAGATTTTAGGCCGGGATGTCGAATACTTCTTGATGGTTCACGCACTCTAGGATAAGCAAAATTATTATGTCTGAAAAGAGCGCACCATATAAAAAAACAAGGTAAAATCTTTACAAATAACAAACAAAAGACAATAGGAAAAAACACTGAAGTCGTAGAATCGTTTGTTAAATTAAGTCATATTGGTTTGTGAAACGTCTGTGTCTGAATATATAAGGGTGTATTAAAACGCATAATTCGATATTTTAAAGTCTTCGCATTCCTGTTTAACCTGCGTTGATTCCGAGAAGCAAAGACTAGTATCACAGCAATGCCCCAAAGGGCATCGTGATAGGTAACTACGGACGGCTGTGGTAATTACAGCTACAAAGGTAACCACAGACGGATGTGGTAATTATAGTTACAAATGTAGCTACAAACGTTTGTGGATGAAACTAATAGTCTCATGGTTGAAACATATTCGCCATGTAAGCAGCCACATCATGTAATTGATCATGTAACTCAACGCATGTGCCTTCTCAAATAACTCGTTGTGTATCTCATCATGTAACTATTCGTATAACTTTTCATGTAGCGCCTCAAATAATTCATCATGTAGCTCATCATGTAAAGCATCATGAAACTCATCGTGTAACTCATTAAAATCATAATGTAATTCATCATGTAACTCATCATGTCACTCATTACAATGATCATGTTACACATCATGCAACTTATCATATAACACATCATGTAAATCATCGTGTAATTGATGATGTAACTTATCATGCAACTCATCGCGTAATTGATGATGTAACTCATCATGAAACTCATCATGTAACTCATCATGTAACTCATCGTATAACTCATCGTCTAATTGCTGATGTAACTCACCATGTAACTCATCATGCAACTCATCGTGTAATTGATGATGTAACTCATCATGTAACTCATAATGTAACTCATCGTGTAATTGATGATGTAACTCACCATGTAACTCATCATGTAACTCATCATGTAATTGAAGATGTAACTTATCATGCAACTCAATGTGTAATTGATGATGCAACTCATCGTGTAATTGATGAAACTCATAATGTATCTCATCATGTAACTCATAATGTAACTCATCATGTACCTCATCATGTAACTCATCGTGTAACCCATCATGTAATCTATGATGTATTTGATCATGAAATTCATCATGTAAATCATCATGCAACTCATGCAAATCTTCATGTAAATCAACTTGTTACAAAAACAAACATGAAGAGCACACATCTTTATGACAGACCTTCACTACGTGTCTGACGACCATCTGGGATTTAAGAGGCAATATCATATTCCTTGTCATATATAACATGTATGCACATTGTCCAAGCTGAACTTGTACACCAGACCTACCTATCTATAGACTATTGATTGATGTTTCAGATATCTACTGTAGACCTCTTGCACGCAGGAACATATGAATGTCAGATCAGTACTAAGGAAGATTTTACCAAAAACGTAACTCTTCGCGTTATAAGTAAGTATATACATACATCACACATAACATTATTTCACCTTACATGTCATATTATAAATTGGTTTTCAAATTATAGATCAAATGATAAGTAATATTCCCATTTCAGATCACTACATAAAAGGGTATTGACTTCACAGATTAAACTACAAATGAGTGTTCATATCACATATCACATTAAAAATGAGTTGGCATATTAGAGATCACATTACACATAAGTATCTGCATATCACATTTTAAAGAGTATACACGCCCTTCATGTAAATGCATGTGATTATTCACATTGGACTTGGCACCGACTTCTTTTTTTCTTCTTTTGTCGTCTCAGTTTCTAACGGGTTGTAGCCTAGTGTTGTTCTATGTATTTGTCATTCGTCTCTCTCGTGGCCCGAAGTAACAATTTTGCCCATTTTACGGCAGGTCTTGTTTACGCTGTCTATCAACCTTTTCCTCGGTCTACCACTCGCCCTTCTTCCTGATCTTCTCCTGTAGAAGATTGCATGAACAAAGTGGTCTGGTTGCATTCTTACAATATGGCCAAACACAATCTGTGTTGCACGGAATTGTTCCAACCTTCTCCCGAAAACTCAAATTTGTGATTCTGTCTCTTTCTTGTTGTTAATGACCTTTCGTAGGCATCGCATTTCGCAGGTGGCTAACTTTTGTTCTTTGAACTTATTCACTGCCAATGTCTGGCACTGGTAGCATAGGGTTGGGATAAAGATACCATTTATCATCTGCTATTTTGCTTGGAGGAAAATCTTGGGGCGTCTTAGTAGTGGAGACAGCTAGTAGGTGACAGCGTTTATTCTGTGCACTCTCGTCTATATCTCTGTATCGAGTTTGCCATCCTCAGTAAAAACAGTTCCTAAATAAATTCATGTACCTGCAATAGTTGTCTTTCGTTCGTATAAATATCAAGTATGGTGTGCTTGCTACCGATATCCATTGTCTCTGTTTTTGATGAGTTCATATTGATGTCCTACTTTTGACAGTTTAAGTAGACTGAGTCAATATGACGTTGTAGTTTTTATTCATTGTAGTGGACCAAACATTCGTCGTCTGCAGGACAGTGTTTACTAATCTTTATTATGAATGAGTGAGGAGAAGAGGAAGAGGGCTAGGGTACTGGTCTTTTAGTGAGAAGGAAACTGGTTCGAAATTCAGTGAACGCCTAGGCTATTTTCTGTGTGGCGACTATTGGTGCCAGTGATAGTATTAGCTTCCCCTACCACATTTCAGTGAGTTTCAGAGTAGTAATAATTTGAACATTTAACAGAGTTGCACTTTCACTGTACCCTTGCTGTTCAAGACTAAGGATGTCCCCACAAATATGTCATCAGTGTCAACGACCACCAGAGGCCCATTGGAAGTGCAGGAGAGGACAACATAGAACAACATGGCTTGGACAGTTGGCTCACTTCCCTTCAACTTTAGAAAGGGTTTGGCAATGTGCACTTAGACATAGCAATTATCGACCGAAAAAAACGGGCCTCTGAAGACTTTTAAATCTCTATTATTAATGCTTTTCAACATTGAGATCGATCAACGCCATCTTATATAGTCACGAAGACCGATTTCCATTTATCGCTATCAACGGTTGTCACCGTACACAATGTATTTAGACTTGCTACAGTTACTTTTTAATTCCACTTATCTGCACCACCAATACCACACAGACTCAAATCTAGAGTGTCACTACAGCTCATTAGTCTAGTTGTATCGGACATCCGGTTAAGAATTCAGAAAGCAGTATCAGTTTTTATCCAGTTAAAGAAATGGTGCAACTCCAGAAATAAATCCGACAAGAAAATTAACAATTTCAATTTCAATGTAAAGACGATACTGCTATATTGCTCAGAGGCTTGGGGCACAACAAAGGTGTTAATAAGACAGGTAGAAACGTTCAGAAACAGATGCCCACAGAGAATACTTAGTATGAAATGGTACGATAAGGTCATAACGTTGACTTGTTGAAAAGATAAGTATATCCACATAGGGAGAAGTCGTTGGTTTGAATAAGTCATAGTGTGGACAAAAAATCGAATAACATTATGAGACAAAAACTGTTCTCGAACCCACAAGCTAGCAGGAGTAGGGACAGACAAAAACACATTTGAATAAGTTAACTGGCAGTCAAACTCTTCGTACCCCAATCAGTTGCGGTCTACGTTTGAGCATTTCTCAACGTGGAAGCAGACCTGGCGACTGTTCACTGTGCTCCGCATGGAACTGAATGGTTTTGATTGATTGATTAATTGATTGACTTGCCATCTCCTTGTGGGTTGATGTGAGGTGTTTCAAGTACGTTTTTTCCCAAATAGATATCACCAGTCTATATTAAAGTCCACTGCTACATTAACCAAAACAGCAGGCTTCATTTTATCATCTGTCGAAGCTAACACTGCCATCATATCGGTCACAAACACGGAAAATATGTCACAAACAGTTCAAAAGCCACTGTTATATGTAATTTTGTAAACTCTTTTCATATTATATGATATTTTCTTATCATGTCATGTGAAATGCACTACAGCAAACGGAATTTTTTGTTTCTAATTTCAGAAGACAGAAATCAAGAAACAGAGAAGAAAACAGGTCCATATTTGCATTTTATATATTTTGACTTGTTTATGTTCTAGCGATATACTCAATGATCATGTCGGAATTGTGTTTCTGGAAACGTACTGTCATTTTATTGTTTTTGTTTGTTAGTATGTATTTTATGTCTATGAAATTATGTGGGTACTTTTTGCTTTTGTATGTTCCTTCTTTGTGTCTGCAATCTCTGGGAATATGTTGCAATATGGGTTTGTCATAATCATTTCATCTATCACGTTGTGGCTATACGTAAAAGGAGGCACAATTTGTCCCTTTCTGTGATTAAACGTTCAGGGAAGGGTCTTCTGTCCCATTGTATGGTTATACGTGTTGGGATTTATCATCTGTCCCATTGTATGGTTATACGTGTTGGGATTTATAATCTGTCCCATTGTATGGTTATACGTGTTGGGATTTGTCATCTGTCCCATTGTATGGTTATATGTGTTGGAATTTGTCATCTGTCCCACTGTATGGTTATA
Organism: Ariolimax columbianus; assembly: GCA_036924085.1. NCBI lineage: Eukaryota > Metazoa > Mollusca > Gastropoda > Stylommatophora > Arionidae > Ariolimax > Ariolimax columbianus. The sequence continues at coordinate 129,354,392 of JAVGWX010000003.1, read as the reverse complement.
CGTGTTGTGATTTGTCATCTGTCCCATTGTATGGTTATACGTGTTGAGATTTGTCAAGTCCCATTGTATGGTTATACATGTTTGGATTTTTCATATGTCTCTTTGCATGGCTATAAGTGCAGGGAATGGTGGTCTGTCCCCTTCTGTTTGGTTGTATAATATGTATGGTATATGTCGTATGTCCCTTGTGTAGTTTTAAGTGTGGGAAGGTGTCATATGTCCCCTCGTGAGTTTATAAATGTTGAGAGGTATCATATGCCCCCTTGTATGTCTATAAGTGTTGAGAGGAATAATATTTCCCCTTGTGTGTCTATAAGTGTTGAGAAGAAGAATATGTCCCCTTGTATGTCTATAAGTGTTGGGTGGTGGCATCTTGTTTTGTGTGTCCTCTGTGTGGCCATAGTGTTTTGCAGGCAGCTCATATAAACCGTTTCTTTAACACTGTCTATATTTTTCTTGGTTTTATTTTTTTTTCTGAAGATATGCTGTCATGTGTGATAGGTAGGCATAACATGTGTCCAAACAATCTAAAATGCATTGTTGTAAAACAATGTAAGTTATTTGTGCTGTGTCTACTTTCTCTATTATTGATTGGGTTTGTATCGGAGAATGAGATTCGAAAAAAATATAGTATTATTGTTGTTCTATGTGTGTTGTCTGTATATTGAATGCGTTTGGAAGTACCAGTTGATATATGTTATCTTTATGTTATGTACATGCACCGATTCAATATGAAACATGTTTCCATGATGTGTCTATTTTACTAAAGAAGCAGAGCTCTGCTGGTCACAGGGATGTGGATTTACAAGAAGAAAATGAAATGTCCACGAATCCAAATGGACAGATAAAAACAATAATAAAGGAGCCCTAAGGGAAGCCAAAATGCCAGGGAAATGTAATTACGCACATCTGATAGAAGAAATCCATGTTTTTAGTGAAGTTATGCGAAGAAGTTGAACAAGAAAATTTGCTGGACAAAAATAAATAGAGAATGAAAATTTGGAAATTTGCTTCATATTTTAATATCGTGGTTTAGAAATAGACGTGCAAAAAACGGAATTAATATACAATACTTGAAGCAGGAAGTACTTGTATGATGAAATCGTCCATGTGTGTGGGATTTTGTTGGTGGAACGACTTCTGTGAGCAATATACATGTTTTTTATCTGCGTGTGCATTCCATGAAAGTTGTGGGATAGTTCGAGCTTTAGCTATAATTGCGTAAACCGCACGTATGTTGCTCCAATAAACGTTACGGAAGGAGATTAGGGAGAGCAGAAAACATAGACAGGACACATCTTCATTAAGTTTTCTAACAATGTAAACAGACATGCATTAGATGGAAACACACACAGGCAATAAAGAGCTGTAAGACGTAAGTACACCTTGCGTGGAGTAATCAAAGAGAAGTCAAGTAACTTGAATCATGTGGATGTAACTCAAGCGGATGAGTACAAATAGTCATCCGGCGAGAATGGCTTTGTGGCGCTGTATTTCTATGGAATGAAGTCTGAAAGAAGTGATGTTATCCTGTGAATTCTGTGATCATCGGATTGCTGTGCTTGGAGAAATTCCGCTTGTTCGTTGCACGATTTGATTATGCTTACAAGTTCATATCGACTAACAGACTACATTGTACATTAAGATTAAGACAACGGGTAAATGTTTGGATTCACCTTGTAACGAACCACAGTAATACAAACATACCTAACTAACAACAACGGCTTTTATTACAACCAGATTTGACATATTTACAACAAAGATCACCAGGTATTACATAACGACATAGCTAATCCAACAACAAACAATAGCAATAATAATAAACATTGCAACTGCAACAGATACAGAACAACACAACAATGTGCATAGCTAGAACAAAAACATAGCTAATATAAAGAAAGACAAGGTTAATATGACAAATATGTTAATTATGCATACATGCCGTTGTGAAGGTCAGTTCAGCACTAGAGCCATTAGCAGGCCTAGGAAGCAAATGGCTAATCTACGTAATTAATATAATAAGATATCTGACATGCAAACTTAATTAGTACAGTGTCACGTGCAGAGTTTATAGAGAATGTGTCACGGTTTGGAGACGAGTGTATGAATGAGTTAGTTAGACGTGAGACGCAATGACATGTGTACATAGTGTTTCAAGTGAATAGGAAATAACGTTGAGAGAGACGTGAGAGAAAGTACAGATTATGTTGCTTGTTCAAGCAAGTCGCTTTGACTGCTTTACGATTGTGTTTCTTTCTGGCTGTGGGTGTTAGTATGTCGAATTATATCGCAGCGTGTACTGATCAAAGTGGGACTCGGCCCTCGTGTATGTAATGCAGTTGTAGAACTGGCAGCATGTTCAACACCATTGATAACACGGTCAGGATCCCAGCATGGTGGTCAGGCTCCCGGCGTGATGGCCAGGCTATCGTAATACAGCCTGTTTTCGGATACGTGGTATTTATGGTAGGTGGGGGGGGGGGGGGGGGGGGTCTGAAGGATCATTGGTCAGTATATTACTTAACTTAATTTAACGTCTTTATACTGGCTTAGAAGATTCTACAGAGTATGTATTCAACCAGTTTATTTGAGGGTGTTTTTTTTTAACGATGTGTAAATGCATCTTAATAGACTCAAACACTAGAGCTAAGTAAACCCGCAGACAGTTAGGCGCCTTTATATAGTTGCTCTTAACAAACCACCTGGGGAAAAGTACAAATAACTTGGGTATATTTTTTAATTGAATTTTGTCTGAGCAGCAGCCGTTAAGCATTTTCAATTTCCAACTGTCATGACATTTGTAACGTGCTTGCCACTGAATATGAGAGCTCGATCTCACTTCACGGAGATCAGGGGCATTTTTACAAGAAGATCTACGTGAAAAAATATGGTCTCCATCGTGATTCGAACACAAGACCTCCAGCATCAGACATCCGGGGCGGCCTACATTAAAAGATTTCGTTTTCCCGGATGATCATGTGATGGTATCCTGTCACTTATAGCGTTGTATACATTTAGCACGTTTTTCCTGGATGATCATATGATGGTATCCTGTCACTTATAGCGTTGTATACATTTAGCACGTTTTTCCTGGATGATCATATGATGGTATCCTGTCACTTATAGCGTTGTATACATTTAGCACGTTTTTCCTGGATGATCATATGATGGTATCCTGTCACTTATAGCGTTGTATACATTTAGCACGTTTTTCCTGGATGATCATATGATGGTATCCTGTCACTTATAGCGTTGTATACATTTAGCACGTTTTTCCTGGATGATCATATGATGGTATCCTGTCACTTATAGCGTTGTATACATTTAGCACGTTTTTCCTGGATGATCATATGATGGTATCCTGTCACTTATAGCGTTGTATACATTTAGCACGTTTTTCCTGGATGATCATATGATGGTATCCTGTCACTTATAGCGTTGTATACATTTAGCACGTTTTTCCTGGATGATCATATGATGGTATCCTGTCACTTATAGCGTTGTATACATTTAGCACGTATTTCCTGGATGATCATATGATGGTATTCTGTCACTTATAGCGTTGTATACATTTAGCACGTTTTTCCTGGATGATCATATGATGGTATCCTGTCACTTATAGCGTTGTATACATTTAGCACGTTTTTCCTGGATGATCATATGATGGTATCCTGTCACTTATAGCGTTGTATACATTTAGCACGTTTTTCCTGGATGATCATATGATGGTATCCTGTCACTTATAGCGTTGTATACATTTAGCACGTTTTTCCTGGATGATCATATGATGGTATCCTTTTCCTCTAAATTTTGGTTCAATATTGTGTTTTTTGGCAAGTTCTTTTTAGTTGACTAACATATATTTTATATCGGACTCTTTACAATTCTCTTTACATGCCTAATTTCTTCTTCCCTTTTTCATTTGGTTTTGTTTTCTTACCTGGTGATTGGCCCTCATTATTTCTACGTCATTCAGTGAATATTTGAGCACTCTAGCTTATCATTTTGAAGTTATTTGTTAGGATTGCAATGTACAACTCAAGTTTGTGAAAACTGATTTGACCATCTCTACTTATTTCTTGATTTTCAATTCGCATCATCCATCGTTATTATATATTGAGAATATGACGGGCTCTTGAATTATTCTACTGTGTTCGCATTTTGTGTATGTATAGAGTAGTGTACAATCTACTTTGTTAATTACACTGGACAATAAACAATTTGCCTTTGGAATGAACATCTTAACTAATGTATTAGTTCTGAACACAAAAATATTTTTAAAACATTTGTTATCTGGCTCGGTTTTGGAGAAACATAGATTTTGATATATAAACGATTCAGTCTTCACGGAATTGCACGGGTAACTAATTCGTAATGCTTTATTTATATTTCACTTTTGCCATACACAGAGTTACGATTGCTGGCGACAATTATGCAGTTGGAAGTTGTAAGCAAAATCTCATAGAACCAACAAGTAATTTTAGCAACACCAAATTTACTTCTTTGTCATATGTGCAACATAAGCTATCACAGTCAGCAATGTTGTCTTTTAACTGAGTTAAAGGTGCAGATAACTAATATTACATGTACGTGAAATTGCGTTTTCCCAAGTCATAAAAAAGTCATCACTCTAATAGTAAAAATGACATGTGATATTTATTTTTGATGTACGATTTTGGGACAAGGTGTGGATCTCACACACATGCTTAAGAACGTGTGCAAAAAATCTTCCGAAGTGACTTAGAGACGAAGAAGTGATGATGCCGTTATAGCATGGAGAGAGTCAAGCAATCACGGAATAGACTGTTGCATGGTTCTCCTGTTTCTGTAAGTATCATCACGAACAGAAGTGGCAAATGGCGTCCCGGAACATACAATCTGCTGTCTGGCCAGTTCCGTTCGGCGCAGAATTCACAGTTCCATCCATTCAGACGATGAGGATCGAGGTGAAACAACATGGTGTTACCCGTAGCCTTTGGTGTCTAATCATGATTCATATTTCTGACACGTTGTGTCGTCTGCGACACACATTCTCACCCAAGAAACACTGAACGATCTTGTTAGCCATCTTGAACTGTACAATGCCAAAGACTTGAACAATGGAATCTTTTCAAAGAATAAGTCGAAGTCCCTTCGTGTAGCAGTATCGCGAGCAGTTTGCTCTTCGCTTCCGACAAAAAAGTAAACCTTGTATTCTGCTTCAATGTAAATGTCATTGTGTTCTGCTCCGATTAAGATGGCTTTGTGTTCTGCTTCGATGTAGATGATCTTGTGTTCTGCTACGATGTAGATGAACTTGTGTTCTGCTCCGATATAGATGACCTAATGAATGATCTAGGCCCACAAAAATGACGACTATTCATAGACTCCTCTAAATGGAGTTTCAAGGTGGTGCTCTGTATAATTGTAGCTGATTGCTATCCATTCTAAATGGACACGCTGCGTACATGAAAGACACCAAGGATAGCCTGAAACAACCCTTAAACTGCCGTTAACAGAAAATAAGGCTCGTGGCTGTGTTTGTGGGTCTGCAAATGGGACACACACAGTAATGGCTTTTCTTATGGGAGTGGGACAGCCGAAAACGACTTTGTTCTCGTAAAGCGAGATCAGCCTCACATTAAATATATGAAGGTCAAGGAGAAGAAATAGACACACACGTACTAGCAGAGACGCACACAATTATGCAACCTCCCCTACACATTCAATTGTGTGTAATGGAAAAAAAAATTGTTGATGGCATAGACAGTACTGGATGATGTTTAAAGTATTTGGCTCACAAATTCCCTTAACTCAGCAAATCGAAACTTAAAGAGCGAAAGTCTGTCGGTCCTCAGATCCGTAAACTCTTCTGAGACGAGATGTTAGACAATCTGTTTCAAGGTGATAAGAACCAAATCTTAGATAGTGTTTAGTCTGCTCTCAGCTAACTTCCTTAGGAATGTTAGGCCAGAAAACTGCAAAGAACTGGTTCAGAATATGTTGTCTCTGTATCACGAACTTATTTGCAATGTGTCCTTAAATTTCTGATTTCCCATTGTCACATGGATTTCTTCCCCGACATCTGAAGCAAAGCTGGCTCAAGAATGAGGATGCATTCAGACTAAGAATGGAGACATCATGTTGTATGATATTGGCGTATCAAGCAGATGGTCGAAATATATAAGTAAACTGTTGGACTGCGACAGAGGGGACAAACCATCGCAATTAAGTAATGACGACACCAGCATCATCAGAAACAAGATGGACGCTTTCACCAGGACACTGCCGCGATGCAGAAACGATACCAAGCAACTGGCTCACTGTCTGCTGACTTCTGTTGGGCGATCGTCAGCGGGGATCTTGAGCTGCTAGACAAGCGGTAGGCAAAGCAAGGTCCGACATAGAAGAGGACTTTGATCCATACATAGCATATACATGGATTGCTCTACTATAATAATATATATCATAATTAATTGTTTTTTCTAAGAAACAGTAGCCACTTTGGTTGTCTAGTACTACTGTGAAATCGGTCATACGATACGGCTCCAAGACATGCCTTGCAGCTAGAAGTATCACAACCGATTGAAGATATTCATAAATATATATTTCCATCGCATTATTTGTGTCTTGTGATCAAATATAACACAATTAGGTCTCATATATTAAGCTATGTGAAAGTGGAGGTAGATCGGCCCCATCGACACAAAGAAACATAATAACAAAACCAGTCATACGTCAGATTAAAACCCAATAGATCAAAAAACACCTGTTGATGATCAGTGGAACAGGTGATTAAAGGCTATGAATTCCTTACGTATTGCTCAAGGAAACGGTCCAATCCGTAGAGAGTATCTGTTGCAGCTATATGTCTCAATAGGAACTAGAAGAATTAGGTCAAATGAAATGAGCTTAAAAGAAAAGTGGTAAATGTGTAACATATTTATTGTGAAAGTGTGCTGCAAAACATGATATACCAACACATCTAGCTTATTATTCACTCAAAATCTTTAGAGCACAAGTAGAGTATCAGACGAACTTCAATTTATAAACGTACTAACCGTGGATTTGTAACAAACTGTCTGTGCACGGTAAATATACTGGGCAAAACATGATCGTTATCGACACGTTCAAGTCGTGCAAGCTGTAAATGGATGCCAGGCTTGCTATTATGGGCCAAAACGACAGCAATAAATTGACTACAAATTCCATCTGATAAATATTTTAGTCTAGCCCTAGTGTATTGACGTTTCTTACACATCAAAACCGAAGCGTTGTCTTCATTAGACATGTCGTTACCTGTATTATAACGTGGACAGGGTCTCACTATAAATAGTACTTGTATGAGTCACTATAGCAAAGAGATTTCCCAAGAAAGGAACGAACAAATGCGGGAATCAGTGGCAAAAAGGAATCCCGCCTGTTTCAAGCGACCTCTGATCTCAGGAGATGTCAGATCGTGTGCCTCTTCCTATCAAAGGCGGACGATAAACTCGGAGGTCCTGTGAATACGATGTGTGCATAAAAAGACCTTGGCAATCGAAAACCGAACAACAGACAGTAAGCTGCTACCTAGTTAAAACACACATTCGGAAATTCATTAATTCTTTCACATGACACGTGGCACGGAGTAAATTCAAGAAAATACAAATCTGCATACTATGATATCTCCAGTTGTCTCGGCTAACATGCACTGTCACAGCACCAAGGTAGCTCAGGACGAGAGAGTGCAGTTGGCGGTAGCGCAAACCTTCTTCACGTAAATCTAATTAAAGCGCAGGTCATTGTATCAGACCTTAGACGACTGCATACATCTCTCGTATCCTGGCGCTGTCATCGCTTGCAATATACAAGCGATTTATTTAAGTTGTTTCACTGTGGTGCCAGAAAAGATCAGTCAATATAGAAGACAAACGTATGCATTGTTCCTGTACTAACATACATCCATTGTTGCAGGTATAAAACTGACGGGTACAAATTACGTTGAGAAGGGTACCACTATAGACCTCAACTGTACAGCCAAAAATATAAACTACGATCCTAAGGGGGTCGACTGGTTCAAGGACGGAACGAGAGTCAAGCCTGGTGGCCGCACGCTGATCACTGAGTACCTGGTCAGTGAGACTAACATCCTGCATAGTCGTCTGGAGATTGAGAGAGTCAGCATGGAGGATGCAGGGACGTATGTGTGTCGATTTTCCAAGCAGCACGTGGAGAGTGTTAAGGTCATTGTATTGAACAGTAAGTTATCGGTGAATGAAATTCGTGTTTGATGTGAAATCTGTAATACTCTACTCAATATTAGCACAGACCATTGTCTAAGTACTTTCCAGGAGAGTTGTGTGCCTGATAGAGACGAGAACTTCACCCATGCCTAATCAGATCATATCTTAAGACGTCATTAGCTTTGCTGAATTATGCCCTTAGGATAGTAACATCCCATCTACAGACATTCAATCTCCTTTTCACACTGGTCAAAACAAGATATGATTGAATTAATCTCTCTGAATTTAAATAAAGCTTTATAATTTGTATCTCATATATGATGAATATATACAAAAGTTATTAAATCAGAGAATAAAAGAACTAACTATAAGCATAAAATATATCCAAATCGCTGTATATGTTAAGATGGAGCTATTCGTGTACAGCCAAAATCACAGGAGTTAGCCAGTGACACGTCATTACACTGTCACCTTGTCCCTCTAATGTAAAAATAGTTGAACTGAGATCTAAGCTGGGGAAGCACTGGGCGTCCTACTTACTTATTTACTTGCCCATCCACTCATGTCGTTAGGCTGTGAGCTTAAGCTGTCCTTCTTGGGCTAAGTGTGTTGCGCCTGTTGATGTAAGCCGGTTTTGTTGTAGGATTTCTTTGTGTTATCTATCCATCTGCCGCACGGCCTTCCCTGTGCGCTGTAGCTAGATCTTCTGGTGTTGTAAGTACCATTTGGTAGCCAGGCAAGTTTCCTTTTCATGAGATGACCGAACCATCTATTTTCTTTCTTTGAAGTATTCAGCACACGTTTGTTATGTCCTCAAATCTGATTGCATATGTGCTAGTGACACCAATGAATTTTCTTAGTAATTTGATTTGACATACTTTACATTTTCTCTCACATGCATTGGATAAGGACCAAGTTGGACACTGATAACACTGAGTTGCCATAAACATAATGATTAGCAGATGTTGTCTTGTTGATATTCGGATGTTTAAGTAGTGGCGACAGTATATTAGTCACAACAAAGACTTTCTTACGTGTTTCTAATGTTTCTATGTTCTGTAAAAACCTTTCCCAGAAATTTGAGCTCTTGGGCGTACGTAAGTTTGCAATTGTTTACACTTATGTTTAGTTGACCTGGTGTTTTGATGACTCTCAAAGTTTCTGTCTTGAAAGTGCTAATCTTCAAAATCAATTGTCCACACGCTGTTCCAATCGTATGATTTCACAGTTAATATTAATCCTGGTACATTTGGATGTGTTCTGCAAAGGGCAGTTTATGTATTCAGTTAAATTTCATTTCTGAAATTACAATTTGGATGGCTTCTATGGTCATTGTGTCTACGTAAAAGTTAGATAGTGATGATAAAAGCACGCATCCTTGTCACACTTTTATAGTTATTCCCAAAATCCTCTCTGATTCTATCAAACGTTTTTATATTATATTCTTCTTCATATCGTACAGATGCCCTGTCATTCAGTAGTTCTACTTGTATTCCAAAGTTCTTTTAATGTGTTCAGAGTGGATTCCAGTCTACTATATTAAAAGCTTACTCCGGATCAGTGGATGTTATGTTGCATTGCTTGTATTATTATATTTTTTCTTTTGCTTAATTGTCTTAAATATGATAAGGCATCAGAGAATCTCATTCCTATACGGATTCAAAATTGAGCTTTGCTAAGGTAAACCAATTGGTCTTATTCTTTGTTAAAGTTTTTCACATAATTTATTTCCGTATGACTTGGTAGTTATGTGCTGCTGTATGTATTACCGTTTCCATTGCTGCCTTTTTATCTTCCAGATTGGCACTATTATAGTTCGTTGTCAATCGCCTGGTACTCTTCTTTCGTTCGTGCTATTGTAAAGATTCCATCCAACCATTTCAGTTATGTCTTTGCACATACTTGAATAGTTTCATTTGTTATGCCAACCGTATCGGTGACTTATTTTTAGGTAAGTTATTTATAGTCCGTTATATTTCTGGAATCAATATATCAGGTTCTATGTGATCCTTGATTCTTTGGGGAAGTAATTATTGTCCCTGTGTGTCTTCAGGGTTGTAAAGGTTTGAATGTTCTTTTTCCATCGCTGCTTTCTTAGACGCTCGCTAAATATTGGGATTTATTTTTGTTGACAATGATTTTTGTATGATTAAAGCGATCATCTCTTAACGTCGCTGCTTTGATACTTTCATTTTGTTTAAATCTTCTGTGAGTTTTGCATTTGCATGTGCTTTTTAGCTTGATTCTCTAACGATTTTGATTATACGTATTGAATTTTGTCCTGCTGTTTCGTAACTGATATAATATATTCGCGTCATGGACGTTAGTTATGTTTTGTAGAGTTTCTTATTTAGTCTGTATTGATTCTTTAATTTCAGTATTCCATCAGTCTGTTTGTGTTTTTTTCTTTGTCGCGTGTAAACGTGTTTTTTTCTTCAAATTTTTTTATTAGTGTATTCAGCTGTTTTATAGATGATCCATTTAATGTGTTTGTCTTTCGTTACTCTATACATTGTCTCAAAAACGGTTGCCATTTCACGGCATTTACAGTAAATATATCATTTATAAACACTTTCTCTTCTAATATTTGCATTTTAGATTTCCTCTGTGGTGGCTGTTGTCTACGTCATTACTACTGGCCTGCAGTATCTATACATATTTTGGTGATTACTCTGGCATTTTCTTGTTTGTCTCTGCGTTTATTAATATGTAATCAATTGGTGATATTACGTCCTAGTTATTCCATCTGTAGCATGTTCTGATATGACCTTTATGGTGTTGGAAGATGGTGTTTGTTATTATTAAACCATTCTAAATACATCCATTTATCAATATTTCTCCATTGCTGTTCTGTCTAAAGAAGTGTCAGTGAATATTTATAAACTGTAGTCACTTGATCTTTCTCTCCTGTTTTCCAGAACAATCGTTTACTATGATCAGATCATCCTGTTCAGTAAACCTATTCTTAGCGTCTGGTAGAAATCTCTTCTGCCTTCCTCATTGATGACGTCATTGTATGGGACGAAGACCTGAGCAACTGTTGTGTTCCCACTTTCAACTGTTTGTTGACGTTTAGTCGTTCTATAATTAACTTTGCTTTCATTGAGTGTGAACAAAAATATGCATCATGTTTGACTTTTTCCATTTTGTCGACACCCCTCCTCAGCAATACACTGTTTACATTGGTATATTTGATGTTTTGTCTCATTTTTCTGATATTAATACATCAGCAGTTCATAACTATGTTTCATTCAATATGTTCAATTTGCTCCGGTGCCTTTTCACAAGAATCTACTAACATTTCAAGCTGCTATTATATGTCATGTCCCGTTTCCAGTCTGTTATCTCTAGAGATTAATCCATTTTAGCGCATTTAGTGGTTTCGTACCAGATGTATTCTGTTTCTTGGCTTGCTAGACCAGCAATATCAGTGCCATATCCATATTCACTAACGACTTTTCCGAGTAAATCATTACTTCGATCTGTTTCCACCTCTTACGACGTAGACGTGGGGTTGGACTTTAGGAGACGGTCAAACGTTGATACTAGCATGAGTGGGCAAAGCTAAGTTACCGCTTCGGGATCACACAAAACGAATAATTCATTACGGCCAGAAAGACTTTTGTCAGACTTCGTCGGGGACAAAGCACTTCGCAAACTACTAACAAATCTCAATAAAAATTAATGCTAACCTAACACAGAATGTAATAAGACTTGGCGGAAGCTATAACCAGAAAAAGGCCAGTGATGTATTATTGACATTGTAAGCAAATATGATTTGCCAAATATGATGGCACAAAGAGACAAATATAATAAAATGTGTACACACGTATTAGCTCTCACGTTCCTACATAAGCTACAACACAATTCATTCATGAAATTATGGATACATGCACAGATTTAGTGTCGTATACAATATATATATATATATATATATATATATATCCATCTTTATACACCAGTAGATACACACAAACACTTATGTATTTACAGACAAAGATGCAGATACATAGATACAGAATTGAACTGATAAACATATTTTGAGAGAGAAAAAAGAAAGTTAGAGAGAGAGAGAGAGAGAGAGAGAGCGGTAAGGGGTGAAGGAAAGAAATGGAAACGAATTGATTGAACAGGAGAGCCAACGGAAAGAAATGGAATGTATTTATAGAAAAGGCTTCATATTTTGGAGTGCACCTCTCTTGGGCGAAGACTAAGATTCAAAGTCTTGGCAGTGATCCAACTACAGTTGGAATCCCTGGCATCAGCAATCCCCTCAATCCTACCGAGGGCGTCATCTGGCGTGGTGGACTGACGTCTGATCATACATTGACCCACAAATTACTCATTGGATCGGCTTTGCTGCATCACTAATGAACTGTCTGCGCAGAAACTGGTCTCAGCAGATGCGCTCCGGGGAAACCAACCTGCACCGATATAGATCATGTCTCATTCCATCCTCTTGTACGGCTTCCAGACCGGGGCTGTCATGCAAGGAAATCGGAAGCAGCTGGAGATCTTCCACAGGCGCAACCAACAATGTACAATTGGAGTTCACTGGCAAGACCTAGTCACTATCACGTAGATCTCACAATATACACAACTAAAGAACACTTCTTAAATTTTAGATCGGTGCCGCCTCTCTTTCTACGGCAATATGACCGGCCTTTCTCGGGACATCCCGGTACGAGAGCTTCTACACCTGTGTCTGGAAATCAGATGCCTGAAAACATCGTACAACCCATGAAGTCGTCATGATGACGCCCATACAGCACATGGTAGAGAAACATTGCATCCACTCCACCTTCTTGATTGTTGACTGGGACATCCACTCCATCTTCCCTGATTATTGACTGGAATATCCACTCCATATTCTCTGATTGCTGACTGGAACATCCACTCCATCATCCCTGATTGTTGACAGGAACTCCACAGTCCCCGGTGCCGCCCACCTAACACCTGGCTGAGACACATCACCTGCTCTCCATCTGCCCTGCGTGCTGCCTGGGACTCTGTCATGAACCATGGTCTGAACGGTCAGCGTGGTGGGTCTTGATTGCTTAGTCTGATTACTTAATAAGACAGTTTAAACGATTATAGAACTCAAACAAATGTTGATCATTGGATGAGAATGAGACACTGCGGGTGATTGTGATACCGATCCGGAAGATCCGGATTGATGTGGTTGACGACCGGAGAAATATATTTTTTCGGTGTTAACAGAAGCCAGCACGGCGTTCAAGGTCAGCCTCGTCATCATAGCTAATATTGCAGATGTGACAAATAATAGCATATATTAATTTGCATAATAAGCAAATATCAGACACTGATACGGACTGGTTATCGAACGTGTCTGGATGTCAGACCGATTCAATCACTCGAGATGTTACCGCAAGGTGGCTGTTATGGTCCAAGAGTTGAGTATAGAATCAGTTTATGATCAAGTCACACGTGATGTTCTGTATTGAAGGATCATGGAATACCACAAGTCTGACAGGTTTGGAATTGAGGATATTGAGATGGCGGGACACGTTCTCACGGACATAGATGATATTCAGATGGTGGGACAAGTTCTCACGGACATAGATGATATTGAGATGGCGGTACAAGTTCTCACGGACATAGGTGATATTGAGATGGCGGGACAAGTTCTCACGGCCATAGGTGATATTGAGATGGCGGGACAAGTTCTCACTGACATAGGTGATATTGAGATGGCGGGACAAGTTCTCACGGACATAGGTGATGTAAAGATAAATTGTAAGAACAAGTTTCACATGATCAGAGGGAGGTCGGTGGAAAAGGATGAGGCGTATGTACGAGAAATAGGGATTTCTTGTTGGAGGTTAGAGGTAAGGATAGCGTAACGGTAAAGATGATTGGGCAAGAAATCAAGCAAGTATCGGGTCATAAGTAAAGTCTACGTCATCCAGGTGTCCACGGCAAGAGCAATCGGTGTTAGTCGCGCCAGATTGAGGGAGAGAAGAACCGAAATAGATATATATATATGTATGTTTATATATGTAAGTGTGTATGGATGTGCATATTTGTACGTTTGTATGTATATGTATATATGTGTGTCTCAATATAAGTACATATATGAGTGTGTGTTAGTATGTATTCTAAATTTTACGTGTGTACACATTTTGTATAATAATTGTATTTGTGTCATCGTATGGATCATATACTTTGTCGCCTACTTCCTGGCTAATTGCTGGCGCGAAGTCGTATTGTATTTGATTTTATGTATATGCTAATTGTTGTTTTAGGGACGCGTAAGGTGTTGTCGTTTGTGCTGTGTCCCTTGTAGCCATGACGTTTTGATCTGCCGCTTTGCAATAATATCAATGTATGTTATTATCGACTGTAAAAATAATTATATCTCGTATTGATATTTGATGAGCTGTAAAAGAGATAAACAAAATCAATTTCAACATCGGTACAACTAGAAGATAATGTGTATATTAACATCTAGATAATATAAATAATACATCAAATAACGTTCAATGAATTATTGATCACTCTTCAATGAATTCGCTGTATAGTGATTCACAGAAATCAAAATAATTTTCAATGAAATGTAGTAAAAGGAACATAGTAGTGTAATTATTCTTGAATGATGGCTTGGTACGGCAATTTTTATGAAAGCCACAAATCATTCGCCTATTTATTTATTATTGTCAGAAACATTTACAGGGCACAGATATAACCTATTTTGCGACTAAAATGCCTTTTTACTAAGATCTAGATAAATGGATGTATCTAACTGAGAAGCCACCTAAGTTAATATTGTATCTGTGCCCAGTGAAACTTAATGATACTATTTATGTTATAATCGGAATTTTATGTCAAGTTTCACTGCAGTCTCTTGTAGGGTGTGCCCGAGTGTCTGTGATCTTGGTTTACAAACCTAGTGTACTAGGTTCAAATCACGTCGCCCTTGGTTACACAGACCATGCATATCATGGGTTGTCGGCTTTTTTCCCCTAGTATGAATGTTTCTCCCAGCCGACGCAGTTGTAAATGGACCATGGAGAACAGCGGAGCTCGTACTGTGTTGTGGACACTTTATCTAATGAGATGTAATGTCCACATATTGAACGTCCATATGCAACGAAGTCGGTTCCATGAACCATTTGCCAAGATGTTTACCCTCTGATTTTAACCAACAAAAAGGTCGAGAACCGCAGCTACAGAGCAAAAACAATATGCATCTGGTTTGTGTTCTTGTTATAAGTGAATGTCGATCATATAGAACACTTGAATGATATCAGAGTAAGAATATGACCCCTGTAACCTTCCATGTATGTCCTAAAACCAAACTAAAGAAGTGTGTTAACGAGGCTAATCATCATTACGTAAAACCAATTATACTAAAACTGCAACTATAAGTGCTCGGATACAGGCTTCCTGCAAGGAGGCTGGACGTAGTTATTACCACATGCTTCACGTGGATCGTAAATGCGAAATGAATGAATGATTCGTATCAAATGGAAAATGGAATAGACAAGAACCGTTAGAGGAGTAAAATATATTTTAATAAGACATAATATATTAGCTATTTTCTCTTTGAACCGTTTACACTCCCCAACAATACTGCTGGGGCAATCAAAGCGTGTGTTTGATCGATTGAAAGTATATAAGTCACATATTAATGCACATACACCAGCTAGAAGAGGACATGAGGTAAGGAAACGCAATTATTGGACTAACTATATATACATAATGACACTGTAAAGTGTAATAACAAAACATAATATGTTAATGTTATCAAATGTGTTAAGTTATTTTAGCATGATTAACACCTTCTTTGACATGTCTCACTCGCTGCGTTTTGGATTTATCATTATCAGAGTGGTTATCTCCCCTGGCTTCTGCAAGCCAGTTAGGTTTGTTTCCCTTTCGCTATTATCTGTTTGTGCTTCTCTGTGTTCAGCTTCAGAAATGCAGGAAATCTCTGTAACGCTGACATTTGACTGAACATTTGACCGTAGTTTTCACCGCACCACTAGAATGTACAGGATTTTGTAGAAGAATAGAGGTGCCATATGGTCGAACGTTTAGAATACCATTCGTTTTACCCAAGTGGGCACGGGGCCAAAACCAAAATACGGCGCAACAGTCTTTGATATCGCAGGTGAAATAAAATCCTAGCCTGCACAATGCATATATACTACACTGGTTAGCAGCGTTAATTCCTCAACCATAGCAAAGGGAACAAACGTTAAAGTGAATGTATTTTAATGGAGAACTAGTGTTAGGGGTTAAATGATTAATTTATAATTGATTTATAAATTAATCGATTTATAGTAAAGCTCAGATGACATGCTCATGTAACATGCAGTGTTCATGTTCCAGATAGTTTTCAGGCCGATCTTTATGAAGAGCTTACTATAAAAGTGGCATTGTCCTTAAATGTGTTTGCCCTGCTTATGGTATAGTGACACCATTGACGACATAGATCGGTTTGCAGCTGGCACTTAAAGAAAGAGAGCATACGCTTAGGCACATGATGTATTTGTGATTTAACGTATTCAGAGCTGGTGTCAGAATCATCTTTGAAAGAGATCATGTCTAGATACGTCTAGTCACAGATGTCACTATAAAACCGAAAAGACAACAATCAGTGTTAACCCAGGTTTTCATTGTAAAACTGACAGAGCACAGACATATTTTAAAAACATATTTTATCATTGTAAAACTGACAGTGTACATAATAACCTGCTTAAGTACTCTTCGTAAAATTGATTTTGCGTAAATTAATTTTTACAGAAATTATCACCGTAAAACTGATATTACACAGATAAATGTTACCAAGTTCTCACTGTACAACCGACAGTGCATGGACAGATTTCACCACTGTAAAATTGATATTGCACAGACATCGTTTAAGCAAACTTCTCACTATAAAACTGGTGTTCTTCTTAAATCTCACAATTATCACTGCGGTGCTAGTTGATCTTGGCCCAAGGCTGACTTCAGTCAGAGAAGATTTCTATTAGATGAAACAGTTCTGAGATGATCAGTTTGGATAAGTTGGCTGTTGTCGTTAGAAAAGATATGCATGTGCTCTTGTTTGTTAGACCGTTTTATGTTTTCATTGTGTGACATTTCTGGTTACTGCGTATTCTTCTGGAATTTATCCAACATTAATAATCTTAATAATTCAAGAAATTTAGGTTTGAGCATTTGTTAATAGATCCAGGGTATGTAACGAAATATTTTGACATGGCATCTTTCATACCAGTAATAGTATGGGGCCACAACTACTGTTGGTATCCCGACAGGACATATGCATAAAACATAAATGATATCTTTAGCCCTTATTATGTCTTAGAAATTTATATTAGCACAACTTTATGTAATTACCTTTAGAGATAATGCATAGTATGGTGTAATGTCCATCTCTGTACGCACAATTATAAGGCCTTCAAATATGGCACATGATATAGATACAAATCTGGTCTGCTAGTTGTTATCATTGTTTATGTTATCATGTTATGTAGTTGTGAAATATTTGTGAAATTATTGCACTGTATCCAACCTGGTGTTGATAAATTTGACACACCCTTATGTTTCAACTGGCATGCTTGTATATAGGATTTCGTCATTATATGGGATATGGTAACAACATATCACTGACATATGAAGAATGTGTTGTATGCTAAATTCAAACTGAAATTCCTGCTTTTTGCTTTTATTAACTACATACGTTTCACGCTAATGTAGTCCTGTCAACTATCAAGTACCCTAGCACTGAGTATTTCACCTTTTATAGACCTTGTAATGTTAAATGTCACTATAATGTCATTGGCATGTCAATCAAATATCAACTTTATATCTGAGGAGCAAAAGTAAAAACAGACAGGTTCCCATGTTTGGCCCATCAATTGCGTTTACCAAATACTGGTAAAACAATGAATATTGCACATAAAAAAGCGGACAGCAAATACAGTGTGCTTGCTAATCGACAGAAAAGTATAAGTAACAAAGAAAAACTCTGTTGTGATATGCAACAAATGAAGGAAAATAATGTTTTATTAGTGATAAATAATCGATAAACAATCGAACTGCAGTTATATTGATGATCAATAGTCGATAAATAATCAAACTGCGGTGATATTGATGATCAATAGTTGACAAACAATAGAATTGCGGTGAAATTGATGAACAATAGTTGATAAACAATCTAACTGTGGTGATATAGATGATCAATAGTTGATAAACAATCGAACTGCTGTGATATTGATGATCAATAGTTGATAAACAATCTTAACTGCGGGGATAAAGATGATCAATAGACGACAAACACATACATCGCATGCTTCGGTTACATTTCCGGGTCATACATTTTAAGCGCAACCCACTTTCCGACCACAAGACCTTCGCCAGGGACAAAGAAGAGACGAAAACAACTTAGCTACTACAGTATTGCTGGTTAGAAACGTGTAAGTGAAACAAGAAGGGGTCAAAATGATTACACTAAAACATCTATGTTACCCAGTGTAACAGTGAAAAAGTAACAAATACTCACAGATGCAAAAATATTAATAAAAGAATCAATGATAATAACTTATTAACACATACCAATAAACGTTTATTTTCATAGAGACACAATACACACACGCAAGCAGGCAGACACTCAAACACACACACACACACACACACACATGTATGAGGAAACAAAAAGGGAAAGGGGCGTATGACCAAGGGGGCGTGTGTTTACAATCCAAATCTACCAGATTATAATCACGGCGTGTTCGTTTGACAGACCAGGGAAGTTAGGGATTTGTTTGTGGTGTGACCACTTCTTTCAGTCGACCGAGCTATACATGAGTACCTGACGAAGTCAGAGTAAAATTTAGAGCCGCCTCTGGAGCTACGGAGTTTGTGATCTGTCGTTGGCACTTTCAGCACTGACAGGGAGTGACACATATGGGGGCGCCAGGTGCAATGAAGTCGGCTCTATGAACCATTTTCCCTTTTAAAATATCAACAAGAAATGTATGCACTTACACACACATATAAAGATACGTAAATAGAATATGAACATGATAAGAGAGCGGTGTATGCAAAGGGAGTTGGAAGTGGAAAGTGTAATACAGAGAGAGAGAGAGAGAGAGAGAGAGAGAGAGAAAGAGAAATAGGGAGAGATATATGAATGCATAGTGAAGTCTAAGCAAAGGTATGGGATACGTTAATAACATGCATCGGACGGCACCCTACGAGGAGGGCATATCTCTTCTCCGGCTCGAATCGATACCGATCATCAGAGAAGCACGATATGATACTTGCAAATTTAATATCAGCGTTCTAATTTTGCGCAACAGGACTGTTGAACTGATTTGAGAAATGTGAAAGTATTCAAATGTTGATAACTTTCAAAACGGAAAATGAAATATCAATAACGATATAATAAACACTTGCCGTAAAATTTCCGTGAACTGTGTGTGAAAATGGATACAACTGACTTCAGCAGCTTTAGTAATTTCAGAGCAGAAAGACAAAGACCTTGAAAACTGCATTAGAAGTTCAAATGATAGATGAAAACACACACACATAATTTGTACTTTTCACAAATGGCCAATGAGTGCTTCCTGCACAATTGTTCAAATAGCACAGACGTAAAGGAACGAAGGACAGTATTATATTGGCTACATCTCCAGTTCTTAAGTACTGTGGTACATAGGATCCCATTCCATGTCCATATCGATGATAATGAAGAAGCTGACAAACTGTGATGGGAAGGTGCTATACCACCTTATCCTGACATGCATATAACTTCTGCGGTTTACCAGGTGTAAATACGGAAACAAGTAGGAAGCAACTGACCAGCTCAACAGGTGCACCATTAGTCATCTGCAGACTCCACACAGGCCACATCAGACTGATGTACATCTACTAAACATAGCGACACATATTACTGACGAATGTCTTTATGGCATTGGTAAAATTACTACTAAACGTTAACTAAGATTGTGTCCAACATATGACGAACAGACAGAGAAAGCAGACATAGCCATCACCAGTAGTTGTCTTGGTAAAGCTCTATGGAGATACGAGTGCCTAATGCTTACCATTGATTTCATTTGATTTCTTCACGTTAACGTGAAGAAGCATGTCAGAAAAGACGAATACAAATCGGATATGCATACTGCAGTGCAATCGAATCTCAAACATACTCACTTCTCTTAAACTTAATAGTTTGTCCATCAAATGTAACTAACATTTTACTAGGATATCGCAAAGTGAGAAAAAAAAACGTATTGGCATAATTTATAGTGTGTGCTTGGATGTCGATGTAAATGATGATGGATACGATTTCAGGCTAGCCAGGACTGGAATAAATTGACCGTATTTGGATATGAGGACTTTCATTTCTTTACGTGGTATCAAATAACCAATCAGAACAATCAATGAAGTATTCATGTGGTTTCTTTGTAAATGCGAGCGAGTATTTGTTTCTTTAATTTTTTCAGTTATGTAATTCTGTTTTTGTTATTTTTTTTTGTGGTTTTTTATTGTTTATTTTTTCAGCCTAGTTTGATTTTTAAAAACGAAATATTAATTCGCTATATGTAAGCATTTATTTTCTAAGTGCAATTATCACAATTTACATCAAGATCTTTGAATGTTTCGGGTAAAAGTTTGAAGTAATAATTTTGTTTTTCTGTCTCTCCGCTTTCAGCTGATTCCTCCAATAAGCGGCGAGGTAAGTCCATTGTTATTTCTTCCATAATGTTTGAATATGAATGGTAAAATGATGTTCTCTTGTTGATCATTGTGTACGTGAGTTGTACGCTGGTGTTCGCATATTTCTCATTGTGTACGTGAGTTGTACCCTGGTGTTCGCATATTTATCATTGTGTACGTGAGTTGTACCCTGGTGTTCGCATATTTCTCATTGTGTACGTGAGTTGTACCCTGGTGTTAGCATATTTCTCATTGTGTACGGGAGTTGTACCTTGGTGTTCGCATAATTCTCATTGTGTACTTGAGTTGTACCCTGGCGTTCGCATATTTCTCATTGTGTACGTGAGTTGTATGCTGGTGTTTGCATATTGATCATTGTGTACGTGAGTTATACGCTGGTGTTTTCACGTTGATCTTTGTGTACGGGAGTTGTACGCTGGTGTTCGCATATTGATCATTGTGTACATGAGTTGCACGATGGTGTCCGTTTATTGATCGCAGTGTACGTTAGTTCAGTACTTGTGTTCTGGTGTTGATAATTGTGTACGACAGTTATTTGCTTGCGTTTTTATGTTGCATGTTGTGTAAGGGAATTGCGTCTTGTTGGTTATTTCATGCTGATAATTGTGTATTTGGTCCGGTACTGGTGTATATTCATATATACGCAAACTTTTAGAAGCGCTTAAATATATCACACCCAGCAAGACAATAGACACGCAGACACACATAAACAAACAACAAGAGTGAGAGAGTGTGAGCGAGAGAGAGAGAGAGAGAGAGAGAGAGAGAGAGAGAGAGAGAAAAGGAAAGAGCGTGATAGAGCACTATCAGTTTCTGAATCAGCCTTTCCCCAACCCTTAAGCTAGCTGATCTAGGGTGCGAAATATTTTGATAAAATCCATGTACATACTTTTGTATAGACCACAAATTACATGGCGACACGAACAATCTGACATGCATAATGTACAGTGTCGCAGAGTAACGTAGATTGCGTGAACTTACGAAATAATATTAGCAATTTGGAAGACACGGAGAGAGTTTTAGCTTGATCTTTGACCAGTCCAGGTTGATAGCATACACTGAGGTGTGCAGGTTTCAAAATGTTTACAATTTAACTTTGGCAATACTTAAACAGCTAGAATACAACTCTACTTTCTGAACATTCCTGAAGAAAAAGATAGTTATGACTTAGTCATAGTTACTAGTGCGCCTCACCGAATATGTGGACGGTTGAAGCAAAACTTAATATTAATATTTCCCGAAGAAGGCACGGTTCAAATGATGTTTCAGTAATTTCAGAGCGGAGGCAGAGGCGTTGAAGGCTGCAGTAGAAGCAATGCTCACATGTGAAAGCAATGAAAGCCAAATAGTCCTGTTTGCAGATGCCCTGTCCGTGGTTACAGCACTTTAAAGCAAGAAAAATACAGAACGTAATGACTCAAGAGCAGTACTCTGTCAACGATGCCAGCAGACCACACCCAAAAGAGTAGTGGTACAGTGGGTTCCATCCCACTGTAACAATCAAGGCAACGAGGAGGCAGACAGACTGGCAAAAGAAGGCGCAAGGTTGCCACAACCAGATTCTAGTGTGACCTACGAAGAGTTCAAAAGGTTTATTAGGGCCAGATTCATGGCTAAATAATAAACAGAACATACTGGCTGCACTAAAAAATCATGCCTATTACCAGTTGAACAGAAGAGAGCAGGTCGTGGTCGTAAGACTCCCCACAGGCTAGAACAGACTGAGGTACCATCTATTCAATAAACTGATGAAAGGTGCTACTGACGAATGCACCTGTGGGACAGGGAAAATGACCGCTGCACATCTGATGCAAAATTGCCCAACATACGAGGACCAGAGAAAGCAAATGTGGCCATCACCAATGCCAACACTAGATAAGCTCTATGACTGCTGCTTTCTTCGAACAAATTCAAGTTGATATCTGACATCGTACGAAGAAGAAGAAGAAGTAGAAGAAGAAATGATGTTTCACGCTAGAATAGCAACGAATATACAACGAATTGTCGACACATATAAGTTGAATAAATATAGCAAACCAGAATGTTAAAAGCACACAGTACACAACAAAGAAAATTATAAATTGATGACAATGCAAAATGACAACAATTGCAATATAAACCAAGATCACAAGATCACACGATCACAAGATCACAAGATCACAAGATCACACGATCACAAGATCACAAGATCACACGATCACAAGATCACAAGATGACAAAATCGTATCCATGTTTCTGTGCTGGCTTCCTGCATAGCCGTATTTCAGTGTAGATATTCCATTATGTAGAGATCGAAATCTGGACAATGAAAGATTATAGAAGCGAGAAACTCTGGGGTGTCTGAAACATATATCCATCACTTACAGTTCTTGAAAGAGAAAGGTTGACTTTTTGAAACTGACAGTGTGCTTTATTTTCAGTTTAAATTGTGTATTTGAGAAGATATAATCCAGACAGAAAGCGCTACGATATAGCCCGATTTTATGATCCCCATACCGTTATTAAACTAGAAGTACATGTTCCAGATGGAGTACTTAGTCCTTAGTCGACATGTACTTCCACAGTGGCAGATGCCCCGGTGCAGTTTCCAGCTCTGGTATGAGCTGGATGTAGCCGGGAGGAGGATTTCTTGCTTAGCGTTCTAGGCTCGAGCAGCTTATTATTTAGCTACGTTGAAACAAGTGCCGCCGAGGGTGGTTAACCGATGTACAAGCCATCTTAATAGACTCAAACACTAGAACAAAGTAGACCCGTAGCCTGTTAGGTGCCATCTATGATGCTCTAAACGAACCACTAAATCATGGCATGTGTTATGTCATGTCATCCGTTAGTCGGTACTTCCTATATTAACTAACATATATTACAGATGTGGTACCCACATAATAGAAAATCACACACACATATATATATATATATATATATATATATATATATATATATATATATATATATATAACCACGTTCAGATCATCATTACACGGTGTAAACTTATGTAGAATCACATATGTATTATCAGACCGCCATATTAGTTTAGTCACAATATTGATGAAACAACTATAGTTCAATAACATATATACACATAAACCAATTTAATGTGGGATTTTTCAGGCTTTAAGAAATGCAAGAGACATTAAAAGTTACAATATCAAATAGGCATCATTTGATACAACAACTAGAACAAATAAAGAATGCAGAAGGGCTTCTTCGATAAATATAATATATGTTGGACGAGACATGTGGAAAAGTCTGAGGGAAAGTGATCACCCAACATAGAGCATAAAAATAATAACAAAAAGTATGCCAAAAATAAGGATTTGAAAAATAACGAAGGCACTTTTGAACAGAAGCAAAACAAGCAGGAAATATATACTGAATCGAAGAGAGAAGTAAAATAGTGCATCAGTGGAGACACGGAACAAAATATATAAGAATTAGCAAGAAAGGCAGAATATGTTGCAGCAAAAGGATTAAGAAAATACCCGCTCAAGCGCACAAAAACGATTTCAATAATATACAATCAAGCTATTTAAAGATAAGCTGCTACATTTAATTAGTATCACAAAAGAGAAGATGACAGCATTTGCAGACAATTTTGAAGAACTTGTAAATAGACCAGTTCCACAAGATATCCAAGGCATTTATCCAGTCGGTAGAAACTGAATTGAAAGTTAATTGCGAAAACCCAACAAAGCAGAAATCAAGAAAGACCTAATGCTACTGTGAGATGGTAAAACCACTGGTCCGGGTGGTATTTCAGCAAAAATGACTAAAGCAGGCATTGACACTTCAACAGAAACATTACGCAAACCTCAAAAAGTCACTGCAAATAATACCTGAATTCAGTCGTTTATAAAACGTACCAATTTATATCGGATTCATAGACAAGTGGCAACTGACAGATTAGGTAGATAATCTTTTTGGAAGTTTTCCAGACACTACGGAGTGCCTTTGAAGTTCAATACCATAGTTAAGAAAACGTTTTAAGATATGACAGATAATGATGACGTTTTATGAACTGATGTACGACTGGAACGTTTCTTATCATCATTTTTCTTTCTACTAGAAATTGACTGGAATTTGAAGACAACAATATTAGACAACAGAAATGTATTTCAATGGTCTTGATCAAATATATTGATGATCTTGACTTTGCCGATGACGGGCCGCTTTTGTTCTTTAACTGTAATCACGGGGACATAACATAAATATATTTGGTGAGAGTTCCTGAACGTTAGGACTGGGAATACACGGATTACAAAAAAACGATAGTTATGATAATAAATTAAACTAAAGACAGCAGATTGTGTTTAGAGATAAACTCATGCAAGATGTTGAATTATTGTTATATCTTGGTAACAGTAGGAGGTAGGAACGAAAATACCCCAATACGAATACGCAACACGAGAGAGTAGCTTTCATTACATCATGGAGCATATGTAAATCAAAATATTAGAAACGTCAAATACAATCTAAAGTTCGTTCCATTGTATATCTCTGAAACATGGTGAACAATAAGAGCTAAAACCACACCACGATATACGTGTTCCTGTGCAGAATGGAGAGATATAATTGGTTCTACAAAGTTAGCTGTGTGGAAATAAATAGGTCGAAGCTGGACATGTACTGGACGTCCAAAGTCAATTAAAACTTATATAGATAATGGCTCCGTGGAGAAACGGAACGACACATACATTACAGCCGCTAGGCCTTCGTCAGTGACAAAGATCGAACGATAACAAATCACGACCGAAAACAAAACCTGATATGAAAAGCTGTGTAAAAGCACCGATACTTGAATGTGCCAGGAAAGTGTTATACACGTTATGCCAAATATGAAATTGAGTGGACCAAAGAAGAAATGGATACTATTATTACACACAAGCTCAAATAATGTATGGACACATACAGAAAAAAGGTCCTGACATTAGGGAATAGAAAATAATAAGAAGCATTAAATACATAGAGAAAGAGAAGGGGGAGGGACAAGAGAGAGATGATAAGGGAAGACTGGACAAACGCGTGGAGTGAAAATGTATCATCTGAGGATCAGATCCACGTGACAATCCACGTGACTTTTTGCCCTGGCGTCCAGGATTACTGAGGCCACCTCAATAGCCCCGGACTCCTGGGAAAGGTAGACATCGTGTCACTGCATCCGATGATCGACATTGGTTTGAACTTAACAACCGTTTAAATTTACTTTTGAGATGCCTCATGGCTGGAGTATATACCATGTGTTTGCGCAAGTTTCGGCTTACCTTTTCGTTCAGCTCTCCTTTCCTCTACTATTTCTCTGTTTTAAATATATGTTATTTTTGGGTTTTCTTCTCTATATCTTTGAAAGTGTGCCTATTGATATTTGTTTATCTTATGTGGCTTGGTTTTATTTTGACGATTTCTTCTCGCTTTCGTCAGTTTCTTGTACCGTCAAATATGATCTAATTGACAATTTCTTGTTTAGTTCAATTTCTTAACTGACATTCTGTGTCTCCCATTTTCCTGACACACGAAGCTATGGCTGCTACTTAAACCTCTAATTTTGCACAGTTTTATTTTTAGTCTGATTTGTTAGTTATTTTCTTTTCGTCTTTGTCGCTCACGAATACCATGTGACCGTAACGTAGGTTTGCTTTTTTTTTTTTTATTAAGAATACCATTGCAGAACAGTTGGAATGAACCGGACATGTGTCAATGGAACATGAGATGAAGTATCGCTCGTGTTGAATGAGACATACATTAAGGTGACAGAAATACGTAACAGTCTATGTCTTAGAATCACCAGAACAAGAGAACCTGGGCAGAGCAAATGCACACATAGAGAACAGAACATGAGGCAGACATTAAGAAACAAAGTAGACCAAGCGCCGAGGTGGAGAGGTTGCATCAGGGCAGGATAATTGTGCGTGTAGTTGTTGAACACATGCGCTCTTCAAGGAGAGGCCAAGGCTTACAATATTTTAGAACTGGTACGGATATTAGTATTGTACTAGTGCATATTGGTGTAAACATTATAACACTGCAGGAGATAAAACAGTGCAAACGAAATCGGCTTTACACCAGGATACCCATTAAGTGCCATTGAGGTCGTTACAGGGGCGAGGAATAAAGTTTTATGGAGGAGGGAAAAATGTGTTTTATGGAGGAGGGAAAGTCATGGATGATGTTGGTGGGATTAGAGAAAAAGAGGGTGAGGGGATGTGAATGAAAGTTCATCAAAATGATTTAGCAAACAATACATCCTCTGGGGGAAGGGAGGATGCGAATGCAAGTTTACCATTATGATTTAGCAAACAATAATCCGCATCCTCTGCGATACAAGTTGCCTACACTACTCTGCATCCCAGCAGTCAAATTTGACCCAGTCTCTGCTTCTTATAATTCTCTGCTAGACAATAATAAGTTTGGTGAGGATTCCATTGTAATCCTTATTACCAGATGTGTTCAAAAAGTATCCTAACTTTTTTTTTTTAACCGCGAAAACCAATGAAACATGGGCGTAGTCCTTCAGTAGAAATGTATAGAGGACTGTTATGCGTATACGTGAATTTGTTCCCCCCCCCCACCCCCGCAAAGTTCGCCAGTCACTGGCAGTCAGCCTTTCAGTGTTGAATGTAGTAAGCACATGTCGGGTTCTCATTCACTGCGAAATTACGGAAGGAATTCAGCAGCAGTGTTGCATCAAATTTTGCAAAAATCTAGGCGATACCCAAGTGGTAACTATTCGGAATATTCTACAGGCTTCCTGTGATGATACCGTGAGTATGACACACATTAAGAAGTAGTATTATCGCTTCAACAATGGCCACTCATCGGTGATCGGCGGATCACGTTCCTGTAGAGTAGACCCTCAACAAACCGAAATGATTAGATCATTGACCAAGTACCCTGGTCTTACTATACCGTCGTATCACCATCCGAAAACTTGCAGATTAGGTGGGGATAAGGATTGGTTCAGTGCACTCCATTTTGAGCGAGAATTTGGCTATGTGGAGTGTGTCCGCGAAATTCATGCCGATAGAACTCCGTCTCGAAGTCTCACATAAAATGGTAGACTGCGCAGACAACAACCCCGACTTCTTGAACACTGTGATCACGTGATGATGAGTCGAGGGCTAATGGGTACGACTTGGAAACCAAGCTGCAGTCGTCACAGAGAAGATATTCGTCATCCACGGGGAGAAAAAGGCTAGGCGGGTACGCAGCAATGTCAAAGCCATGTTCACCGTTTTTGTTTTAGTCCCGATGGGTTGAGTCTCACAAGTCCGAAGGTCAAAACATTACCAAAGAGTACAACCTAGAGGTCATCCGTCACCTTTGATGTTCGACGCAAACGACCGGACCTGTGGACAACGGGAACTTGGCAGCTCCATCATGACAACGCACACGCCCATTCTTCGTATCCGATTCAGACTTTCTTTACCAACATACAACATTCCTCTGATTAGCAAGTCCCCATATTCTCCCGACATGACTCCTCGCGGTTTTTAGATTCCACTGAAAGGGACTCAGTTTGAGTCACGAGAGGACATTATGTAGAATTTAACGACCCAGCTGCATTGCATTCCCAAAGAGGCTTTTCTGAAATGCTTCCAACAATGGTGAGACCACTTTGAGAAGTGTGTGAAGCCTCAAGGAGAGCACTGGGAGAAGTGTGTGAAGCCTCAAGGAGAGCACTGGGAGACGTGTGTGAAGCCTCAAGGAGAGCACTGGGAGAAGTGTGTGAAGCCTCAAGGAGAGCACTGGGAGAAGTGTGTGAAGCCTCAAGGAGGGCACTGGGAGCAGTGGGTGAAGCCTCAAGGAGAGCACTAGGAGAAGTGTGTGAAGCCTCAAGGAGAGCACTAGGAGAAGTGTGTGAAGCCTCATGGAGGGCACTGGGAGAAGTGTGTGAAGCCTCAAGGAGAGCACTGGGATATTAGGTGTCACGCTAATATGGGGAGCCACGTAGCGTAGTGGTTATCGAGCTGGCTTCACATATGAGTGGTCCTGGGTTCATTCCCCAGTTGAGGCGGATATGTTTTTTTTCAGACCGCAACGGGTCCCGGGTCGACCCAGCCTTAAATGGGTACCGTTTCGGTCCGGGAAGTAAAAGCGGCGAGGGAGAAGATGGCTACCGCCCTTATATAGCCGAGCCTTTGAAATGTGAGATCGCTAACACCTCACACCCTTACGGCAGTAATGCTATGGGCTACTTTACTTTAGTAAACTATTAATACTGTCTTGGTGTCCTCTTGTTTTGTTCTACATTCTAATGTGAGCGTATGTTTTTAGATGTTCTGCAGTTCTGCCCGAGTGGTGAGCCGGGGTCTTTGTGTATGACAAGGACAAGGATAGCACAATTGCCTCACAGAGAGCATGTCGTAAGAGATAACTGTATAACATTGCATAACACCGGCCATGGTTAGGTGGTTTGTTTGGAGCAGCATTTTTGGCGCTTAACAGGCTGCGGGTCTACTTTGCGCTGGTGTTCCAGTCTATTAAGATGAATTTGCTTATCAGTTAACCACCCTCCGTAAGCGCGTGTTCCAACGCAGCGGAGTATTAAGCTACTCCAGCCTAAGCAGGAAACCCATCTTCTGGCTACATACAGCTCATACCAGAACTGGGACCTGCACAGGGGCATCTTCTCCTGAAGAAGTACAGGTCGACTAAGAACCGTAGTTACTATTTATGTATTCTCATGTGTGGCTGGTACATTACTTTAAAAAAAATAATACTATGTGTCCTTATTCTAATGACTGCGTTTGTATTTTAAAACTTTATTACAATTTTATAAATCTTTATCGATGCCCCTTGTTTACTTATTATGTAATCAGTCACTGTTTCTAAATGTATGTACAGATGTGTTGATATGTTTTGTTTATTGTTCTCTAAGAGCACACCATTTGTCTTCTCCTGTTACAGGAACCGGGACTGATGGTATAGAGACAGCTCAGGCAGGGAACCAAAAAGCCCATAACTCTGTCATCAAAACGGTGACATGGAGTCGCTTCCCACTTCTTGTGACACTGACACTCATATACGCCCTTCTCACATGACCTCTTTAACCCATAAAGCACCTGTTGATCTGAGATGAGATCTGAGGTAGTGGCGTAGACAATCAAATAGGAAGGGTATCATTAGAGTGTACAAAAACTCGCAGGGATAATTCTCTTGGGATTATTCAATTAATCCCCCAACTAACTGTGTCAGCCATAGTATGAGGATTTAAATTGTGAACGTGTTGTGGTAGGTTTCTGAACTGTTCCATACGAGATCTGTGTAGAAATATGATGTATCTGTACTGTGTCTACTTGGATCATAAAGAAGACACATGTCGCTTCAGCGAAGACCTCCACGAAGAGCCTGACACATCGAGAGACCACTAAACCTCAGAAAACTGTGACACCTGTTGGTGATACTTGTGACTGTGATTTCTTAAACGTGTCTTTTGTGTTTGATAATCTGCCAGGAGGCTCATGCTTGTATGATAGACATGAGTTACAGTGAAGCAAACAGGTTCCGTATTTGTCTGCGATACATTACTCAAATGATCATGAGCTGGTCTGATTTTGATATTCTGATAGAGTATTGTAAGGTACTGGTCGAGACTGTGGGTTAGTTAATCTGAGTGCGAAGGGAATACTTTGGAAGATACAGTTATTAATAGTGTTGAGCCTTTCATGATCATAGACAGAATGCTTCATAACACTTGGTTCGCACTATTTGCAGGTCATGGAAGTGCTGCAAGACTTAGAAGAAGATTGTAGAAACACCTCCACATAGATTAGATGATACAGACAGTGCTGGTTCCAGGCTATGTGGCTCCCTACGGAAGACTAACAACTTGCACCCCATAAAATGTTAGATAATACAGACAGTCCGGTTCCAGGCTATGTGGCTCCCTAAGAAAGGATATCTGCGCGCAGCCCACACATTAGTTAATACAGACACTGCTTGTTTCAAGATATGTGGCTCTCTACGGAAGGCAAACTGCTTGCACCCCTTAAATATTATATAATACAGACAGTGCTGGTTCTAGGCTATGTGGCTTTCTAGGGTTAGGCTAACTGCTTGCACCCCTTACATATTATATAATCCAGACAGTGATGGTTCTAGGCTACGTGGCTACCTAAGGTTAGGCTAACTACTTGAACCCATCAAAGCATAAGCTGACAATATGAGAACCGTGACGTAACGTCTTCAGGGGCAAGAAACTTGTTGCCAACTAGAAAGAAAAAGATATATTTTTTCCTCATAAAAAAATAAAATGTTATTGAAAACATTAAAAATAAAACTTCGTTTTAAAAGGATAAATACAATTATAATATATATTTTTTCATCTGTATAAGTAGTTATATTCTACATCCGATGTGCAGTTTTACAATCCTAAATGCTTTGTCAGTTATAATTCCTAATTAAATAGGGAGTTTCCATAGCAGTTACACTACCGTCAGGGGATGAAGTTGTTAGAAACTTCAGTATACTAAGTAAAGGATTGTCTCATAGTAGTTACACTACCATCAGGGAATGCAGTTGTTAGCGACCTCAATATACTAAGCTACAGCGTGTATGAGGTAGTTGGCAAGTTTATTATGCTGCTGCCTATTACTTCGCTAATTTTTACAGACTTAAAAATGTGTGAGTAGTGTCCCTTAATATCAGACCTTCAATCCTATGAGGCCTGCACTTTAGGCAGCTGCCAGATTGGTTTAATGATAGCCTCATTCATGGATACATTGAACATGATGGTCAATACCTTACTGTCCCCAGGCATTACCAAAGAAGAAGAAGTTGAAATATTTGGTATAGCTTCCACTTTAATACAGAGGTTTTAGTATATGTAACTTATGAATGTGAAGCCTACCTCCTTGTTTTTCTATTGTTTGTTTTGTATGTAATGATATCATTGATATTCTTTTTACTGAATTATGTATGCTATTGCCAGATCACCAAACATTATATGTGTGTGTGTACATATATATATATATATATATATATATATATATATATATATATATATATATATATATATATATAAAATATATGTATATATATAAAATATATATATATATGTGTACGTGTGTGTATGTATATGTGTGCGTATGTATGTTTGCATGCGTGTGTGTGAATAGAGAAACTACATAAAAACAGTGTACGCTAAAATTCATCTCAATTGTCAGTACTGCATTAAGCTGTAGTATACTGTGCTAAATTATACTACATTAGAGTGCAAGACACAACAAAAAGTATATGACTATTCATTGCAGACTCAACAAAACAATATGTTTCCATTCCCCTGGATACAGGCAACATTAAATAAGGGATTAGGATCACAATATTGCAATAGCAAACACGGCAGAATATATTATAAACATGATTGAATGAGACCATGCCTCGCCAAAGATTCACAAGTTAACAAACCTCATTATACCAGCCATCAATATTACTCACACAACTAAATTAAACAATTACATTTACAGAAGACTAGCGTTACTGTGTATATTTCCATTACTGGAATCCAGCTTGAGGAGGTATAGTGCTGAGGAATAAACGACACTTTCCCGTGCAATTCCACGCACTATTCAGGTTAGGTATTTTGTTCATTTTGCCTCAATAGTAAAAAT
This sequence comes from Ariolimax columbianus, assembly GCA_036924085.1. Taxonomy (NCBI): domain Eukaryota; kingdom Metazoa; phylum Mollusca; class Gastropoda; order Stylommatophora; family Arionidae; genus Ariolimax; species Ariolimax columbianus. The sequence goes on along the minus strand of JAVGWX010000003.1, from coordinate 129,321,874 downwards.
CATATGTCTTACTCTGGTTTTACTTCATGTACTTGTAATCATACAACAAACGCACAAACTGGTCGAGCAGATATTCACCCCTCCTGCATTAACATCCCTGGCGAACTAATCACGGCAATAAAGGATGTAGGTATAACCTGGCTGCACCTACTGTATAACCTAGTGTGGCTTAAACAAGAAATATCTTAATACTAGAGAAGCGCAACAATACTTCCCATATGGTACAAGGGCAGCAAAAAAGAAATCAAAATATTGAGGAATATCATTACTTAGCCATACTTTAAAGATATTATGTCTATTAGAATGGAGACTACGCCCTATCATAGAACAGCAGCTTAGCGAAAGACAAATGGAATTTAGAAGAAAAAAAACAGGAGCTGTACTGATGCAATCGTGGCACTCAGACAACTCGCGGAGAAAACAATCGAGTACGATCAGACACTACACGACCCTTTCGTGGACCAGGAAAAGGCAATCGATCGACTGAATAGATACCGTGGACAACATTAGAACGTTATAAAGTAAATAAACATTTGAGAAATATATATGAAAGTCTTTATGTGAATATCCAATTTACATTATAAACAAACGCCGGATATTCCGAAAAATGTTATAATAGGACCGGTGTACGGCAAGGTTGGGTCATCTCATTTACTGTTTACCAAACATATAGACGAAACATGTAAAACAGTCTAGATTACTGGGGGAAACAACATCAGTGATAACTTAAATGAATTTATCTTTGCTGATCAACTGCAGGAACTGCTTAACAGTCTGAATGAGGTATGTACAGAATACAGTATGAAAATCAATTAAGAGAAAAATAACGAGGTTATGATGATAGCAAGAAAAGAAATAGAAACAGCAATATTCATTACAAAAAACTAACAAGTAAAACAAATTAGGAATTCCATGTTCCTGAGTATCATAATCCCAACAAATGACAAATACGACATCGAAATACAAAACAGATGTAATAAAGCAATTTAAATCATTGGGCAAATGTTTCCGATTTTACTTTGTAAGCCCGTGACAATGGATACAAAAAGAACACTATACAACACAATAGTCTTACCGACATTGTGCTATCAGTGCCAGAATTAAATGAAAGATGAAATTTCTGCACATAATGCTTGGAGTAACAAGAATAGATAGAATCAGATACGAATTTGTTATAAACCAGTAAGAACAACACAACACCAGTGCTAGATCTCATCAAGGAAAAGCAAACAACATGGTTCGGCCACGTGACATGTCAAACACCAGATTGCATCCACCAGAAAGCAATGTAACACATACACAATAGATACAGAGCCAAGGGCCGATCACGTAAAAGATAAATAGCAGAAATAACAGGAGCAGTAAAACTCCCCGTGTACAAAACACATAATAGAGCCAGGTCAAGAAACGTTTTCATAACCTGACGCTGAAATGTACAAGGAGGACAAAAAGCGAAAAGAAAGAAGAAGAAACGACACCATAATTCATTCCTTAATACTAAATCTGCATTAACGAATATAAACGACATCATACTTCATGCCATAATACTAAATCTATATTAACGAATATAAACGGCAATATACTTCATGTCATAAAACTATACCTTCATCAACTGGACTTCACGCCAAAATACAGAACCTACATTAACTACATAATTACTCAAACACACCACATCACACACATATACGACATGAATTAACAAACAAACAAGTAGAACTGATCTTCAGAGCTTAACACAGTATTTCAATATGATTAGCTAACACATTAATTCTTCTCAAAGAAACATTCACAAAATAGAACAGAATCGTATTTATTTAAACGGACGTAACACGGACGTAACAGTCGACAAGAGCGATGTTAGTAAATGATAATGAGTTTAAAGAGATACTGCTGAAGTCATCATCATCGTGTAGCATGACCTTTACAAAACGTCGCTCTCATGACAGCACTCCTGTAAGACTCGATATATAGCCAGTGCTCCTGCCTTGGTCACAGCCATCTAATATCTCTGATGTGTGTCAGTCATCTTATCGGTACGTCTCAGCCTCGTTTTCCATCTAACCTACCTTTTAACGGGTATCTTTCCAAACTAGTGACGCGTTTGATGTGGTCAAAGTATTTATTCACCTTGTTGTAACCTTTTCTAACAGCTAATTTGTATATATACTCATCTCTTGTAGGGTGTCCATGATTTTCTTTTTCCTTGTCCCAATTATTCGTGGAACTTTTCTCTCCGTTAGTCTTTGTGTGATAGTTCCATGTTTCGCTGAAGTCATTTGTTCATTTACTCTGAGAGATAGTTCAAATGTTATTTATGATTTATATGTATTTTTCTGACAATTAATGTACGCATAGTAACAACGAATGGTACTTCCAAATCGTTATCCAGTCTAAATGGGAAGTCATTTCATAAACTCACAATACGCTAAAAACTAGGGTAAAAGTAGTCCCCATATTACGTACTTGATATCGCGGATGAAGAACTAGAAAATCGTCGGAATAGTTTTCGGCGTAATTTATGTGTGGTGTTCTGACCACAGACGTTGGCCTGCCTTCACAAGGTTAACATTTGCGGCTGGGTAGACTGTGGTGTGTCGATACCGTTAGTGGCACTGGTACCTTTGCTGGGAGAAGCAAAAGCATTTATCACAATTATTATTTAAAAGTAAAGGTAGCCCATATCAGACATTGCTGTGGAGGATTGAGTGTTAGAGACTTGATTGTACGAGCTATCACATTGTTTATGTGTGGTGGCCAGATCACTTCCTCACTCCCTTTCTTTCCATAACAGTGAACTAGGTATTTATTTACAGCTGGGTGGGTACACTGGAGCATGTCCTTAGCAGGAGTTAAACTCCGCACCTTTGCTGTCTACATCGAGTGCTCTACATCTAAGCGGTAAGTCATCTGTAGGAACTGTTCAATGCTAGTTAATGAATGGCAGCTGACGATATGACCAGTATGACAGTCTTCGCCAGGCTATCCGTTGTATATTACACTTCCTCCTTATGCTAGTACAATAATGTATCGTCGTCATCGTCATTATCCGTTATCTTCTCGTTCCAAAAGGAGCATGGTGCTCCTACTGCATATATGTGCTCTTGCAGCAGTGAGTTCTGCAGTGCAGCATTTACATGGTAGATTCAAGCAATCGTCATGAACGACACACCTGATAGCAGCGTTCGGTGGCAGTGTTCTCCCCTTATCAAGAACAGGTCATGTGATTCGCGATGGTATTATTGAATCAGCTATAAATGTTATGACAAGTGTACGGTACAGCAGTACGTGTAGATTGTACTCTAAACGGTACTGGATCACCAGTACAGACTTCGCCAATGTTACCAGTAAACAGCAGAAAAATAGACCAAGGTACTAGCTATCGTTACGACAAATGTTAGAGAAACATTTACAGTCGAAGTAATGAATGCCAAGAATTTGGAAAAACAAAAAAAACAAAAAAAAAGATATATACACACTCAAGCTCTCTCAAGAGAGATGTAATATTTCCTTCAAGCAATGCTTAGAATTCCATGCTAGTGTAGCTTCTGGAAGAAATAATAAGTACTGTGGTCATGTGTAGACTGTATATGATAACGGTAATGTAAGACAACAGTAAGAGTTTTAGCAGAGTAATGCTAAACATTTCTTAAAGTAATTTCTTAAAGTAATGTAAGGACATTAGTGATTGACTTGACAGAGTAGCTCTTGAAAGTAATGTAATGTCATTAGTGATTGACTTGACAGAGTAGCTCCTAAAAGTAATGTAAGACAACGATATTTATGTATAGATCGCTTATTTATAGAAGTAATTTAAGTCCATGGTAACTGGTATAGCTTGAGTAGGGTATTCAGGTAATATTACAAATTAGTTCACGGGTGATAGAATGATAGAGTACCAGCGTGTCATCATAATCGTACGTAAGGAATGCAGAGAATGGGGCAATAGAAGAGGAAAGCTCGAGTTTAACCAGCTAATAACTGCGAACACACAGCATAGTGATGCTCGAATATACACCGACGGATCGGTGCTACGTAGTGGGAAATGAGGCTCGGGCTTTTCAGCTAGTGAGAAAGCAATGCGCTGCTGAGCAGAGAGGACGAACAAGAGAGTGTACAAACAGCGTACTATATGGACCATCACAATCCAGACCCTGCATCTATTGCTGAAAGAGGCTGAATACCTATGGGTATGCCCGTAGTGCAATGATGTCGATTCTTAGATAAAGAAATAGAAAGAGAAGAAACGAGAAACTATCTTGCAGAGTAGCTCCCTTGAGTAACGCAAGGCAGTGGTAGCTGTATCTAGACGCAGGAGTTAATGAAATAATGTAATACATTGGTGACTGTCTTCGAGTGTCTTTAACTTAAAACTTAACGTAACGTTTTATACTGATTTAGAAGACTCATCAGAGTCTGTATACAACCAGTTGCATTTGCATTATCCTGCTCTAAAATCTATTAGCATCTAATCGATTCTTAGAAGCATTAACTGTCCCTGCCTCCGCACCACTCTCTGACTAAAAAAATATTTCCCAATATCCAATCTGGACCTTTCTTTAGTTAATTTGTATCTCTGCCCTCTTGTTCTCTTGGTGGGTGTATTTTGAAGAAAAAAAACTTGTTTTAGTCAAATTTAACCTTTCATGTGATTATTTTATAAACCTGTATTGTCACCTCGAATGTTTCTCTTTTCTCGACACTGAGGGCCAGTTTTGCCTCATAACTGTAATTCTGGAATCCCTCTATCAGTTTTTCCGCTCTACTTTGTATCCTTTCCTTAATGTGTATATCTCCTCTACGATAATGACTCCACACCTGTATACAGTACTCCGATCTAGGTCTAACAAATGCTTTATACAGTTTGACAATCACTTCCTGACTCCTATGTTTAATATTTTTTAAAAATCAATCCTAACATTGCATTTGCCTTATTCACTGCTACCTGGACTTGCTCACTCGCTATACCTGTATACTCTATTATAACCCCTAAGTCCCTTTCCTTTTCTATCATTCTAATATTGTTCTCGCCCATTCTGTAATTATGTTGCATATTGGATCTACCCATGTGGATGACTGTACATTTATCTATATTAAACTCCATTTGCTATTTCACAAACCAGTCTTGAATGTTATCTAATTATATACCATTTGTGTCTCCAAGAAGTCTTTTAACTAATTTGGTGACAGTTTTCTCAGAACTGTTTGTCTGAAGTAATCAAAGCGTTTTGTGACTGACTTGACTCAGTAGTTTCTTGAAGTAATATACGTCTTTGGTAACTGACTTGGCTGAGTAGTTCCTTGAATTAATGTAAGTCATTGGTGACTGACTTGACTGGGTGGTTCTTTGAAGTAATGTAAGAATTTGGTGACTGACTTGGCTGGGTGGTTCTTTGAAGTAATGTAAGAATTTGGTGGCTGTGACTAAACTGCGCAAGTTAAAGAAATAATGTAGGACATTGGCAATTGTCTTGACCAATCCCAATTACTTTTCAAGGATTATGTCAGTTGTGGATTATACGATAAAAAACCTTGTTTACATGAATTAATCTATTCAAAACTGCTTAGTTACATGTGGAGCATGTCTTTACCAAATATACGCCAAGTTAACAAATGTTGGCCTGTCCGTATCTATTGACGTTTTTGTTGCCTAAAGTTTCTAGAGAATTGCACAGCCAGCCCTGTACTCAACCCTCCTTGGTCATTTGGCGGGTACCAGTTTTACTATTAATATGCTCCCCTTTCGGACGACGGTGTACATGCTTCGCTTTAAAGCTGTGTAAATAAAGAACAACTAAATTAGTACATTCCACACCCTGCTACTATATATATATATAAATACAGTATTTTGTCGTTGGCTACATAGTTTCATACTTAGCTATTGCCCGTGGCAATATTGGTGGTGTTAAAACTTATAAATAACTCGAAGTTAACAATACTATTCAACACATAACCTATGTTGTCTATATAAAACATCCCCTACTTAGTTATGGGCTGCTCTTTATATTTTACATAAATAAATAAATTAAAAAAACAACCTAGCAGATCTAGACCTTCACCTGCTCAACTTCGTTGCTTACAAAAGAGAAGATCACGATTGTTGGTTTCTTCGACACGAAACATGCGCCACATAACTTGATGTACTCTGTGGTAATTTGTTTTATATGATGAGGATGCTAGCCCCACACACACCATTCTAGAATCGTGTTTCATGACATGCATGGAATCGTAGTTGGCGTATTCTTTCCTCTGCTGTGAGGGACAAAGGAGGACAAATTATCCTAACGAGACCAATAGTCTGCGCTATGAATTTACAACTGCAAGTTATACAACTAATGGTTAACTCACTTATTGCCCTTTGCAAACATCAAAGCACAGTTATCGTCTCCAGATGTTTCTGTTGTCATCTAGTGTCAGCAAACACATGTGTGTGTGTTTGTGTTTGTGTAAAGTAACATTTGCAATTAAAGAAAATGTCGCTGGGTCTGCAATGTGATCCTTACTAGCTAAGCGAGTTTAAACCCAGGTGGACACGAGATTAATGTAGCCTCAATGAGCGTTTTATTAGCGTTGTGGGAGACGACTCGTTTTTCACATAAATGTACGGGCTCATCTCCAATCGACCCGGTTGCAAATGGGTACCTTTCTTACGGTTAGGGAAGAAAAGAAAGATAGAAAAAGAACTGGTCATCCATCTCAAAACAAAGATATGACTCTTGCAATTAAACCCCAAACAGTTCATCACCGACAGCAATGTTTTCTATGGGACTACATTTACCTTTTAGTCTCAAAGTAGAAACTGCCATCGGAGATGATGGGTTATTGTAAGAGGTCTCAGCATTTTCTGTCAGATGAGATCACCAGTTGCCTTCTTCGTTGTCTTATCTTCCTTAACAGAAAACCAGGTATCGATTCACAGATGGATCGCGTCACTATCAAAGATCGAACAGCGCACCATTGTCTCGAGAATGTAGGGCTTTAATCACACCTACCACTTAAACACAATGGGATCGAGTAAATCATGACAGGAATTAGATCAAATGCTCAAAATATGTTTCATGTGTGTGACATGTGACGGCCAATATCATGTGTGTGGTGCTGATATAATCAACAGATCGTTTTTTACTCGTATAATGACATCTATCATCAGTTATAGTTAGCAATAGGTTGTTATTTTTATATTTGTGCCCAGGCCGAACTGACTCGTCATTATTTGTATTGTTCTCCACATTTGTTATATATTGTTGTCTGATATGTCGATATTCAGGACGTCTACTCAGGCCGCTGACGTCTGACTTAAGTCATTTCGGAGGCCGAGCATGAGAGTTTACTCGGCTTGCGTCAGATGAACCGAGACTTGACATCTATTAAATTTGTCAAACTGACTTTGTCAAATGTATATTTTTGTCTTGAAACGGTGGAGTTGTGGCGAAAAATACCGACCATGCTTTTGATATAGTTGCAGCCAGAAAAAAATCCACTGTACATATTTTTATTAATTTAAATTATGGTCAGAAATATTGATTTGACTGAACATATTATATAAAAATAATTGATCACCGATGCGGACTGGGGAAGAAGGCATGACTTGGATATTATAAAAGTCTTGACTTTGACTAGAAGACTTAACCTGGATTTGATTCAGGGAATGGGCCTTTACTTGCTAGGTCACTCAATTTGAAATCGATAATGCATTCTTGGCTTGTATTGAATAATAGAGATTTGATTTGGACTTTGTAAAGGAGACTTTTACATTGGGATAGTTGCATGAAACTTGACTTGAACTTGGTAAAGTTAGCTTGACTTAAACTAGATAAAATAGGATTGACTTGAACTTGGTAAAGTTAGCTTGACTTAAACTAGATAAAATAGGATTGACTTGGACTTGGTAAAGTTAGCTTGACTTAAACTAGATAAAATAGGATTGACTTGGACTTGGTAAAGTTAGCTTGACTTAAACTAGATAAAATAGGATTGACTTGGACTTGGTAAAGTTAGCTTGACTTAAACTAGATAAAATAGGATTGACTTGGACTTGGTAAAGTTAGCTTGACTTAAACTAGATAAAATAGGATTGACTTGGACTTGGTAAAGTTAGCTTGACTTAAACTAGATAAAATAGGATTGACTTGGACTTGGTAAAGTTAGCTTGACTTAAACTAGATAAAATAGGATTGACTTGGACTTGGTAAAGTTAGCTTGACTTAAACTAGATAAAATAGGATTGACTTGAACTTGGTAAAGTTAGCTTGACTTAAACTAGATAAAATAGGATTGACTTGGACTCGAACAAAGAGTCTTGAGTTAGTAGGATACATGGATTTTGAAATATGTTGGGTAAAGGAGGTTTGGCTTGAACTACATACATACGATTTGGTATGCATTGGATACATGAGATTGTATATGGACTAGACGCAGATGAATGACGTGAACGGGTTACACAGAAGGTGACTGAGACTTCGTGAAATAGACTTTAGGTTTGAAGTAGACTTGATGAAGAGGAGTTTTTGCTTGATGTGTATTGGGTAAAATGACTTGGCACTTGACGTGGAATAGATACAGAAGACTTTACTCATGGCTTGTACTAGATGAAGATGATTTGGTATATGACTTCAACTGGATAAAGATGACTTGACAAATATATTAAACTCCATACATATGACTTTACCAATTATGTGCACTAGATACAGAAGAGTTGACACATGACGTGAACTATAGGAAGCTGATTTGAAACATAGCTTGCATTCAATAAGGTTAACATGAATAAGATACAGAAGATGTAACACAAACTTTTGATTAGAAGCAGTTGATATTACTCGACATGGACTAGTTGAAGAAATATATTTCTTCCCATGACTTTGACTACATGAAGGTGAATAGGTCTTGATTCACATCTTTGACTACATAAAGGTGAATAGGTCTTGATCCACGTCTTTGAGTACATGAAGAGAATCAAGGATTTACTTGTACTAGATATATATTACTTGCCAAATGACGGGAACTAGACAGAAGACCTACCATTAGTTTTGCACTTGACATTAAGTGCACTCGACATATATGGCTTTTCATATTGTGTGAACTACACACAGAACACTTGACATTAGCTTTGAGCTAGATGTCGATGACTTGAACTAGATTAAAACGTCTTGGTGCATGACTGGAACTGGATGAAGATATTTAATGCTTGACTTGGGCTTGATACAGATGACTTGATGACAGCTCAGGTCACTATTTCCATGGTTTATTAATAATGACATGGGATATACACTCTCATAATGTCAATATCAGTGTATATATATCAGTACTCTAAATAGTTATACAAGTGAAATGATCATTTGAATTCAATCATTTTCTCTTCTAGTCTACCATCTTTCGTTTCTTGTTTACACACGCCGAAGAATAATTTATGACAAGAACATCCATTGTTTTCAAATTCGTGATTTTATTTACGGATTAATTATCCGCTGTGTTCACATGTGACTGATACAAAGACATGTTTTTTCATCTCAACTATTAATTATCCGCTGTGTTCACATGTGACTGATACAAACACATGTTTTTTCATCTCAACTATTATATGATTGGAAAACAAACACATTATTCAGAATATCATGATTTAAGAATTTAACAAATTTATGACAAATTATATTTCTTGGATATTTTCATAAGATGTACACCGTTAGTATCATTTAGCAAATGTGGATTATTAAATGCCGTTTTGCATGAACAAGACATAAAACATGAAGATCAAAATATGACTTAAGGATAATCACATTGGCTAGAGATTGTCACAAGACAAAGGTCATCATCACATGACAAACCTCATATGACAAAGATCATTACATGAATAATGACTTGACAAATGTCATTACGTGGATAATAACTTTACAATGATCATTACATAGATAATGACTTGACAAAGATGAGTACATGAATAATTACTTGACAAAGACCATTACATGACAAAGATCTCTACATAGATAAGGACTTGGCAAAGATCATTACATGACAAAAATCACTACATGGCAAAGATTATAACATTACAAAGATCATTACATTACAAAGATCATCACGCAGAAAAGATCATTACATGGCAAAGATCACTAGATGGCAAAGATCATTACATGACAAAGATCATTACATGACAAAAATCATAATACGGAAAAAAAGATTATTACATGGCAAAGATCACTAGATGGCAAAGATTATTTCTTGACAAGGCCATTACATGGCAAGACCATGTCATGACAAATAAAATTACATGGCATAAATCATGATGTAACATTGATCATCACAGGACAAAAATCATGACATGACAAAGGTCATGATGTAACTTTGATCATCACCACAAAGATCATGACCTGGCAAGAAATCATGATGTAATGTTGATCATCACAGGACAAAGATCATGACATGACAAAGATTACCAGATAATCAAGATCACCACGTGACACATACCAAACTGTACAAGATCTTCGTCAAACAGACATCGTGACATTACAAAGATCATGACACGAGAAAGACTATCTCTGGAAAGAGATTGTCCATCAATATCACAACTTGATGTCAGTGTTGTCACATCAAATTTGAAGTCATATCAAATATGTAGTCACATCAGATGCAGTACGGTTGATCACGTGATTTAAAGAACTTCATTTTACATAATGTCACGTGACTGAGATCATTCTCACGAGAAGCAGATAGTGTATAACACACCTAGGTTTGAGATGACACTAACAAATATCGCATGAGGGAAACGTAAACAAAATGTCACATGTCTTGACGATCGACATGTGACAAATAAGGTCACATTCATTGATCAACTCTTAGAAAGTAGCCCGTTCTCTTCTACAAGTGGTGCAGAAGTATTTTACCTGTCGGCTGGCTGATAGTGTCTGCGAGCCAGCCTCATGATCCATCGGAAAAATCACTTGAGAAATATTGTAAATAAACTACCAAATATAATCTGACCTTGACATTGACGATGTTAGGACATGCCATGCGATAACAAACGCAACAAGACTAAATTGAAAACACAATGTATCCGTTTTGACGTGACACATCTGTTTCTGGCATTAATATTTGCTTATCAAAAAACATTGCTAATGTCAGTCTGTGTTAGTCTGTACATGGCATGTCACCTATGTGTGCTAGTTAGCCAGAGACATATTGCCGATTCTAATATGTATGGCTAGCATTTAATATTGATCAATATTCTATTTATTTCGTTGACTTGCATGAACATCATCTATCATTGAGCCGTTGGTCAAACAGGAAAGGGTGCCTGAGAGTATGGAGCACGAATGTGTACACCTGGAGAGCTATGTCAGTCACCAATATCTCTACGCTTCACCATTTATGAAGACTTAGCACCTATGCGTCTTCCTGAGGTTCAGTGATTGCGATTCTTTACAACACATTAATCTATTGTAATCTGTAACAAAGTAATTAAAATGCCATATTACCACTATGCGGCGACTACTAGGCACGTGTCCTTTATTCCTCAGTCCTAAAAATGTGAAGATAAACGGCGTAATGATGATGCAATAATGAATCATCTGGTTTATCAGTCCTGAGACTGGTTGTAAGGTTGTCTGAGGAAGTATGTCTCTCTATTTGACCCTATCATCTGATTGTTCAGTCCTGAGACTGGTTGTAAGGTTGTCTAAGGAAGTATGTATCTCTATTTGACCCTATCATCTGGTTTATCAGTCCTGAGACTGGTTGTAAGGTTGTCTGAGGAAGTATGTCTCTCTATTTGACCCTATCATCTGATTGTTCAGTCCTGAGACTGGTTGTAAGGTTGTCTAAGGAAGTATGTATCTCTATTTGACCCTATCATCTGATTGTTCAGTCCTGAGAATGGTTTTAAGGTTCTTTAAGGAAGTATGTCTCTCTGTTTGACCATATCATCTGGTTGTTCAGTCTTGAGACTGGTTGTAAGGTTGTCTGAGGAAGTATGTCTCTCTGTTTGACTCTACCATCTGGTTGTTCAGTCCTGAGACTGGTTGTAAGGTTGTCTGAGTATGTCTCTCTGTTTGACCCTATCATCTGGTTGTTCAGTCTTGATACTGGTTGAAAGGTTGTCTGAGGAAGTATGTCTCTCTGTTTGACCCTATCATCTGGTTGTTCAGTCCTGAGACTGGTTGTAAGGTTGTCTGAATATGTCTCTCTGTTTGACCCTATCATCTGGTTGTTCAGTCCTGAGACTGGTTGTAAGGTTGTCTGAATATGTCTCTCTATTTGACCCTATCATCTGGTTGTTCCCTTCATTTCAGCATAAGGTGATACTTTAATGTCCCTGCATCATGCACGATATGTAAAAATTAGTCTTGGTCGCCCCGGTCTTATGTTCCTCTGAATCTTGCCTTCTAGTATCTTATGTAGAAGACTTTCATGTCTCATAGTATGCCCCAACTAACTGAACCGACGTTTTTGTACCATATGCAATATTTGTCTTTGTGCGCCCACTTTAGTGAGTTCATTACCATTAGACCTTCTTTCTATCCAACTCACTCTTTACATAATAATGAATCTAAAACGAATTCTATGAAATTGAGTAAATGGCCCTAGCAACGTCACCACATATCCAGGGCTCACAAAGTGTTGTAGTATATACTTCTACTAGAGGACCAATTACACTGGTAACGGTTGCCCTGTGTACCAGTGGTGTTGTTGTTGATAATGCGACTTGTTGAAATAGGTATTATTGATGACTTTCTTTTGTGACGGTTTACAGTGGCTCTCCTCACATTTAAAAGGCTTACATGACAAGGCGGACCAATGCCCTTCTGGCTGTAGCGAAATGCGAGTTTCCTCAGTAAAGTTCCACTATTTGGATCACATGTACCGATCCTCACCTATTTTGCCTGACTGCTATAAAACAGTCTGTTCCCATGGATAATTGCTTGGAAGTAGGTGAAGGTCCTGAATCAGTGGGTTTCACTTGGCCTGTGTAACATAGTATGTTTGGTATGTTTTTTCTGACAGGACGTTAGTATCCTCTCCACGTGCGCCAGTGATAGAAAAGTATAAGCAGATCAATGAAACAGGAGGACACATGATCGTCAGAAGTACTGCCCATTTCAGGAAGGGTTTCAGTACGTTTTTAGTTTCTTGAGACGCTATGGTAGCTGGGCCCACTTGGGTCATTACTCTAAAGTAACATCCCGATGTTGCTGGATTCACTGTAGCGTATTGTTTGACGGAAAAAGAGACGATGATTTTGTTGTTTTCTGAAGTTTCACATCATGAGTATACGGAGTGAGACAGGGACATGGTCATTATGTTGTGCCTGTGCCTAACACCATCGACTTAGTTCGACTCCCAGAAAGTAATCATTCAAAAAACATCATAACGAGCATGAAACAGGAAAGATAAAAAAATGCAAAATACAGGACTGAGAATTTAACAGGAAAGACACCATCATAGGTTTTTAGCAAGTGGGAGGCGGCGGGGAACTCTTTTCTTTAACGTTTTAAACTTCATTCAAAGTAGGTTCACTACTTTCCTCGATATGCGTAGGCTTGTGGTTAAATTATAGCTGGTGAGGGGATTTGCGGGGGGAGTGGGGGTAAGGGGGAGGTACTCTCAGAATAGTCGTTTTTTTAGCATAAACCCTTGTGGGCCAGTTTACCGTTACGTAGCCCGTGTTTTTGATTTGACAAGTGATCATAAACACGAAGGATCCCTTCGGACCGAAATTACCCAACGGCTCAAGTAAGCCCTCTGACCGGCATGCACTTTAGGGGCTATGCATATGTTTGTTACACATAAACAATTGCTTAAAAAAAAGAGGAACACAAATAAAGAGATTCTCTTATACGTACAACACAATGAGCATGTAGTCATATCGCTTATGCAAAATCGAGCTTGTCTTTTGTGTGGCATTAACCCACCATCGAGCTTGTCTTTTGTGTGGCATTGACCCATCATCGAGCTTGTCTTTTGTGTGGCATTGACCCACCATCGAGCTTGTCTTTTGTGTGGCATTGACCCACCATCGAGCTTGTCGTCGTGTGGCTATACCCTATTGTGCTATCCTCGTGAAGTTTGGACCTACCATCGAGCTTGTCCTAATGTGGTTTGGACTCAACATCGAGTTTGTCCTCGAGTGGTTCGGACCTACCATCGAGCTTGTCCTCGTGTGGCTATACCCCATCGAGTTTGTCCTCGTGTGGTTTGGACCTACCACGGAGCTTGTCCTCGTGTGGTTTGGACCTACCACCGAGCTTGTCCTCGTGTGGTGTGGACCTACCACCGATCTTGTTCTCGTGTGGTTTGGACCTACCACCGATCTTGTCCTCGTATGGTTTGGACCTACTATCATCTTGTCCTCGTATGGTTTGGTCCTACCATCGATCTTGTCCTCGTATGGTGTGGACCTACCACCGATCTTGTCACCGTATGGTTTGGACCTACCATCGATCTTGTCCTCGTATGGTTTGGCCCTACCATCGAGCTTTTCCTCGTGTGGTTTGGACCTACATCGAGCTTGTCGTCCTGTGGCTATACCCCGTCGATCTTGTCCTCGTAGAGTTTGGACCCGCCATTGATCTTGTCCTTATGGAGTTATGACTCATTGAGCTATAGTGTGACTTTGGCCCACTTTTGAGCTCGTCTTCTTGCGGCGTGAATTCGCCACCGAGTTTGTTCTCGTCTGTCTCTAACCCATCGAACGTATCTTCATACAGCTCGTGTGATATTGAAATTGTTCAATTGCGCGATTGGACCATCGATTTGATCCTAGTTCGGACTTTTAGAACGTCAATAATACAGTAAGTACCGCTGCCGAAGACGGATGTTTCGGACCGGAAAGTGCAAATATCGCAGTCAAACTGTAAACTAGCGACACAACGCATTCCGTTGTCCGGACTACATCCTGCTACTTGCAAAGCCCTGTTCAGGACTCGGCAGCTGGAGATTGAGAACGAACGCAGAAGAAGAAGAAGAACAGGAAGTCCTAGAATCATTACCAGTTGACATTCATTCAAATATTGTCCATATTAGTGAATGCTCATACTTGCCAGATTCATACCCCCAAATGCGGGTAATAGAAAGATGTCGCCATGCTACAGCACATAATTGAACATTCTAGGTTCACCATAAAAATAAGAGCTGTCTTGTATCTTCCTTCTGGCTGAAGGTCTGATAGAATCACATTATTCAGAATATGTTGTTCTGTATGTAATGATAACTAACCAGTGTGAATCAACATTTTCAACCATGTACATACTACATTCAAGAAATAGACTCTGACGTATTAATGTCCATTTGAATGATTGCTAACAACATGTAAATCATCACAATCATATGTACTATGTCGCCTGACGTATGCAAGCTTGAATCCCAATAGCATTCTGCACGTCATTTACCTTCACTCCTTTTATACCTTTTTCTTTCTTTCTTCCTCTTTTATATGTATGACTGAATCTCACTCTCGTTCCTGATGTTATATTCTCCTGCATTTCTTCATGTTTTAACCCTCCCCAAAGCCTCAAATTTTTAAGAAACCAGTTCGTCTGTTACAACTAGGCGTTCTAACTTTCCTAGAATAACTTTCTTCCCCAAATGTTAACATTCAGACAGTGAAACAATGCCGTTTACAAATATACATAACTTCTCTAAAGTCACTGACATTTGGTAGAGGTTATTGATTAACTTGACATTTTCATGATGATGTATTGTATGATTTCTTCTCAATTAAACGTGTTGTGTCATAGATTGCTTGTTGTTCGTATAGACGTATTTGGAAAGGCGATGCAACAAACGTATTTTGTCATAGATTGTTTGTTGTTCGTATAGACTTATTTGGAAAGGAAATGCAACAAACGTATTTTGTCATAGATTGCTTGTTGTTCGTATAGACTTATTTGGAAAGGAAATGCAGCAAACATGTTGACAATATGATTGCTTCTCGTAACTATAAATCGGAGCAAGCTCCCGAATGCACATCACTATGTGATCAATATCTTGGTGTGATTATATAATTTAGTTGGTTGTGACTAAAGTACAAGTAGTTTCTGCCCTCGCCTTACCTGCAATCATATAGCAATAATTAGTTCAATTTAACGCACTGTATTTCAGGGCAAGAGATGCGTAGAAGATAGAGAAAAAATACAACAAATTGAATGGGCCAACAAAGACATTCGAAAGTGCTGAACTGTTGAAAGAACAGATGGTTGTAGAAGGAAATGATTGCAAACGTCACTCGGCATCACACATGATAATGATGGTCATGATGATTTTGATACTACTATAAGCCATACAATATAGTATAATTACGTATAATTATTAGGAAGGGTCAGTGAATGTGTCACAAGTAGCTATTAATAAAACCAACTAAATGAGATGTCAAGTTGAAAACTATTAATTAGTTCACTTATAAGTCATTGTTCCTTATTTCTCAACATAATTTCAACCAGCATTGAAACACGTATTCCATAGTTTTATCGGTGCACCAAAAACTGCAACATAGAAGTCTTTGGTTTGCAGTCTCAGCCACGTTGCCTCTTCATGCACAATCTCTACGTCATTAACGAAACGTCCTCCACCGAGGTGGGTTTTGTTAATGCACCGAAACATTTGAAAATCGCTCGGTGCTAAGTGTGGAAATTCAAGAAATTGCCACCCTAGTTGGTCAGGTTTGCTCGGTTAAATCGAGTCGTATCTGGTCTGTCCATGACAGAACAGTACCCTTCGCGTCAATAGGCCTGAACGTTTTCATTGAACTGCATCCGGAACTTCACAGAAGCATTTCCTTATGAATTGCGTTTGAAGAAAGCATTTTGCGCACAAGAGCAAGTTGTTCTTAGACTGTACAGTGCATGTGCATAAACGCAATTATATATATGAGCTGAGTACATGCATGCAACACCTACCGCCGGCTACCAAAGTAATCACAAAGCTCAATGATGATGCCACATAGTGATATCTTAGATTTGTGCTGCGAAATGTGTTCTCATATGGCTGTAAAGTCCAATCCCAGCACGGCAGACACTGTTAAAGTTGGAGCCAGCTGAGGAGTCAGCTGCGTAGGGGTGTCATCCTGAGTTTTGTTTGTTATGGGGGTTCGGTTTCTCTGAGCCACGGAGTTAACCATTCGCTCAGGGTACAATCTGGTACCTTGTGCGATACCAGCGCGCCAGGATCAACAGTTCTGTGCAAGCATGCCCATGAGGCGGCATCAATGTTAAAGTTTGTCATAAACTTGTTTATGGACTGTCTGTAGCGTTTCCTCTGTTGACTGACAAGCGACTGCCTAGTTTTAACTCACCACATAGCAGCTGCGGTTTAGGGACACGTCCATTGAGCGCGCGAACAACATCTCCCGCCCATCTTATCTTAGCGTTTTGCAGAAGCGCATGGATGCTCTACATGCTTGACTTGCTAAGCATGTCATAGTTAGATATTTTGTCCTGCAATCAGATTCTGAGAAACGTCCGCAGATATGTCACGTTACAACGATTCAACATTCTGGCATGTATGCTCTACACTGCTCATGGTTTGCAGGCAGGTAACAGAGATGTTAGCACAACATCACGTTATACTTTGGTTGACGTTCCTTTGTCGGTTTCAGGCGTTTGCTTATAGCCTCCCAAACACAGACCTTGCCATTCAAATCCTGTTGTTGACCTCAGAACCGATATTTTTTTCTGGTGAGGGTACTGCTTAATAAGGTGAAACTTTCAACTTCCTGAAGACGTTGGTTTTATTTATGGTAATGTTTGGAGTGTCTGAAACAACCTGGAAAAGTACCTCAGCTTTTCTAGTATTGATTGTCAGACCCAATTTACTGCATACCGCCGAAAACTACGTCATGGCGAACTGCATTTCTTGTTCTGACTTAGTGTAAAGAGCGCAGTCGTTAACGCATATGAGATCCAAGATGGTGGCCTTATTCACCTTGTTGTAATACTTCAGATGTATTGAATTGAACAACTGACCTCGCGTCCTATACCTGATATTCATCCCAGTAACAGTGTCGAGTGCAGCATCAGAGAACATTACTGCAAAGCACATGCTGAAGAGACTCGATGTGAGGACACGTCTCTGGCTGACACCGTTGGTGACTGGGACGGATACAAAAAAAATTATCCTTCGCGCAGTACTCGAGGCATCTCATAAAACCTGTTGGTTATTGTAATGGATCTGTCGGGACAACCAAACTTCCCCATAATTTGCCAGAGACCGTCCCTGTTGACAGTGTCAAAGGCCTTGGTCAGGACGACGAAAACTTTGTAAAGTTCATCATTAATATTAGGTTTAATGACAACATTTTGACAAGTGGGTCAAAGAGGGATGTAACGAATGATTAA
The DNA here is from genome assembly GCA_036924085.1 of Ariolimax columbianus. Lineage (NCBI taxonomy): Eukaryota > Metazoa > Mollusca > Gastropoda > Stylommatophora > Arionidae > Ariolimax > Ariolimax columbianus. The sequence goes on along the minus strand of JAVGWX010000003.1, from coordinate 129,303,560 downwards.
GAACACGGTCATTTTCTGCGAGAAAAATATATTTTGCCGTTCTTACCCAATCTCAAATGTTATATTGTCCGCTATGTTATGTTTAGATGAGCGGATCAACGTCACGATACTCTGGACTGACCCAAAGGTGTTCAACTTATTTCATTCAGCATGTTCCAAATGACAAAGATAATTGTGGTTTTTGTAACTCACTGGCTGTGCACACTCCTGACCCATCCTCGCAGCAACGTTACCCTGATCAATTCTCGTTTCAGTATATGCTGTTTATTGATAAGACATTGATTGCTACGTCATAGTCTAACATGCGGTCGTTGATTAAGTCCATTGTGGCGGTACTCTGCATGTTTTCACAGTGCCTGTACAGGCTCTTTGGTTTGACGTGAACCTCTATCATATCATTGACAGTATATCCACAGTGGTCATTCATGGTCTGATATATGTGCCTGCTTCCTACATCTGCCGGAGCAATTAGTTCTGGACCTTCTGAAGCATGATCGGAGAGTCAGATACGAGAGCCACACGTTCTAGGAAATATGGTGAAACAAAAACAGCTAACCACTGAGTTCAAAATGTTAAATAACTGCTCACATTTAAAATCTTGAAATACTGACTAGTTTCAATTTTGAAATAATGACTTAGATCTGTTTTACTTTCGATGCCGTGCAAGATGGATGTCTCCATTACATATAGCAACGGTTTGTCTGTCAAATCCGCGAGGATGGGATGTTCTCAAGTCGAGTTCTGTGTGTGTTATAATAGATACCCCCCCCCCCCCCCCCCCCTCATCTCCCAGGCCTAGCGAGCCGCACGGACTGAATCGACCTTTCTCGCCACAAATAGTCAAAACAAACTAATTCAACTGAAGTGCAATACGGGAATCATGACAGCGATGACGCCTAACGTCTCACCACTACCAACCAACAGCGGCTTGTACCAATATCTATTTAGCTCCATCCTCGAACAAGATTATGAAACAAGTTTTTCATATCTTCTCCTGCTAAAAAAGCAAAGTGGTTATGAAATGCATAAGTGAAACCTTCTCATTGTCAATTTGAAATTATATCAAGTGTGGCGCCTATTATGGTCCTCGCTGTGCTTGGCACGACAACGAAGATGATATCGGCATTGGTACATGGGGACATCTGCATCAACCAAAAGACAACTAAGAAAATCCAGTTAATGTTTAACGTACTTCAAGAGAGTAGTCCAAGTAATCCCAAACAAGATAAACTCTTACAGGAAATGAAATATAACATCTGATAGCTGTTCCAAAAAACCAGATCTGGTACTACATTGGATTCCGGCCCACTGTGGAATTCTTGGAAACGAGAAGCTGGATGAGCTCACAAAAGCCGGAAGTGATGATACGCAGGCGCATTATTCTCAAAGCTTTAAATCAGCAAAGACACTCATAACACGATCTATAAGAACGGAACTGAAAGACCAGCACAAAGTATACAAACCAGAGAATGATAGTATAGACAAACTTGGCAAATGGGCAAATATAGTCAAAGATCTTCAGACAAAAAACTGGCGATTACAGACTCATGGCCCACCTAAAAATAATGAGTCTTATAGAATCCGCCACATGTGATTGCGGAGCAGCCAAGCAGATACCAGAACATATCCTGCATCACTGCCCCATTTATGCAGACCAAACAGAGACGGTCTGGTCTGGGGAAGCGAATATGATATACAAGCTTTGGGGGACTAGTGAAGACTTGAAGCACATAGTCTCCTTTGTGAACACTACCAGGCTAAAACATCGGTTGATTCAATCAGAAAAGAAAATAAGAAAAAGAGCAGACAGGTGTAGGGGGCCGTCCTTTTTACATTGGCGGACCTGGTATTATTATTTGTATGGACCAAATATTTTTACAATTAAGATAAAAAACTTCGGAATTGTAAAACCCCGGCTATATATACCTTGCAGTCAGTTGGAACAGGTGTTGGATCAGTTGGCGACACGACTGGAGGTGTTCAGACTCTCCAACCTGTAAGTTGGAACAGGCTCTCCTACATGTCAGTTGGAACAGGTGTTGGATCAGTTAACGACACGACTGGAGGTGTTCAGACTCTCCAACCTGTAAGTTGGAACAGGCTCTCCTACCTGTCAGTTGGAACATGCTCTCCAACCTGTCAGTTGGAACTGGTGTTGGATCAGTTAACGACACGACTGGAGGTGTTCAGACTCTCCAACCTGTAAGTTGGAACAGGCTCTCCTACCTGTCAGTTGGAACAGGTGTTGGATCAGTTAACGATACGACTGGAGGTGTTCAGACTCTCCAACATGTCAGTTGGAACATGCTCTCCAACCCGTCAGTTGGAACAGGCTCTCCTACCTGTCAGTTGGGACATGCTCTCCAACCTGTCAGTTGGAACATGTGTTGGATCAGTTAACGACACGACTGGAGGTGTTCAGACTCTCCAACCTGTAAGTTGGAACAGGCTCTCCAACCTGTCAGTTGGAACATGTGTTGGATCAGATAACGACACGACTGGAGGTGTTCAAACTCTCCAACCTATAAGTTGGAACAGGCTCTCCTACCTGTCAGTTGGAACAGGTGTTGGATCAGTTAACGACACGACTGGAGGTGTTCAGACTCTCCAACCTGTCAGTTGGAACATGCTCTCCAACCCGTCAGTTGGAACAGGCTCTCCTACCTGTCAGTTGGGACAGGTGATGGATCAGTTAACGACACGACTGGAGGTGTTCAGACTCTCCAACCTGTCAGTTGGAACATGTGTTGGATCAGATAACGACACGACTGGATGTGTTCAGACTCTCCAACCTGTAAGTTAGAACAGGCTCTCCTACCTGTCAGTTGGAACAGGTGTTGGATCAGTTAACGACACGACTGGAGGTGTTCAGACTCTCCAACCTGTCAGTTGGAACAGGCTCTCCAGCCTATCAGTTGGAACAGGCTCTCCAGCCTGTCAGTTGGAACAGGCTCTCCAACCTGTTAGTTGGAACAGGCTCTCCAACCTGTCAGTTGGAACAGGTGTTGGATCAGTTGACGACACGACTAGAGGTGTTCAGACGCTCCAACCTGTCAGTTGGAACAGGTTCTCCAATCCATCAGTTGGAACAGGCTCTCCAACCTGTCAGTTGGAACAGGCTCTCCAACTTGTCTGTTGGAAAAGGTTCTCCAACCTGTCAGTTGGAACATCCTTTTCAACTTGTCAGTTGGAACAGGCTATCCAATCTGTCAGTTGGAAAAGGCTCTCCAACCTGTCAGTTAGAATAGGCTCTCCAACTTGTCAGTTAGAACAGGCTCTCCAACCTGTTAGTTGGAACAGGATCTCCAACCTGTCAGTTGGAACAGGCTCTCCAACATGTCAGTTGGAACAGGCTCTCCAAAAAGTCAGTTGGAACAGGTTCTCCAACCAGTCAGTTGGAACACGCTCTCCAACCTGTCAGTTGGAACAGGCTCTCCAACCTGTCAGTTGTAACAGGTGTTGGGTGAACTAACGACACGACTGGCATTATACAGGCTCTCAGGAGGGGGGAAGGGGGTAGGGAAGAACCGTGTAAGGGATAGTACCTCACGCAAGAGGCAGTCACTTGCCAGTAAAAAAGGATGGCCTTGACTTTACTAGGTTCCCCCGCCCTGTTTACCTCACGTATATCTCACTACGGGAGATATTGGGGAGGAAAATCAAGGTGTAAATCATTTCATACATTGGAGAAGCATAACATCTTTAACTGACGCCCGCACAACGAGAAGGAAAACTTTATCAAAACCCGGATAGGGAAGTTCCGATAGTCGTGTAAGACAGCTCTCCCAGGAGAGTCAACGCTGAACCCAAACAACCGCTGCCCTGCAGGCAGGCTGGGAACAGCCAAGGGCTAGGGAGGCGATCCCGAACAAATGCATGCAATGGGCTACGCGCATAACACAGTGCAACGCAGTGCGTTTAATGATGCCGGACACTAAAATGACTCAAGGAAACGGTGCTCGACCCTAGCACTGCTGCTAGGTGGGAAGAGTGCCAGACTCCCCTCTCCGTAGGCGTCCACTAAATGCTACTGGTGGTCCCCTACCTTCGTGCCGTGGAGCCAGGGCACGGACAGCTACGGAGATCACTACTGACCAAAACACAAAGAGAATGACTCTAAATCTACTTCAATGGAATGCAGAGGGTGTCCTAAACAAAAAGCTACCGCTAGCTCACAAACTCCATGAGGAAAACCTTGACATTGCTTGCATCCAAGAGACCTATCTTAATCCAAATCACAAATCAAAGGTGCCTTAAGTGAGGATTCTAAACCATTCGTGCCACACAGGGGGAATGATAATGCGAATTTGAAACTCTCTACCATGCAGAGAAGTTCCAAACAACACAAGCAACCAAGCTGAAATCATTGATGCTAATGTCACTGTAGATGAACAAACCATGCGAATGATAAATCTGTACTGCTACCACCCCCCCCCCTCACCCTCCGAGATAAAGATCTCTCAATCACTGGCATCAATAGAGGTGCAACACTCAAATTGTATAGTTGTCGGAGGCTTCAATATAAAGATGGAGATACGCGGAGACTAATACACCCGGCACCGAAGTGTATGACTGGGAAATTGATAGTAACCTACAGCTCATCAACAAGGCAGATGATGCACCTGTTTTTTACTCAAGAGGATGGCAGTCCACTTCAACACCCGACCTTGCTTTCTCGACAGGAGACATCACTCACAAGATAAACAGAGTTGTCCTTGGCTAATTGGCAGGTAGTGATCACAAACCAATATAGTGGGTGATTAATATGGAACACACAGCCCAAGAACATAAGCAACTGCCCCGATGGAATTTAAAAAAGAGAAAACTGGAACCTCTTTTCAATGTTATTAGATAGGTACTGCAGCCAGATTAACAACCGAAACATTAAAATCGGGGAACTGACCGAAAGCTTCAACAAAGCTGCCCTGAGAGCTGACCTCGAATCAACACCTCGAGGGGCAAAAAGAGACTGCAAACCTTACTGAACGCCAGAACTTCAGGAACTGGGAGAATAACTAATAGAAAAACCAGAGGAAGAGCAGAAAGGGAAAGATCAAGCGAGACTAACATCTCCTACAAAGCTGTTGCAGCAAAGTACAAAAAGACACTAAATAACTCAGCAAGAAACTGCTGGATTAAAAACAACAGAAGCCCTACATCTGGACAAAGACGACAGAAAACTACGAAGGCTAGCCAAAGCCATAAAACAGCGAGGACTGTAGGAATCATGAAAAGGCAGTATAACCGAGTGGAAAAATGCCGACCAAAGCACATTCAGCTAACGCATTCATAAAAACATTATCGCAAGCGAGCCAATTCATATTCCACCTCAAATATAACAGAACATGGCTATAGAGATAGATCTACAAAAAATCCTCATTAACCTGCCCAGGGGAGCATATGACCACCAACCTGGCCAGAGGAGCATATGACAACCAACCTGCCCAGGGGAGCATATGACAACCAACCTGCCCAGGGGAGCATCTGACAACCAACCTGCCCAGAGGAGCATATGACAACCAACCTGACCAGGGGAGCATATGACAATCAACCTGGCCAGAGGAGTATATGACAACCAACCTGCCCAGGGGAGCATATGACAACCAACCTGCCCAGGGGAGCATATGACAACCAACCTTACCATAAATGAACGTGTTGCAGCCATTTACTCCCTCAAATCAAGAAAATCATCTGGAAAAGACGGGAACCAACGACATGCTTATGAGATTGGGTGGCACTGCAAAGAAAATACTCCTCGCGATCATGAACTGCAGCTGGAAGCGTGGCTTTGTACCTCAAGTGTGGAAAAAAGCACGAATGATTCCCATTCTGAAGAGAAGTAAAGATAAACGTAACCCAAATAGCTATAGGTCAATCAGTCTCCTGAGCTGCAGAGGCAAACTAATGGAAAAAAAATCATAAATACCAGACTCAGTTGACACCAGGAAGAAAAATAAATCATTTTACCACAACAAGCAGGCTTCAGGCAGCACAGGTCCACGGAAGATCAAGGTGTTCCCCAGGCTGGTGTCCTCTCATCTACACTCTTCCTTGTGTACAGAAATGACCTCGCTAACAACTCCAGAAAAGTACCCACTATTCTCTCTACGCTGACGACCTGGCCATGTAAACTACTGAAAAAATCATCACTACAGCCAACACATGAATGCAAGGCAGTCCTCGAAAGATGGCCCAAGACCTGGTAACTAATAATAAATGAACAAAAAACAACACATACCATCTTATCCCTGTCAAATATACGGCAGCAAGTAAAACTCCAACTAAATGGAAAGGCGATACGGCTAGATGAGGCTCCAACCCTCTTAGGAGTTTCCTTAGACCGACGTCTCACCTGGAAAACGCAGCATTGAAAGGCCCTGCTGAGGGCGAGGCTACGCATGTCCATCATGAAGAAACGTGCTGGTACTGCTTGGGGTGCTGACGGAAACACACTAAAGACATTATACACAGGCAGAGTGAGACCAGTTTTGGAATACGGCATTTCAGTTTGGTCCACGGCATCTAAATCAAACTTTGACAAAATAGGGCGCACCCAGAACCAAGTATACCTTATCATAACAAGAGCCCTGAAGTTCACCCAAATAAAGGACATAGAAGCCATGACGGGGATACAGCCAATGGAAGAGCGTCGAGACTGCAGAATCATACAGCTAGCGAGAACATTTAAAAGAATCATGGACTACCCAATGCACCACAGAGTAAATGGGCTGGGACGCGGTAGGTTAAAAATGAAAAGTTTTACAGCCCTGCAAAAGAGAAAATTTAAAACAATGCTGCACTTTTAGACGAAAAAAATCAAATCAATACTAGCATGCTCCATCCGCTGCCTCTGGAAAAGAAGAACCTTCCCTGATCGTATATGCGTCGAAGATATAAAGTCACAAATACAGGAACAAAAGAAAAACCAGTTACAAATTACATCAACCAAAAATTTACACCAACAGCCTGGGCACACGCATAAACGGATGGCTAAGCCAACTATACCAGCGGAAACGGGGCAGGTGGCATCACTATACAACTTTAAAGCCAAGTATGCTCAGCAATATTTGCTACACTGGCCATATAGAAAACGATGCCTACCATCAAAATTGCCACTACGGACCTTTGTGCCTGCGGCACAACCCCCATGAAGGAAGAACATATTTTACAGTCTTGTCCACCGTATACCGATAAAAGAAGTAGCATTTGGCAACATCCAGTGTCCTTCCACGAGAAGCTCAACGGAAGTGTACAGAGCATTGCGTCGACTGCTGCCTTCGTTAGATTCATTGAAGTCGAATTCTGAAGACGAACGAGGAAGAAGAAGAAGAATACAGGCTCTCCAACCTGTCAGATGGAACTGTTGTTGAGTCAGCTAAATAAATGTATTACTGAAAACAAAATGGGTACAAAAATATGCAGTCAAATTAAGGATACCACAATAAGGATGTGCGGCTAGAAGACGTCTTAATGTCTTCGTTCTAACCAATACAAATTTAACTGTGCTAGATCAACAAGATGGATAGATGCAACATTAAAGAAGATGATTATGCGCAACATAGGTTAGAGATATTGATTGAAGCGTCTGAGACAAGACAGAAAACGATCAAATCTCGAAAAGATTGTGATCAGTCAAAAATACTTCTGATGGAGCTTGAAAAAACCGAATGGGAGCACCTTGCTTGACAGAGTGAAAATAGGGGAAGACAGTCTGAGGTTCTACATTGATCTCTTCACATTAAAGGATGTAATCAATTAAATGCCGCTCGCATCTGGTGTTATCCTGTAGCGAAGGTGGTAACACTTTAGAAGAATACATACGACCCATCATTTAAAAACAGGAAAGGCCTCAGGACTGGACGGGATCACCGTAGATGTTATTCAGGCGGGAAATGATCCACTGGCAGGCGGGAGGTTAAACAAAGGGGAAGGGCGTGCGGGCTGGGAACTACTGGCAGGCAGGAGGGAAACACTTGTTGGCGTGAAGAGAACCATTGGCAGGCTGGAGGGAAACACTTGTTGGCGTGAAGAGAACCATTGGCAGGCTGGAAGGAAACACTTGTTGGCGTGAAGAGAACCATTGGCAGGCTGGAGGGAAACACTTGTTGGCGTGAAGAGAACCATTGGCAGGCTGGAGGGAAACACTTGTTGGCGTGAAGAGAACCATTGGCAGGCTGAAGGGAAACACTTGTTGGCGTGAAGAGAATCATTGGCAGGCTGGAGGGGAACCACTGGCAGGCACGAGGGGAAATACTGACAGATAGTAAGGGAAATACTGGCAGGCAGTAAGGGGAATATGGCTGGCGGAATGGGAAAGACTGGCAGGTGGGGTGGGAAATGCTGGCAAGTGAGAGGGCAAACACTGGCAATTGGGGGGGGGGGGGGATACTGACAAGTGGGAGGGGAAACGCTGACAGGTGAGAGTCATAACACTAAAATGTGAGGGGAACAACGGGCAGGCTGCATGAGAAGCAGTGGCATGCTGGAAGGGAAACACTGGCAAGCTAACTGACGAAACTGTCCAACAAATGTCTCAATTAAAGTAAAATCCATGTTCATTGGCAAACATTCAAATCAAAATTAATTCATTAAAAAGTAGAAACAAAAGACATTGCGAACTAACGTCCGTTATGTTCTTTCTCACTATTTAACAAGCTTTTTGCAAGAGTAGTTATGAACAGACTAGAAAAGCAAATGGATTATAACCAACCACAAGATCAGATTGGATTCAGGAAAAGCTACTCCACCATTTGTCGAATTCACAATCTCTATCCATCAGTTAATGGAGAGGTCAATGGAAGTAAGTATGCCCTAGTGTTCGTGGATCATGAAAACGTCTTCAATAGCATTGGTGTGACAGCAGTTATAAATTCTCTACCAAATCAAGGCATTGATTACACGCGGCTAATAGCAGATATAAACAAAGATTGCTCTACCAATGTATTCAGACCAACTAACACATAAACATTCACTCTGACATGCTACATAGTGATATAATCTCTCAAAAACTTGTCATAGCAGCTCTTGGGGAAATCGTTCGTGCACAATTGTGTGATAATAAGGGTATCACCATAGACGAAGACATGCCTATCCATCTCAGCATTACGGTTGGATCATCATCAATTACATAATCAAAGAAGCTAAGCAATGCCTAAATGAGCTCAATAACCCTAGATCGCGCGACAGTTTGTTTAAAAATAAATTTACAAAAACCCAATACATGTTGAACTCTTCCTCGACCAACAAGGGCATACGGCTTGGAATTGGTTCCGTTGAAGAATAGTGACGACGTTTATCTACTTTGGCCAAGAAATGAAGAGCTCCAACGAAATGCATCGAGAGATCTCACAAGATCATAGCAAGGTGGTTCAGCTTCAATCGCGCCAGGCCCATAACCCTACAGATGAAAAACAGCCATACGAGAGCTCACACATTCAAGCGCTTGGTTATTGCAGCCATAGTATGCCTGCTACGTGTATAACCTTAAATAAATTGAAAGTGCACGGGTCTGTGGTACTCAACGGGCGATTGCGTGAAGAACATTGTCAATCTCGCTCCATGACTACATTCATAACACTGCCATCACTATACAAACTTGCCTCAGCGACGTCGTAGGTACGGCATTTCCCAGAAAACACAGACGGGCCTGTCGGTCGCATGGAACGCTATTCTGACAATAGATGGACACGTACAGTGACGTCTGGGAGGCCCTACCGTCGACCCAGACGTCTATCAATGAGTTGGAGGTATTGTCTGCGACATGACCTTGGACCCGACATGGTACTTCTTGGCTACCTGGCACAGAACACATGCTCAGCCTAAATGAATACTAGGATTTACAGTATTCCAGTACTATAACGTAAAAATCTGACTAAACATCTCAAATATCACTCACAGTTTTAAGACTGAACTCGCAGTTGGTTGTTGTTATTGTTGTTGTTGTTCAATGCCTACAGCAAGTACGTTTATTCGTGTGTGCGCCTTGAGAAGGGCGGTGGTAGCGGGTTGTATTAGTTTCCCCTCACATCTCGAACGGGATAATGAAGGTGCACTGTGGTCCTCAATACGGTTGTGCTATGCTTGACTTCTTCTACGTGATGCTCATTACTACGGGGACGCAGTTGGTAATAGCGTAACATGTCTATCTGGACTTGTGCTATTCTGTAAAGATAGGGGAAACAACTTGTGACTCCTTTGCTAAAACAACTTCCAAGAGTGGTGGTTAATCTGCGTCCCTTCTAGGAGTCATTAACACTTGACTTCATGTAATTAGGTGTCCCCCCCCCCTTTTTTTACACCCCTACTACTCCTCCCCCATTTGGTCCTACTGTGTCATACAAACAGACACACACCCCTTCGTTCTATTTCAATATGACGTCACAAATCTATCAAAACTCACAACCATCGCGCTCCATTATTGTTCTGAAAAATTGTTTTAAACATTTTGTTGCAAATACTGAGACTATATGGGCAGCTTGGCTTGTTTTAGGTTATCAAAAGTTTTATTCTAATGTAATTTATATTAAATAGAATAAAAACACGACCTATAAACTATCTCACCATTCTCCTCAATAACACTTACAGTCATTGACGTTGTATGAGCATATTTAATCTTGAGAACAAATCAACAAAAACTGTAACAGCTTTACACTTGGTAGACAATGAATCATTTCTCTAAATATTTACCATTATATTCACGAAAACTCAGATGCTCGTTTATCCACTGAACGAATCAAATATATAAATGTCTCTGATTAGCATTGTTAATAGGATCAAAGGGATATCCCATCCAGATTATATGTTTAGGTAACTTGTCTGCATTCAACTTTACCTATATTTCTGCCCAACAATTTTCAAATAAATCCCATTTCTTCTTCTCCAGCTCAATGTTAGCTGGTTTACCCTTTCGTCTAAATGGTTGCGATAGTTGACATGAGACCATATTAATATGAAATGTATCTTTAATCACCTAGTTTATGTAGATACATTTTAGATTCATTTATTCACACTTTACGTAGTATACTTTTTGTTTTTAAAGTTTGTGTTACCTTATATTATATGGTTATCCAGGCCTGCAGACAGGGTAATACTATATATATATATATATATATATATACATATATATATATATATATATATATATATATATATATATATAAATATATATTTATATATATATATATGTATATATATATATATATATATAAATATATATATATATATACATGTGTGTGTGTGTTTGTGTGTGTGTGCGTGCTTGTGTCTTGTGTGTGGGTGGGTATGTGTATGAGTGGGTGTGTGTGTGTGTGTGTGTGTGTGTGTAAATATAAACACAACTTCGCTTCTTTTGTCTTCAGTCTTGGGTCATGGTGAACCATTCGGTGACATGGTTCCCGTCTGTAGCATCGGGAATGTTGTTTCTGGGTTCGAGGAAGTCGGCCTAGCGCGTAGATGGTCTTCCCCCTGGTTGTTTTCTGTCTCGTAGGTACCAAACTACTGTCGCTGTGCTCCAAGAGTCATCAGTTCTCTAAAGCAGGTAATCAGCACACCTTGTCTGCGTGGGTAACTGCATCCTTGACCAATAGCGTCTGCCGTACGTCGATGTTGTGAAGACCTTTCAAACATTTCTTGTGAATCCTGAGGCCAATCTCTGGAAAGTCAATTGTTGCTAGAGCTTTTCTTTCAAATTAAACACATTAGCAGATAGGTGTATCAGGTTAGCGACGTTTAGCTACTCCTTTGGCAAGGAAGACTAATATCTGGTCAGGCTAAATATACTGATCAGACATGTTAGTCAGGTTCAGGTAAAACATATTGGACAAAACGCTCACCTTGGCTTCTTTTAGCCCTTCCTGGAAAAGGGCTGTTTTATGACAGCCTGACAAACAAGGTGAGGGGTTGACGTTAACCCCGTACTAGTGAGCCACACACAAATGCAGCCAAGTATAGCACGAGCGCCTGGAGGACCACCTTCATTAGCACGCTCGGGATGTGAGAAAAGCTACTGCAAATTCTCCCTACCCCCACCTTGAAGCCCTTTTCAGGGAGAACAACATAGTAACCCTCTCAATGTCGGCATTCGCAAACAACAATAACAACAACAACAACAACAACTACTACTACTACTACTACTCATTTATCGTCATAGTCAAGCTTGAAAAAAGTGGTATGAATTAAAAACATGTCTCGACAACAGTTGTTCAATTTATAAAGAACAAAAACGGTACTTCGAAAGTGAAATACGTCGATGGTGAGCCATTATTGAGAGAATTATTGCAATTGTCCAGTTTCTTTCAGGATAGTGTTTAATTTTCAGTCCTGAAAATGATAATTAATGTCCATCAAACAATAAGAACTTTTTAAAGGCTATAGAAATGTTAGAAATGTTGTCTCACAGCATGTCAATAGCATAAGAAAATCTTCCGCACTGAAAGTCATATTCCACATTACTTAGTTCGTGCTTTACAAATTGGTATTGTATGTTTTAGCAAGTGGCATACAATTAATTATCAAGGAATTTGTAAAGAAAGCAAAATATAAGTCGGTAGTTCTCGACTGCACGTCAAATGCCTGTCACATTGAACATATATAATTTTTAGTTCGAACAAATATAGGTGGTAAGCGGATTAGAAGAAAATTAGGAATTTAAATCCAATATTTTTGTTTTTGTTTTGAGGTACCTTGTTCATTTTATTCATTAAATTTAGTTGTAAATGATTCTACAAAAGTAACATTTGAAACACTTATTTGTGTTAACAGTGTTGAAGAATTGTACACATTATTTTCTGCATCCTCTTACAGGTTGGACAAACAAAATAGTAATACTAGTAGATTAACCCTGAAATATGGGATACAGGATTGGAGAGTAGAATAAAAGCAGTGCGCTCAATTAGATTACAATAAAGTGAAGTCATGAACAGTTTAAATGATATAATACCACAATTTCTGAGACATGAAAACAAAACATTCAGTCCAGTGTTTGTTAGATTGGATTGCATCTTTTAAGTGCATGTGCTTAATCATTGTATGAAACAATATCCTGTCAACAATGGATGTTGTCAGTGAAATGTTGCAGTGTCCTCAATCTAACATAAACGAATCTCTTAATGTTTTGAGTGAGCTTATTAAATTTATAAGTGCAGTTAGCAGCCAGATCTGTTAAGGCAGTTAGTAAATATTAAGGGATGTAGAAGCATTAGCCGCGAGAGTAAATGTAGAGGCAGGATTTATAATCGTTAGGATTGGGACTACAATTTGCCTTTATGATCATGAAATTCCTGATGAACTTTTTATAAATCCAAAGAATTGTCCAGAAAACAATTGTTTCTACTGCTTGCTGATAAAACTTTAAATTTCAATCAGGAAAGGTTTAGCAATCTACGTGAATGGCATAATGTATTTTAATGTATTTCTGACTTTTGAGATATTACTGCCGAAGATATTTGAAATGTATTGATTTAATTTAGATGGTTTCCTTCTTGTCAACAACATAGACACGCGTGGTAAGGGTACTGATGATCTTAAGGTCCTCAGCGAGCGGATAACAAAAGATCCTTGTGGAGTGAAATTGTAGGTGTGGCAGAGCCTTGAAAAAACTCAATATATAATAAACAATAACTTATTGTGATCATATCCTTGTCTGTTTAAATCTCAGATAATTATTCGCAAATTACCACTTTAGGGTAGCTTCAGGTGAAAGGAGTTGTTTTGTTTTTTTTCAAAACTCAAACTTATAAATAAAGACAATTATTAGAACGTCCGGGGAGGAAGACAAACGTCTGGTCAGGCAAAATATACTGGCCAAAACCGTCACCTCGGCTTCCTGGTAGCCCTCCTTAGAAGCTGTTTTCATGACAGCTTGGCTAATGAAGTGAGGGATCGACGTGATCCCATAGTAGTGAGTGACACGCAGATGAAGCCAAGCATAGCACAACTATCTGGAGGACCCCGGCCCACCTTCATCAGCGCGCTCAGGATGTGAGGAAAGCTACTACGACCCGCCACTTAACGTCATTTTCAGAGAACCTACTCATTGTGGGCATTCACAAACAACAACAACCAAAACGTCCATAATTTGAATGACGTATGAGAATCATAACAGGTGGCATGAAGTCAACGCCAATTGTAGAACTTGAAAAGATTACAAAACTGCAATCCATGACCGACAGAAGAGACTGCAGAGCCCAGCTGCAGTCAGAGAAACTCCGAAGACTGACGGACCATCCAATGTACCAGAGGCTAAACAATTTGGGAACTGGGAAACTAAAGCGGAGAAACTTTGCAGAAATAGCCAAAGCAAAGATGCACGAAGATCCCATAAACGCACTAACAACACCAAAACCCATCACTACTGTACGAAAACCTACTTGGAGGCAGGATATATTTCCAGAGGTGGTAGAAAATATACCAGGTATTGCAAACAAAAACTGCCAGAGTGAAAAAGAAAGAAGAGACACTACCCTAAGCTTCATAACGAAAAGCTACTCAAGCATGGACTGGACCCATGCATACACCGACGGTTCTGTAACAGACACTACACAGAACGGAGGGGCAGGAGCATTCCTGAACCTACCAAATGGCAGAAAAATAACACTGTCATTCGCTACTGGTAAGTACACAAGCAATTTCAGAGCTGAGGCAGAGGCACTGAGGGCGGCAGTGGAAGAAATGGCAACACACAGTGAAAATGAGAGCCACATAGTCTTGCTGACAGATGCTCTCGCCGTAGTCACAGCGCTAAAAAGCCAGAAAAACACTGAGCTTAATGACTTAAGAGCAGCACTCTGCAAACTGTGCCAGCTGTCCGCACCAAAAAGGGTAGTGGTACAGTGGGTTCCGTCACACTGCAACATCCAAGGCAACGAGGAGGCAGACAGACTGGCAAAAAAAGGTGCAAGGCTACCACAAACAGATACCAGTATGACGTACGAAGAGTCAAAACGGCTTATCAAAGCCAGGTACATTACCAAATGGGAAACCGAACATACTGGTTACACCAAAAACGATGCCTATTACCAGTTGAATCGAAGAGAGCAGGTCGTTGTCTTCAGACTTCGCACTGGCCACAATAGACTGAGGTACCACCTATTCAACAAATTGAAGATAGGGTGTACCGACGAATGCCCGTGCGGTACTGGTAAAATGACCACTGAACATCTGCTGCAGAACTGCCCGACATACGGGGATCAGAGAGAGCAGATGTGGCCATTGCCAGTGGAACTGCAAGACAAGCTCTATGGTAGTGGCGAGAGTCTCAGGATGACCGCCGCTTTTTTCGAAAAAATAATGGTTACTGTCTGACTGTGTACGCAGAAGAAGAAGAAGAAGAATGACGTATAATAATCTATGAGTGCTGTCTATAGAGAAGTAAGTGTGTGAACTATGAAAGGAACGAATTGGCTAATAACGAACCAAGAAGATTGACATTTTATCTCTTTGTAAACATGCATGATACATACATGACACATACATTACACATGCATGATACATACATGTGTCATACATGATACATGCATGATACATACATGACACATGCATGACACATATATGACACATACATGATGCGTACATGATATATGCATGATACATTCATGAAACATACATGATACATTCATGATACATTCATGATATATGCAGGATACATATATGATACATACATAATACATGCATGATACATGCACGATACATATATGATACATGCATGATACATACATGATTCATTCATGATACATACATTCCACACACATGATACGTATATGATACATGCAGGAAACATACAACACGCATACATGATACATACATGATTTATATTTATTGTTGTAAAAGTTACCGTACTTATGTGATATATTTTTAATTATTTGTTTTGTATATACATTATTCTTTATTTTGTGTACTTTTGCCAACTATATTGAACAGTGAACAAATATTAAACGTGGGTAGGTTGTGATGTTATTGTTGTGAATGCCCTGAAAATGGAGTTGAGGGGCAAATTGCAGTAGCCTTCCTCACATCCAAAGTGTGCTGATAAAGGTAGACCGGGATCCCTCAGACAGTTTGCTATGCTTTGCCTTATCTGTGCGTCGTTCCCTACTATGGTAATCACATCGACCCTGCACCTTGTTAGTCAGGCTGCCATAAAGAACAGTACTTTCACAGGGAGAACTACGAGGAAGTCGAGATTAGTGTCTTGACCAGGATATTTTATATCACTTTACTGACATGTCTGGTCAGTTTGTTTTGTTTGACCCTGACTGACATGTCTGGTCAGTTTGTTTTGTCTGACCCTGACCGACATCTCTGATCAGTCTGTTTTGTCTGACCCTGACCGACATGTCTGATCAGTCTGTTTTGTCTGACCCTGACTGACATGTCTGATCAGTATGTTTTGTTTGACCCTGACTGACATGTCTGATCAGTATGCGTTGTCTGACCCCGACTGACATGTCTGATCAGTATGTTTTGTTTGACCCTGACTGACATGTCTGATCAGTATATTTTCCCTGACCCTGACTGATATGTCTGATCAATATGTTTTCCCTGACCCTGGCTGACTTGTCTGATCAGTATATTTTGTTTGACCCTGACTGACATGTCTGATCAGTATATTTTCCCTGACTCTGACTGACATGTCTGATTAGTATATTGTTACAACCCAGAACAGGTCATGTGTGTTATTAAGTAGCGTGGCCTTTGCAGAACATCGCTTCCATCAAGGCCCGTCTGTATGAAACTGAATCTCTTTCCAAACCTGCAGGCTACTCCAGATTCATACCCAAGCATTCCTTGGCATCTTGTTGACCTATTTATATATATATATATATATATATATATATACCTTCAAAAATTATGTTTGGTACACACAATATCAATTTAATCTAGATAATAGGTATATTCCTCCAGGGCTTTGAAGCTGTCGTTCTGTTGTGTTGTTCTCATTGAAACTGTTTCGATGCTCTTGTTTTTGTCCTGGGCTACCCTTATCTGCTCTTGCCATCGCTGGTCTCGTAACTAATGGTTGTTAAGTCGGCCTTGGCGGCCCAAAAAATTCCAAGACCAGATTGCAGCATGTTAGCAGGATCCCGTGACAAATTTAGTGTTATCCACAATTCGTTTAGTAATCACGAATTTCAATTTTTCATACCCCAAGTGAGACGTCTAGAACAAAATGTATAAATGGGTCCTATAGTTCTCTACGGTCTTAGTGTGTGATTATGGTAACTCAATGTACCAGTACCAGTATGTGCAACCCTTTAGAATAGTTGTTTTTGCTATATTATTTATGATGTGGTCCAGATTGCATGTCTCTTCTAATCGACCACTTTTCTTTGGGGGCTCATTAATGATTTACGTAAAGTCCTGTTTTCAAGTTTCCCACTGAGATTTCTAGTGTTTGAAACAGTGAACTGTTGGTGAATTGCTTGCTCTTTTGTTCCTTTCTAATTGTGTTTACTATTGTGTTTCTTATCTGCTACTTTTTTTAACTTAAGGATACATCTTACATCCCAAGAACGAAAACAAACTGGTTGTTCCTAATCGCTCATGCATGTCAATGTACTTATTGCATACGTCGCTTAGTGTAGATGTTGATACCATCTATTAGTCTATGCCGTACATACATATGTTATATTACATGTATATGCTTAAGGAAGATTACCATATGTCTCTCTCTCTCTCTCTCTCTCTCACACACACACACACACACGCACGCACGCACGCACGCACACACACACACACATACACACGCACACACACACACACACATGCACATACAATATGTGGTGCTATCGTATTAGTCTTATCCGTACAATATAGCTATTATTATAAGTATCTTTGCAGACCATGCACGCGGCGCCCTGTGAGTTTTGTCCAGCTCTGTCTCCTGTATTTCGACACTGTATGCAATGACTATAAAGGCATGTCTACGAATGACAGCCCCTGTCACAGATCGCACAACAATGTTCAGGAGGCTGGCTTGCCGGGGTGTTCCTTGACTTGGTTTTGTCTGGTGCAAATTTAACATCCATTTCTCATACACCTACTGAAGCAGGCGGATGTTAGGGAGTCGACACTCTACTGACCAGGGGCTGCCTGGCTGAGGCATGCGGTAGTCCACCAGCGATGATCCTTCCCACCGTCGAAGCTGACCCATGGCGACCCTTCCCTACGCCAATCGGGTGGGACATATAACTCCTATACTGTCAGCTCCCGTGTTGTTGTCTCACTCAAGAGCACGGCTGGAGTGGCCTCTCCTTGGCGTAAGTCTGAACGCTGGATATGAATACCCCGGGCAGCCCAAACTGCAGGATTCACATCTCAACCTCGCTGTTGCAATCCAAAGGAATGCAAAGCACGACCTACGGGAGCTGCGGAATAAGTTCGCAATTTTGAAACCATCCGCTTTCGGTGCTACCACTCCGGATTTTCTATTTGGGTTTACTCCCGTAGCCCTATTCTCTCCTTTCACAAGGCAGTGGAGTCGTTGGCCGCGGATGGTGACGTGGATGTTAGCTATTTGAAGAATCCAGTGATACTCACATCGACCCAGGACTAGCCAGCACTCCTTGACACATCTGGGTTTAATATCAGAGTTTCCTCCTCTCATAGGCAAACTGCCTGAACAGACATTAGAGCTTCGTCTGCCCGGGTTTGACATCAGAGTTTACGTTCACTTAGATTGATTACCAACCAAGGCTAATGAGCCCAATCTCCATGCCCAGTTATACCACCGGTTACTCTGTGGCGTTCCGACAACAGAGTCTGTAAGAAACAGGAGACCCCTCATCAAAGTGCTACTGGAGACATTAATGTAAGAAAGGCCATTAGCGCGAAAACTCCAGTCCGGCACATCGAACAGTGAATACGACGGCGAGGGCTACACCTGGAAGGAAGAGGCTTTAGCAGACGCGTCACTTGACTTTAACGAGCGGGACGTCCAGCCCAGACCTCGTAGACCACTCCCCAACCATCCCCCCACCCCCACCCAACCCTAGTCACAATATGTTAAAATGGCTTGTAATTATGAAACAACCGGTTCTCTTCTAATGGACCGCGTGTCCCATTCCCTACAAGTCATAAATTTATGCTTTGGGTTGCACCTTTACTCTAGCAATTAGAATACTTCCTCTAGGGCTCTTCGGCTTCTGGAATTCATTTGACTTATATTTCTAAGTGGGATCCACTGAAATGTATGTCCGTTTATACATTTGTCTTTTTTAAAAGCATGTCGTGTCTATTCTGCTTTGAAACTTTATTAAACAACATATTAGTCTATGTGACAGTTTACTAAACAATACATTAGTCTATGTGACAGTTTATTAAACAACATATTAGTCTATGTGACAGTTTATTAAACAATACATTAGTTTATGTGACAGTTTATTAAACAATACATTAGTCTATGTGACAGTTTATTAAAGAAATACATTAGTTTATGTGGCAGTTTTTTAAACAAAATATTAGTCTATGCGACAGTTTATTAAACAA
Source organism: Ariolimax columbianus (assembly GCA_036924085.1). Lineage (NCBI taxonomy): Eukaryota > Metazoa > Mollusca > Gastropoda > Stylommatophora > Arionidae > Ariolimax > Ariolimax columbianus. The sequence goes on along the minus strand of JAVGWX010000003.1, from coordinate 129,284,078 downwards.
CATATTAATCTATGTCCGGCTCTTATTCTCCTGTATGTATGTTTTATTCAGATTTAAGACAGCTGATATCACTGCATTAATGTCTTCATGAAATGAATATCTAACCATTTTAGTGTTTTTCTATAGAATTGTATTCTTACTTTCAAATGATTGTCCGCCTCTTCTTTTTATTTTCACACTTTTAGCCTTTAGATCTCATTTTTCCTTTTTGTCTGAAATTGCTGATAGAAAATGGAACATGTATGGGATGTGAAAATGTACAGTGGTTTTAGATGAAGGATCCGAGCATTGAGCTTTGAAACAACTGACAGCAACAGTGTACATAACAGATACATATAAGCTACAAAGTCCGATTGAAAGGTAAACGTTATTGAAGCAACCGCGTGTTTGACAAATTAGAGTAGTCTGACGTCAACAAATGTGTCGTAAAACACAGAACTGACGCCATCCTTGCACTGTAAATTCTCAGAAAAGTGTTTTTTTTATACATTAACTTCTTACAGGTAGCGCATACGCGTGAATAAAGTTGTGTGACTAATTCAAAAGTTAAAGCATGTGATAAACAGAGAAGTAGCGAAATAGAAGTTGAAGAAAATAAAAAACACAAATAATCTGTATTTTTTCATTAAATGCTGGAAAATTGCATCAAATGTAATTCATGAAGGGAGATAATAGCCATTAAAACCGTATGAGAGTCAAAGGGAAATAACGCGGTGACGTTTTGTAATCTGCGGCAATGGAACTGAAGAAATATGACACAATGATTTAATAAAATCAGCAAAATGGAAGCTAAAGAGCCTAGGATTATTCCTGCGTACAACATTTCAATTTTTCTGATGCATTCTTTTGAAAAATATTTTCTTTTACCAACCACGACATTGGCAATATTACACATAGACATACACCCATCTTCGATCAGAAAAAAAGGAATAGAGGGAGGATGTATTTAGTGAGGATGTAAATAGAGCTTGGTCTGCAATCACAACATGTCGTATTCGACATCATTTCGTGTCCAGTTTGTCTGAGCATTTATCTACGTGTATAACGGTTTCGCAAAAGTCATATGCTGCCATAGTCTAACATACACTACAACATATTACAAACAAGCACTCACCCGTACGCACGCACATAAACACACATACAAATCCATGCAATGGCCAATGCACCTCAAATAACGTAAAGGACTATGGTTTGAGGTTGAAAAGAGCGTGCCTTCGGCATGGGAGATTACAAAACAGGGGTTAGATGTTGTGTTTTACATTGAGTCATGAATTAGTGGTGCTGGGAATGTGTTATGACTACATTCCCTCAGTGCTGACTGATTAGATTACGATAGCAGGCTAGTAACTAGATGCATGTGGATTTAATCCAAAGACTGGGAGTAAAACAAAAAATTGAAAAAGCATGTGGTTTAAATGAGGACACAGGATGATAAATATTCTTGACACTAATAATTATCGTTAGACTTCAACGGTCGTAAGTAACGCAGTCTGCTTCGTTTGCATCACTTTTCAGTCTGGAAATTAATTTATAATCCGTCTTTTAATTCATGAACAAGATCTGAACTATTTTCTTCAAAACTGCATGTTAGATCCAAATGATTTTTCGCATTCAGCTTTGTAATATCCATGACGCTAAAACATTGATATTATTTAGTCCACAGATGTTAAGAATTCAGAACATCGGCGAATTACATTGATTTTGTAGGATCATTGCAAAGAAATGGTATTAAATTTTAAATTTTAAAGAACACAGCTTAATTTCTTGTCGTATTTTGTTCCTAGATTATCTCCTTTTTGTCGTGATTGATCGTTGATTGTTTGTTTTGCTCTTTATGTACAATCGCAAAAATGGCATCAATATGCAACAGCTAGTACAGCACTTCGATCACCATTAGAACCTAATGTTGTTTCAAACTATGTTATTTAAAGCATTTGAATATTGAAATGTATTTGTTGGCATTGTATGAACACTTACAATTGTTTTGATAAACATACGCTAAATCATTCAAGTCTGCTAATCAGTAGTTCCACAAAAGGTTATATTTGTCATTCCGAATCTGTCTATTCAAAGAGATTTATAATTGTTACTGGCAGGTCAAATTGTAATCCATCTCGTTGCCAGTACTGTTTTTCTTCCCGGAGCACATGTTCAACACACTTTTCCAGAACGGAATGTCTATTTTTGAAAGGTACTCACGTGTCAGTACTTCAACATCCTACATTTTAAATGTCCTGTCCTGTTCTGTTCTGCAACTTGTTCTGTGACTTTAGCCCACACAAGCTCTATAGAATGTAGGTGTACCTTATATTCAGGGAGTCATAGACATGAGTGACCGTACTCTTCAATGATTTTATCAATATGATACATCTTTGTCTTATTTGTCTTCCTCACAGGCTGCAACAACTCGAGCTTTAGATACGTATTGTCAAAATTAACTTCTTCCTAGAACTAGCCATTTCCTTCTTCTTCTTCTTCTTCTTTCGTTCGCTTTAAAATATTGTCTTTATCTGCAATGTTGTCTCTTGTAGAAACTTCACTGTCTTTTGTAGTTCACACACAGGTCCATAAAGTTTCTCTTCCAGTGTTGTTTCTATGGGCCAGTGAGATTTTCTCTGTATATCATATTCGGGGCAGTTTTGCAGTATGTGCTCTGCTGTCTGGGGCGCCTGTCCGCATGTACACATGGCTGAGTTGCCAATCTTCATTTGTGTGTACATGTGGCTGCGGAGTCGGTTGTGTCCTGTTCTAAAGCGCAACACAACAGTTTGCTCTGGTCTGTTCATGTTATGGTAATCATCTGGTGTTACTGTTGGTGGCTTTCTGATTGATTTGATCATCCTTATCTTCTGTTGGTATGTAACTGGCACATCTGGTTGCTCTTCTGCAGCACCCTCCTTTGCCAGTCGATCTGCTCTCTCGTTTCCTGGTATTCCACAATGAGAAGGTATCCACTGCATGACAATCTTGCGCTGGTTGCTCAGTTCAGACAGTAGAGCCTGTAGATCTGGCATTTTCTAAAATTTAAGTGCTTGGAGTACTGATTGTGCATCTGTAAGAAATACTACAGGTTGTGGACCGACATTGGTGTTCAACAGTTTCTCAGTTGCCACCTTGATTGCCTGTATTTCTGCATCATATATATGACAGAATTTCCCAGTTGGTACTTTGACTGTATCCCTAATGTTGTTTGGGTATTCTATGTACACTCCCGCTCCACCATTCTTTACTGCATTCTGTGCTGACCCATCTGTGTATACTCTGATCCAGAGGTCTTGTGGGTATTCTTCATCCAGGAAATTGAGGATCACTATCCTACGTTGCACACTGTTCTGTTCATCCTTGTCTAATATTCCTTTCACTTTTGTTTGAATGCATACTGATAGTCCGTGCTCCTCTCTTCAAGGTGTTTGTTCTGGCACAGACTTTAGGGGGATGTCAACTTCAGGTAGATCCATAATTTGCCTGCGAAGTCGTTTCGCCTGATGCATAAAACTACTTCTTTTCAGTCTTCCCATTGCTAAATTTTGAAATCTGTCTTTCATTGGATGGCTCGGCATGCAGAGGAACTTTTCTGCCTGTGTTAATACCTTTGTGTCTCTGCGCTCTCTTAGTGATTGTATCCTTCCCATTTTCTCCATCTCCACAATAGGTGTTGATTTCATTGCTCCTGTAATGACCCTAAGTGCCTGATTTTGCACCTTATCCACCTCTTTAGGGTAGTGTTTGCTGCGGGGCACCACGCTGCTAACCCAAATTCCAGATGTGGCCGTATACCTTGTTGGTAAACTTTGTTAAGTATTTTCCCACTAGCACCCCATGTGGTTCCACTTAATTTTCTCAGGATGGCTAACTTTCTCCTGGCTTTTTTGGCTGCCTTGTTGACGTGTTCCCTCCATGTCAACCTATCATCAAATGTAACTCCAAGATAGGTGGGTTGTTTATCTTCTTTCAGGTGTTCTCCATTTATCTTGATAACTCCAGCTTTTTGTTTTTGGAGAGAGGGTGAAAAGCGTAGTGCTACATTTTTCGGTGTTAATGTTTACACACCATATGTTTGTCCATGAGGTCAAGGCATCAATAGCTCTTTGCAGCATTCTGGTGGCCACTGTTGCTTGCTCATTTACACACCATATTACCAAGTCATCTGCATACATTGCAACTTTTGTTCCTTGTGGTAGCTCAGCAATCAAGTCATTGATGAAGACTATGAAAAGTGCAGGGGAAAGAACTCCTCCCTGTGGCACACCATGACGCAGTAGAATTTTCTTACTCTTGAGACCATCTAGTTGGACTCTGGCTCTTCTGTTATGTAAGTATGCTTTTATCCATTTGTATATCCTACCCATCACTTCATTATTTCTCAGTTTCTTTAAAAGTCCTTCTTTCCAAACCTTATCAAAAGCTTTTCTTAAGTCTATCCATGCTGCTAATACTAATTTCTTGTCCTGGAATGCGTCCTCGATCTCTTGTGAGAGGTATGTTGCCTGGTCTTCAGTGGAGTTGCATTTCATAAATCCTGCCTGTTGTGGCACAAGAAGGTTTTGGCTCTCAAGATACCACTGGAGCCTTAGGTTGATGATACGTTCCATTGTTTTACATATGCAGCTTGTGAGGCTGATTGGTCTATAACTGGATGTGATGGAACTGTCTTTCCCTGGTTTTGAGAGTGGTATCATGATTGCTTCTCTCCAGGTCTGTGGGACTGTACCTGATGTACAACAAATGTTGAAGATCTGAAGCAGCTTTGTTTTTGCTGCTGTTCCCAAGTTCTTGATCATCTCATTGGACACTCCGTCTGTTCCTGGCGACTTTCTCCTGTTCAGTTTGGATATTGCAAACTCCAGTTCTTTGTATGTGATTGGTGTCTCCATAACTTCGGGCATGGCACCATCTCGCTCTGTATTGTGTCGTTCCTCACGAACACTTTGTTGTTTCTCTCTGTCTACTTCAATGTTGCTATCTTTTGCAAAAGAGTCCGCAAAGTAATCAGCGGCTTGTTTGCCTGTGAGGATGTTTCCATCTTTGTTTAATGTAATTTTTGTGTTTCTCTGTGCACCCTCATCATTAAGCTGTTTTACCAACTTCCACAGTTTCCTAGTATCCTTTTCAAAGTTCAGAGACTCTGTTTTCTCCCTCCAACTTCTTCTGCAACTTTTCCCTTTGAAATTTGGCCTTAGCATGTTGATATTTGTTGTGGTGTTCTTGACATGGACTAATCTCTGCTTGCTTTCTAAGTGTTTCTGCCTCGTTTTGCTGTTGTTCTAATTCCCTATTCCAGTATGGCCTATATTGTTTGCGGGCCCCTCTAGGTATTGTTTCATGGGCAGCTTGTAGTATGCATCTGCTGAAATTATCGACTACCTTATTTATGTCTTCATCTGTTGTTAGATAGCCATTTCCTAATTTGAGCATTTGTATTTGATGCAGTTGGTACTTTGTTTTCCTCTGATACAGCATTTTGATAAGGTGCATTATCTATTACTAAGCATGACGGTCTATCCAAAATTGGAAGCCGATCATTCGACTTCCAGTACCTGAAAATGTGTCCATTCATTTAAGCGGGATAGTCTCTACCGTAGGTACTTTTTGATTGTAAAATAAATTCAGCGTCATGGACAAGTTCTTTTTCAGAACTTCCGGCATACTTTAGTATAATGTGCTGCACTTTGCTAATTGAAATTTGTCTTTTCTGTTCACCGTCAACTAATTGTTATTCTTTACCATAAGTGTGATGAGCATTAACCCAGGATTCGTCCAAGTATACAATACTATATCCTTCCCTACGCCGCTCACGTATCTGTCTCAGGTATGTGCTTCTGGAAGTAATCAAATGTGGCTGTTTACATATCATATCCCTGCCGCCTAAATATTTCCTGAATGTAAAGCCAGCGGTTTTTACAATTTTCCAAATAGTACTTTTTAAAATTTCAATACTTCAGTCGGAATGCAATGTTAATTTTAGTTTCCAGAGACTGACAAGTTGATTTTTAGTCAACAGTTTCAAAATCATCCGTTTTATGACATATCTGTCGAAATCGTCAAATGCCCTTTTCCTGCCTTACTTGATTTGAGTGCATTCTGAGTCATGTCCAATCCAGCGGCAAGAGGATTATATATTCAGACTAAGCGCCAAATGAGTTAGTTACTCTGGGTAATTGATTTCGCAATATCTTCTTCTTCTTCTGCGTACACAGTCAGACAGTAACCATTATTTTTTCGAAAAAAACGGCGGTCATCCTGAGACTCTCGCCACTACCATAGAGCTTGTCTTGCAGTTCCACTGGCAATGGCCACATCTGCTCTCTCTGATCCTCGTGTGTCGGGCAGTTCTGCAGCAGATGTTTAGTGGTCATTTTACCAGTACCGCACGGGCATTCGTCGATACACCCTATCTTCAATTTGTTGAATAGGTGGTACCTCAGTCTGTTGTGGCCAGTACGAAGTCTGAAGACAACGACCTGCTCTCTTCGGTTCAACTGGTAATAAGCATCGTTTTTGGTGTAACCAGTATGTTCGGTTTCCCATTTGGTCATGTATCTGGCTTTGATAAGCCGTTTTGACTCTTCGTACGTCATATTGGTATCTGTTTGTGGTAGCCTTGCACCTTCTTTTGCCAGTCTGTCTGCCTCCTCGTTGCCTTGGATGTTGCAGTGTGACGGAACCCACTGTACCACTACCCTTTTTGGTGCGGACTGCTGGCACAGTTTGCAGAGTGCTGCTCTTAAGTCATTAAGCTCAGTGTTTTTCTGGCTTTTTAGCGCTGTGACTACTTCGAGAGCATCTGTCAGCAGGACTATATGGCTCTCATTTTCACTGTGTGTTACCATTTCTTCCACTGCCGCCCTCAGTGCCTCTGCCTCAGCTCTGAAATTGCTTGTGTACTTACCAGTAGCGAATGACAGTGTTATTTTTCTGCCATTTGGTAGGTTCAGGAATGCTCCTGCCCCTCCGTTCTGTGTAGTGTTTGTTACAGAACCGTCGGTGTATGCATGGGTCCAGCCCATGCTTGGGTAGCTTTTCGTTATGAAGCTTAGTGTAGTGTCTCTCCTTTCTTTTTCACTCTGGCAGTTTTTGTTTGCAATACCTGGTATATTTTCTACCACCTCTGGAAATATATCCTGCTTCTAAGTAGGTTTTCGTACAGTAGTGATGGGTTTTGGTGTTGTTAGTGCGTTTATGGGATCTTCGTGCATCTTTGCTTTGGCTATTTCTGCAAAGTTTCTCCGCTTTAGTTTCCCATTTCCCAGATTGTTTAGTCTCTGGTACATTGGATGGTCCGTCAGTCTTCGGAGTTTCTCTGACTGCAGCTGGGCTCTGCAGTCTCTTCTATCGGTCATGGATTGCAGTTTTGTAATCTTTTCAAGTTCTACAATTGGCGTTGACTTCATGCCACCTGTTATAATTCTCATGGCTTGGTTTTGAAGTTTGTTAACTTTATCGAAGTTCGCCTTCGCTGCGGTTGTCCATGCCGCAATGCCATACTCGAGAACTGGTCTCACTCTTCCAGTGTACAGTTTCTTTAGTATGCCTTCGTCTGCTCCCCAGCTTGTGCCAGCAAGTTTCCTCATGATCGCCATTCTTTCTCTGGCTTTCATTCGGTTTCTCTCAATCTGTCTTTCCATGGCATGCGCCGATCAAATGTGACTCCCAGATAGGTTGGGTTGTCGTTTGGCTGCAGGATTTTGCCATTCAGACTTAATTTGGTACTTTGGAGTTTTAATGAGAGCGAGAATATTGTGCACGTGGTTTTCTCCTCGTTTATTTTGACCAGCCATGAGTTCGCCCACTCTTCCAGCGATGTTAGGGCCGTCTGCATCCGAATTCTTGCTATGGTGAGATTCTTTTCAGAGGTCCACATAGCCAGATCGTCTGCAAACATTGAGCTATGGACTCTTCTTGGTATATTCTCTGTAATATCGTTTATATATACCAGGAAGAGTGTGGGTGACAATACTCCCCCTTGGGGTACTCCCTGCTCGAGTGTCACCTTTTTGCTCATCTGCCCTTGTACTTGGACTCTGGCCGTTCTTTGTTTGAGGTAGTGGTTGATCCACTTGTACATCTTCCAACAGACATCACTTCTTCTTAGATTGACTCTAAGTCCATCCTTCTAGACTTTGTCAAATGCCTTTTCCAGATCCACCCAAACAGCTACTGTGTGTTTCTGTGCCTGGTAGGCATCTTCTATCTCCTGGGCTATGAGGATGACCTGGTCTTCAGTGGATCTGTGCTGTCTAAAGCCGGCTTGCTGTGGAATTAGTATCCGTTTTTCTTCCAGATGCCACATCAGTCTGGTGTTTATCATCCGTTCCATCAGCTTGCCGACACAGCTCAGTAGGCTTATGGGCCTGTATCCATTTGGATCTGTTTTGTCCTTTCCTGTTTTTGGTACTGGTACCAGTATTGCATCTTTCCATGCCTGGGGTACAATACCCCTTTTCCAGCTTTGGTTCAGGACTGATAGTAGTTTCTTCATCGCTGTTTGGCCCAGCCTCATCAGCATGTCGTTTGTTATCCCGTCTTTTCCGGGAGATTTCCTTTTCTTTAGTGTTCTCATGGCCTCTTCCATTTCGCGCATTGTTAGTTTGGCCATCATGTGCTCTTCAGGAGCCGTATTTATGTTTTCGTGTCCCTTTAGCTCTTCGCTAATGTCTGTATGCTTATCTGCAGGGACCTCGATGTGGTTTGCTCTGGCATAGTGATCGACAAAGGCGTTTGCGGCTTTCTTACCTGTGATCAAGTTCTCGCCCTGCTTGATAGTAATTTGTTTATTTGACGGAGTTTCGTCATTCATGGCTCTGACTAGCTTCCATAGCTTGTTCCCTTCTTTGTCCAGGTTCAGACTTTCCGTTTTATTTTTCCAACTTTCTCTTGCTGTTTGCTTGAGAGTGTGTTTGTACTTCGCCGCGGCGGCTTTGAGGGCGATGTTTGCCTCCATGGATTTTTCTCGTTCTGCCATGTTCCTAGCATTTGTTACTGCATCTTCCACTTTCTGTAACTCATCATTCCAGTAGGGCTTATAGTTTTTCCTAGCTCCTCTTGGGATGGTTTCAGTGGTGGCTTGCATTATTGCCTTGCTTAGGCTCTCCACCATGGGCTTCATTTTGGTGTTTCGTGTGTTGATGGTTTCACACAGCCCATCTGTCAGGATTGCAAATCTGTCCCAGTCGGCTCGTTTGTAATTCCAACGTGGGAGCAGTTTTGTTTCCTGTGGGCCTACTTCCATGTCAATGGTTAGCCTGATCGGCCTGTGGTCGCTACCTGCCAGTTGGTTTAGCACCTGGCGGTCTATTTTATAGTGTATGTCCTGTGTGGAGAAGGCCAAATCTGGAGTCGAGGTGGTATGCCATGTTCTTGAATAGAAGCTAGGGCTATCCTCCGGCCTATTGATTAGGGAGGGATTTGCATCTATCTCCCAATCTTCCACTTCGTCACCTCTACTGTCTGTGTCAGAGTATCCCCATCTCTCCGAGTGGCTGTTGAAATCTCCAACTACTATGCAGTTGGAGTCTCTGACCTCCATACTCGAGAGCGATAGGTCTCTGTTTGGTGGTCCGTACAGATTGAAAATGCGGAGCTTCGTCTCTTCAGCCATTATGTCAACTCCTACAATTTCTGCTTGTCCGGTGTGATTGACAGGTACCGCGCTACTCGGTATGCTGTTTCTGGTCAGTATCAGGACCCCTCCTTTGTGGCCTTCTCTATCTAGACGGAAGGTCTGATATCCTCTGATTGAGAATTTATGGTTATTGTTGAGGTGCGTTTCCTGGATACATGCCACGTCAATCTTACCTTCATGCAGGTGGTGTGTTAGGGAAAGTTTTTTGTTAATGACTCCCTCCGCATTCCACTGTAGTATTTTGAGGGTCTTGAGGTTTTGGCCAATAGACGTTGCCCCATAGCCATGTGCCTTGACTCCACGACACATGGGTGGGTGACCACCAGTAGTCAAGGGTGGGCCCCTTCGAGGCGTGAGGCCCGGCGCTATCGCTGCCTGGCGGGTCTCCTCAGGATGAGCGCCATACGTTTTTCTAATAGGTTGTACTGCCATCATACTGTGATTTACGTTGCACTGTTTTGTTAGGCTTGCGGCCCCGTGCATCCGATTTCAACAGGCGTTTCTGTAGGGATGCCCTCCTTAGCCTTTGGCTGTCCCCAGCCTATCTGCAAGGCAGCAGTTGTTTACGATCAGAGTTTTCTCTCTTATGGAAGTTGTCTTACCAGACTATCGAGTCTTCACTACTCGTGTCTATAGGGTGCAAATGATATGTGATGATATATGAGATGGCCTGGTTTACCCGGAAGAGAGGCAGTCCAGTGTGTCTGTATCCCAGGATCGTCACGTCCTGCCAGAAACGTAGCATTTGCATGTGAGTGGGGTATCTCTTTTTCCCTTTATTTTCTTGGCTTCTATGCAGGGATGGTACGCCTAGCATTCCCCGCCACCTGGGGTGTTGACACAGTGGGGCAGGTGTGCAATGTCCCCTGGTCTGCATCTCTTCTGCGTCCAGTATGATAGTTATATGGCTGATAACGTATAGAGGTAGATATCGTAGCCGGAGTGCATTCAGTCAGGGGACAAGCCTGGTAATGTCACAGAGAGGTTTTTCTCCTGATGTGCAGACAACTCTCATGGTCAGTGGTTGAGTCTTGACAGTTCACAGTGAGGTGGCTGCTCTACTGTTTTCGACACCCCGACCAGGTACTAAGTCTTTGGTTGGTGTTTTCGCACCCCAACGCCGTATAGGGTGAGTATCAAGCAGTTGTCCGCCCGCTTTGATTGGCGGACGGCAAGGACCTCTTACTGTGGCTCTACGTGATAGGGCTGGGGCGCAAGCCCCAGGTCCCGAGCATGTAGGAGCCTCCCATTGCAGTGGTGCTGAGATTTTGGGCGGGATTGCGGCTTACAAGGTTTCGGCCGTAATCCCCCACATGGTAGCCTCGCGCCCTTGGCTTATCAGCCTGGTACGTGAACCAAAGTGTCTGCGGCTCCTCTCGATTTGAGCTGGTTTTCCGTAGCAACGCCCTGTCATTTGTAGGGTAAAACTGACCTGTCTTCAGATGGTCTATTTCCAGCACCCGTTCACTATTTGGTCAGACGAATTTATTGAGGGCTTTTGTTTGTCAATGACCAGGTATTTGAAATCTGCGGTTTCTGCGGAGTTAAACACGATTTCCGTAGCGTACTTTCATTTGAGTGTTTGAGAGCTGACTTGTCATCCGTGAGTCTAATACCAGCGTACGTTCATTATTAGACCCAAACGGCAGTGCTCTCGATTTGTCAGTTGTTCTACAGTATTGGCGTGTTCAGTCAAATTAAGCCGCAGGTTCCACACCTGGTGGTGCCCTTCCGTCAATTCCCTGAGCGAGACAATAAAGTTTCTTAGGGGGTAGTCCCAGATTTTCGGGGGTCTAATTCCAGCACATGTTCTCTATTAGACCCCACGAAGGTGTACTTTTGGTAGTCACCTCTAACGCCGCAATACGAATGCCCCCGTTTGTCCCTGTTAATCATTACCTCCAGTTCCGAAAACCAACAAAATAGAACCGAGGTCCTATTCCATTATTCCATGCACCATTATTCAGGCAGCCGAGGCTTGCTTTGAACACTCTAATTTTTTCAAAGTAAACGCGCCGGCCACCCAGGACGCTCAGCGAAGAGCACCCGTGGGAGAGAGCCGGCAGACGGTAGGGCAGGAGACAACGGGCAGTGAACCGGCGCGAGCCGGACCGCCCGCCTGCGCCTGAGATCCAACTACGAGCTTTTTAACTGCAACAACTTTAATATACGCTATTGGAGCTGGAATTACCGCGGCTGCTGGCACCAGACTTGCCCTCCAATAGATCCTCGTTAAAGGGTTTAAAGTGTACTCATTCCAATTACGGGGCCTCGAAAGAGTCCCGTATTGTTATTTTTCGTCACTACCTCCCCGTGCCGGTAGTGGGTAAGTTGCGCGCCTGCTGCCTTCCTTGGATGTGGTAGCCGTTTCTCATGCTCCCTCTCCGGAATCGAACCCTGATTCCCCGTTACCCGTTACAAACATGGTAGGCATGTCACGTACCATCGACATTTGATAGGGCAGACATTTGAAAGATGCGTCGCCGGCACATGAGGCCATGCGATCAGCACAAAGTTATCCAGAGTCACCAGTGGGGACGCCGCAACCCCGCGAGGGGAAACGACGATTGGTTTTAAACTAATAAAAGCGCTCTTTCCGCGAGGGTCGGAGCTTGGTAAGCATGTATTAGCTCTAGAATTGCCACAGTTATCCAAGTAGGATCGTGTCATCTAAGGAACCTCGACTGATTTAATGAGCCATTCGCGGTTTCACCGTGAGACAGTGTGAACTTAGACATGCATGGCTTAATCTTTGAGACAAGCATATGACTACTGGCAGGATCAACCAGATATCTGTCGGAGACGTACTGTGTACAGCACACACCGGTCGGCGGAGGAAGGGTGTGTTTTTGTAAAAAGCCTCACTGGGACGGCCGCAGGGACCGACTGACGGGACGGACGGAGGGTTGTTCCACCCGTCCCTCACTCCGTCGACCTAGGACCGCCTGACAGGGGCCTTCCACACGCACCAGACGACCGACCGACCGGGCTCGCTCGAGGAGGGATGGCAGCGCTCTGTGCAGAACGGATCCCAACGACCTCGGCGATGAATTTCACTGGGACTAGAGACAATATGGCCTGCCGGCCTGCCCTTCTCCGTAGGGAGAACGCAGGGCCTCGAGGCAACGATTCCTGCTTTCCATTTGCCGGTCACAAGCTCTTTGCGAGAGTCGGACCACCAGCGAGACGTACTGTCGAGCTCTGCTATAAGCCTTAGATAAATCACTACGGACGGACCACGTTTTCTGATACGGACCAGACTAGCGCACCTCGGTGGAGGAGCCACTACCACAAACCGCACCCAATTCGCACTACGGGGAAAGGCAGGCGAGCGTTTTCCGCAAGCCCGCGCTATCGCTCCGCCTGGCGGGACTGAGATCGCTTTACGAACACTGGTTGAAATTGAGTCGCTGCGGCGAGACAACTACCCCAGATGATTTCGCAATATAAATTACCCATCTTTGATTTCCTGCGAAAAAAACGGATATAGTAAAACGGCAACCGTGTGCAAAGTTATAAATGTACACTTCAAACTCATTTTGAAATTGATATCAATATAACTTTAGAAAAAGCAATTACATGTCACAATAACAACACCACAAACTATAACATCGGGAGACGCCTATGATGAACGACAGTTTCACATGCATGACCTTTCTTGTTTTCCGCGCTCGATAAAGTGTCTAATTTGTTCACGGAAAAAACAAGAGTTGGTTTCTACTCAGTCTATTTTAATGTCAAAAAATATATTTTTAAAACAGCATGGCTATGTACCGTATATAGGTTAACATTATGTACAATTCCGCGAGGTTGCTTTTAATATAGCCTAATTAATACATTTTTCAAGAGAGCAGGTCGTGGTCTTCAGACTTCGCACTGGCTACAACAGACTGAGGTACCACCTATTCAACAAATTGAAGATAGGGGGCACCGACGAATGCTCGTGTGGTACCGGGAAAATGACCGCTGAGAATCTGCTGCAAAACTGCCCGACATACGAGGATCAGAGAGATGTGGCCATCACCAGTGGCAACACTAGAGAAGCTCTATGGCAGTGTCGACAGCCTCAGGATGACGGCTGCTTTTTTCGAAAAAATAATGGTTACTGTCTGACTGCGTACGAAGAAGAAGAAGAAAATACTTCAAATTTCTGACAGTAAAACATATTTATTGAACCATGGATTTTCTAAGGCTATATGCGAAAAATCATTTGACATGCAGTTTAGTAGAAAATTGCGTCGGACCTTGTTTATAAATTAACAGACAGACTATAGCTCTGTGCAATAGGTTAGCTCTTGATGACTACTATTTGTGTTCTAACGCGCTTACTCGCCATGGTATAACCGAAGAGACTGTCGCTGAAATGGTGTGCCAAAGAATGTTAAACACGTTATCGTCACTAAATCTAACTGCAATCACTCTTAAGAATATCATCAGTTGCTCACAACCATATGTTGTATCGTGATTTAATCACATGATTGTCTGCATCTGAAAGCTGAGTACTCCGCCAAACCCAAAGATAGACCTAATCAAACCAGTACATGTTTTACAAATGCTCGTGTGTATGTCTATATATGAGCGTATGAAAATGTGAATGTATTGTTCTGCAATAAGGCTATTTTTGCCCTTGCCTCGCACTTGGCAGGTTTCTTAATTGCAACGATAGGTTTGAACGTCTACCTAAAGTAAAAATTAACTGACTTCAAATTAATCCACGAAATACATGAGATGGCCATCTTTGACATATCTAGTGTCATAAATATCCGGACCATATTTAATCATTGAACTAGTGCATTATTTAAAGAAATGGCGGTAAAACATTACAACCCGAGCAGAGGATATCTTATATTTTGTGTCTACGTTTTCTATATAACTAAATTTCTTATTAGAATACAAACATGTTGTTTCCTGCCTTTTAGAGTTATAAGAATTTCTTGGCAACAAATTATATTATTTCTTCTTGTTATTCTTCGTTCGCTCTAAATCTCCTGCTACCAAGCTTTGAAAAGGACTTTGCAAGCAGCAGGATGCAGTACGAAAAACAGAATGTGCTATGTCGTAGTTAACAGCTTGTCTGCGATATTTCCACCTTTCGGTCCGACACATCTGTCTTCAGCAGAAAATTCCTATTTCAAACAATAGCTTTGTATTATTTCAGCAAAACTGCAGCGAGCGTTGGACACGATCCGAGTGTACAATACTCGAATTTACATTTTAATTTACTACCGTATTGTGTAATCACACCAACACGTATGTATATTCCATAGATGTGTGACTATGTGACATTGATAGTATGTGGCATGCATATATATATACATATATATATATATATATATATTTATATATACATATATATATGTATGTATATGTTTGCGTATGTGTTTGTGTCACAGATATATGCGAGCACGTGGCATACTAGTGTGTGTTTGTAATATATTCGTATATATACCATAAGTGTATTTAAGTAGGTATGTATGTGAGATAAAAATGTGTGTTTGTGATACATATATATGTGGTTCGGTAATGTATGAGTTATACGAGGTAGCTTAAAAAAGTTCCAGGAATAATCGACTCGTGTTTCAATGATAGATGATGTTATGGAGAATATATATTTATAAGTTGGTAGAGACCTTGACGAAATGACATGGCAGACGTGACCTTCACATATACTCTCGAACAGAAGTTACATAATTTTGTTTGTGTTTTGTGCTCGTTGCATCGTCGGAGTTGAAAATGTTCTTGATTGAACAACGTACACATGTCAAATGCTGTGTTTAGCTTGAGAAACCCTCAGAGACACAAATATTGCTTAATAAAGCATATAGTGACACCCCAATGAAGACATCGCAATTATTGGAGTGGCACAAGCGTTTCCGTGAAGGTCGTGTAAGTGTCGATGATGATGCACATAGTGGACGACCGTCAACCTCGATCAACAATGAAAAAATTGAGCGTGTTCGAAACGATGTGTGCTGAAAGAAGACTTAGTGTCGAGACAATAGCCTCAGAAGTTGGGTTATCAGTTGGAAGTTGCCACAGTATGCTTCACAACTAACTGCGCATGCACCGTGTTTGTCAACACATGGTTCCCAAAATGTTATCTCCTGAATAGAAAGAAACTATATTGACCCTGGCAGGAGACCTAATCACAATTGCTGATCAAGATAACAATTTTTTCAACAACATGATCACAGGAGAGAAGACCTGGTGTTTGTGTACGATCCTCAGACAAAACGTCAGTCCTCTGAATGGAAATATTTGCACATATCCCCGGTAACAGACATTTTGCATGAACAAGAGTTAAGTCAAAGTTATGTAAATAGTTGTTTTTTCATTCCCGGGGAATTGTCTACCATAATTTCATTCCTGAAGGCCGGACGTTTAACAAGGAAATGTGCATTATCGTATCCTAAGAGATGTAATCAGAAGAAAACGACCATAAAAATGGAGAATAAACAGTTGGACTATGCTGCATGACAACGAGCCAGCACATCGATTTCCACTGGTGAACCAGTACCTCGCAAAGCACAAAGTGATTACCTTCGAAAATCCTCCATATTCTCCCGACCTGGCGACTGCTGATTGTTTCTTGTTCCCTCCACTGAAATCGGCACTGAAAGGACATCGATGCAAAGAAACTGAATACGTTATCACCAATGTGACACGACTGAGTGTAGCTCACAGCTGAAAGAGGTATCAAAGAATGGGTTCCATGAATGTTTCCAGTGGCCGTATGCACGTTGGCAAAAGTGTGTAGTTGCCGAAGTGAACTACTTTGAAGGAAATGTGGTGTAGATAATTGTATTGTAACTTATTTCTATACAGTCCACTAATTACGGAAACGTTTTGAAGTTTTCTCGTGTATATTATATATATGTTGCTGTTGTTGAATACCCACCTTGCGTAAGATTACTCGTTCGTTCACCCTGGAAAGGGCGTTCAGTGACGGGTCGTTTTCTCACATCCCGAGTGTGCTGATGAAGGTGGGTCGGGACATTGAGGCAGTTCTGTTATGCCTGGCTTCATCTGAGTGTCCTCACTAATACGTGGATCACTTCTTAGCCAAGCTGCCATGAAAACAACCCGTTCCCAGGGAGACTAGCGTGGGAGTGCATTGGTGGTCTTGTCCAGCATACTTTACCTAGCCATGACTAACATGTTCGATCAGTATGTTTTATCCGACCCGACTTTAGACTCTTCTCCCACACATTTTGTGTGTGTTTGTGTGTTCAAGATACGTGCAAATGTGCCATATAATATATGTGTATGTGCGTAGGTGTCACATATGCATGTGTATGTGCCAAATATATGTTATATAGTTCATTGACACGAGTGCATATTGCATAAATGTATATTTTAACGACATAGATAAGTTTGTATTTATAACACATATGTGCGACATAGACCAGTTGCTATTTATCATACATGTGCTTGCTATAGGTAGGTGTGTCTATATCCTACATGTGTGTATGATAGATAGGCGTATGTATCATATATATATATATATATATATGTATATTTATCATAAATACGTGTATGTGTCATAGATATATGTGTTTATCATAAATACGTGTGTGTGTCAAAGATAGGTGCATGTATTGCATTCATTCGAGTGTAAGTGTCAAATATATTTGTGTAACAGTCATAGATTAACGTTAATGTGTCATATATATGTTTGAATGTATCATATATGTGCGTGTGAATGCCATTGATACTTTTATTTTTTGTCATAGATACGTGTGGATGTTACGTATATTCCTGTGTACATATATTATTGTTACGTAATCTTTACAAGAATATGTTGCATGCGCTTGTTTGGTTTTTTCCTTCTTGTGAACAAAATGTTCTAACAGGAACCATTACATAAATTGTTAATCAGGATTGGATTTAGAATATTGACACATAATCAATAATGGTTTACATGTCCTTGTACAACCAAAAGGACTACACCAATGGGTAAAACGCGTTCAAAAGGAAGCAAAACCAGAGCAGCGTAAGTGTGTTGTGATGTTGAGAGAGAAAGAGGGTGTACGCAGCGAAAATTTCTGAAGTGATCGGCCTATTTTTATATTTCCAGCCAGCCAATATAAATCACACTGCGACAAATCGATGTGAAATACAACAAGCTGTGATTACTAGTTGCACACCCAGTCCATGAATCACTGCACTTGTGTTTGTCTTTATGAAGCGTGTGTCCCACCTCACTGTGAATCCAGGGTCAGCGCTAACATAAGCTGAGGCTTGGATCCAAACCAAAAGGTGATTGATAGACGGGCAATCCATTTCTTGTACCAGGTTTGTTTAGGCAGCTTCCCTGTAATAAGTCTTTGCTCTCGGTGGATATCCAATTCAAATAAACCTCGCAGAACGTCAGAGGAATTGGCGGGACTTGCAGTGAAAAAGTGCTGTAAAACCACCAGAGAGGATGCCACTTAGGGAGTCTGTGGCAAGTGCATGAGCGTGAATAAGCTCTAAACTATGAAATTGAAAGGCGTTGGTGGGGTAGTCAAATAATTTCTTTGTCCTAACCTTATTGAGTATGGCAGTTTACTTCGCTGTAAATAACAAGAGAACGAAAGCTGTAATTTGAGAACTACCGTTCTCATCGTCCTTGCTCAGTAACACAAACTGTTATCTTACATGGGTCCTATGTCTTTGTTGCGAAAATGGTTACCTCTCGAGTTTTCATTCGCTTGATAAAATAGAGGAGTACCTGATATGATATTATTTATAACGACTGCGTGACAATAGATCATATGAAATTATATTAGTTAGATTTAACTCAGACTACAAGTCAGGCGTATGGTAATGGCTCTAACATACTGAAATCCATATATTTAATCCAGTTAAAAAAGTGACTGATGTCAGGCAGCCAAAAGATATTTCATTCTGCAATCTATCTAGTCGTTCCTTAGACCATATCTTCCCTAGTTTGCCTTTTAGACTAATTTAGTACTACATTTGTGGGATGATTACTTCCTGCGGTTTAGTCGGCATTGGGAAGGTGCAGTTCTGAAGTTTCTTAGCTCCAGACATTTCTCTGTTGAGGTTTAGCCTACCCAGCAGTATTGGGCCTGTACTCAGCCTTTGGAGGTGTTGTTAACTGTTAGTCTACCATTATATGGACGTTTTACTCTTGGTAGTTTCCTGCCTTCGCCACTAGCAACCACTTTCAACATCAATGGCCGCTTGTATCAGTAAAGTTAATATCGTATATTATAAACCAAAAAAAATGCATGTGTTTGTTCCTTTTGCAGAAACTTTTGAGAAGTGAGCTCTACGTGCGTGAAATTTGGGCAGCTCATTCTCTTTGAGATGTTTAGATCAATGCAACTATTTTAAGCTTGCTGCGTTGTTCAAAACAAGCTAATTAAAATTTACAAAATATTTACTTTATAAAATTGTTCATATACCGTGAAGTGCTATTTTTACTAGCTTGTTTGGCAACACGAACAGTCTGCGTTAGGAAATAATCAGTATAAAAACAGGTCTGTTCTGTTTTTAGCGTAACCGCTTAAGGTCACACAGGGATAGTCTCTTTTTTAAGTTTAGGTCACGCATTTTACCGTTTAAGTATAAACAGTGACCCAGTCAAGTGCTTTCAGTTTAATAAATGTCGCTCTCTCACTTGAGTTCAGTGTTGCTCTCACGATGTTTTCTGTGTTAAGTGAAGTCGTGGTTAATGTGTGTATAATTTTATGAAAACGAATCTAAAAGTGTCAAAAATAATAGGATTGTTTATAACCGAATGGCAATTATTAGAGTTTCAGGAAGAACTTATTCGAAATTTGCTATATCAACTTGAAGTGACTACCGAATAGTGTGTATTACAAAATTACTTCACTTCCGAGGCGAAGCCGAATGCTAAAGCTCTTAGGTAGTTATAGATAAGAACAGTCACATACATGCAACGAAATGTGGTGCTACCCTTTACTACTGATATGGGATCGAAAAGGATGAAACATACTGATCAAGATCCAACCTCACATCCTCATTTGTGTTCAGGGAAAGAATAAGTGTCACGGCAGGTAGGCGAATTGAGATTTGAATCATCCATTGTGGAGAACTGACTGACAAGTCGCGTATGGTACTACAGTTAGGATGACACCGGTCCACTTTCTGTATTTGTTCCTCGGCACTAAAAAAACACGGCAACCAACTAGTAATGAAATATCGTCAAAAATTACCTTCAACTCAACCCTCGCAGCCTCTAACAGCAGCCTTAACAACAATACAGATAAGCCTACCACTTAGAAATGTTCCTGTTATTTTCATAATGTTCATGTTTCAGTTCTTTCACTCCTGCGGATCCCGGTAATCAAATCAATCAATAAACTCATCATCATGCAGCATGCACCTTAGAGAATGTGGCTCCAGTGACAGCGTTGTCTGAAGAACCCTCGATCTTGTGCCAAATCGTCAGCCTGCTCCAGAGTCATGTTGAAACATTCATTGACATTTTTTATTAATATCAATGCTACACTAAATTAAAGATGGAGAAAGTAATGCCACTGCTACACTAAATTAAAGATGGAGAAAGTAATGCCACTGCTACATTAAATCAAAGATGGAGAGAGTAATGTCACTACTACATTAAATCAAAGATGGAGAAAGTAATATTACTGCTACATTAAATCAAAGATGGAAAAAGTAATATTACTGCTACACTAAATCAAAGATGTCACTACTACATTAAATCAAAGATGGAGAGAGTAATGTCACTACTACATTAAATCAAAGACGGAGAAAGTAATATTACTGCTACATTAAATCAATTATGAGGAGATTGATGTCACTCAATACAAGCTGGGGAGATTATTGTACCTGCCACACTAAATCAAATAATAAGAGATGAATGTATCTGCTACACTAAATCAAAGATGGGGAGAGTAATATTATTACTACACTACGTCAAATGTGAAATTAGCGTCACTGCTACACTAAGGCGAAGGTGAGAATAATATCACTGCTACACTAAAGCAAAGATGACTATATTAGTTTTGCTGCTACATTAAGAAGATGCGGTTGTATCTCTGCAGGATAACATTCTTGTCAAGTAATAATATTTTTCCAAAACCTCAGTGAGTCCTACCTTTCTATGTTAAAAAATACAAATCCTAAAATCAATTCTCTGTGTGCGATATATGGAATAAATAGAGAGTAACTCTGAAATCTGAAAAAAGAAAACTTCAAATGTGGTTCTCCTTGTAACGAAATAGTTTGTATTATATGTTTAAAATCATCTGATTAGGGAAGCAGATCGCATGAGCTGTTTACGATCATTTGATATGGTCATTAAAATGTGCAAGACGCCAGTTTATGATGAAAGGTGCTGAAGTAATGTTCATGGCACCGTGTTTTTTCCTTTTTTTTTTTTTTTGGTTAGTTTTATAAAAAGTTAGCCATTATCGATTCTACTGGCGAAGGCACGTCTATTTAACTCCATTCTCTACTCTTGTAGGTTATAGGTAGTCTGATCAGAGCCATTGTCATCAGGGATGAAGTGTTAGAGCCGCCAATGTAATGAGCTATATCTTTCGTGAGGAGTGTTGTCCAGTTTTCTTCCTGGTTGAATTTTACCTTCCCTAGCAGTCCGCAGGTGCCCATTTACATCTGGGTCGATGTAGCTGCCGGTTGCATGAGTTGAACCCCTTATATTTGCCATTAAAATCAAGTGTCTTAAGTATTCATTTTTAGGTTATATCAGGACGTATTGGCCAGTGTATGGATGCTTGTGTGGATCTGTTTGTGTGGATCTGTTTGTGTGTGCTCCCCTATTGCAGCTTTGCAGCACAGTAGTTTTGTCAATCCAGTCTTGACGTTATTTCAAATCCGATAAGTTGGGATTTGCAAACCAAGCTTGCAATCGAATTACATCCCTTCACCACGTGCTCCTCTTCGTTGTACTGTGTTCTAATATTATGAAAGGTACTCAAATAGTGTTCTAGTTAGCGTGGTTTGTTGAAAGGTATTCAAATATTGTTTTAGCTACCATGGTCTGATGAAAGGTACTCAAATAGTGTCTTAGCTACAATGGTCTGATGGAAAGTACTAAAATAGTGTTTTAGCTACCATGGTCTGATGAAAGGTACTCAAATAGTGTTGTAGGTACCGTGGTCTGATAAAAGGTAATCAAATACTGTTCTAGTTATCGTGGTATGATGACAGAAGCTGAAATAGTGATCTAGGTACCATGGTATGATAACAGGAGCTTAAATAGTGTTCTAGTTACCAAGGTATGATAACATTAGCTGAAATAGTGTGTTAGTAAGATCGTTTAATGAAAGTTGCCGAAATAGTGTTTTAGTTACCTGCGGTATAGTGATGGATGGTGTTGAAATTGTGTTTCAAATATTGTTTTATAATTAAACGTGCTGAAACACTGTTTTAAAGACCGTCTTATAATTACTGATGCTTTACCAATATTCTTAGTAAGTAATGCTGCAGACAAAAGACATGTTCATGTTTCCCGTTTAATATGCAAATGCTCAAATAATGATTTTGGTGTCTTTTATAACAACGAAATGTAGTTTTTTGTGCAATTTTTTTATTAAAAAAGTAAGATGGCCGCCCCTTAGTGGGCGCGTTCTCGACTCCCTCCGGTGTTTGTGTCGAGATTTCCGATGTTTTGTGGTTCCTGTTCGGATTGTATTTCACAACTCACTCACCAGGATGTATCAATGACTTTATTATGTGGAATTTATGTGTTTTCGATCGGTTATTGTGTTTGTTATGCTACATTTCGCTGTATTTATTGCCTGGCTCAAGCCGTGGGAAAGCAGTCCATGACGGAGTTCAACGTTCCGCTTAACTTCATACCAGAATTCAGTCCAGGTTACCACTACTCAAGGACATTTCTGCTCGGACTGAAGCTGCCTTCCTCCTGCCCGCCCCTCCCTTCAACGGAGGTTACACTATACCTCTCCCAACCTTGTATTCTTAGCACAGCAAGGGTTACGCTGACCAACAGATGGACACAGTCAGAAGCCTCGGCGGCGGGACATGTAGAAACAGGGAGTTTAACACGGACAGACACGGAACGCTTGACACAAACATTGGTCTAACACACTCCTCTCTGACCTCTTGCCAAGGCTGCGGAGAACACGGCTCCACCTAGAGAATATGTGGGGATTCCGGTCGACACGCTACGAATGGACATAACCTCAGCAGTTGGGCATGGTAGTGGTCAATCGGCGCAACGGACCTTTGACGTCTACGCTAACATTATTATTATTATTTTGATAAAATATGCTGAATTATTATTATTGCTTAGGTCATGTGATGAAAGACTCTGAAGCGTTCTCTACACTTCCTTTTTTTTTTAAACGCTAAAAATCGCTCTTATGTAGACTATTTCAGTGCTGAAAACTCAAAACACTGATACCACAAATATTTTAACTAATATAAACTATTAAGGCAGCGAATTAGGAAGACATGTAATGCTTCTGGTCTTCTACATCTCTATAAAGTGTCAGCAAGTTTTCCCTGAAGATTATTTCTACACACGAAAATAAAATACTCCTAGGAATGCAGACATGTTCATGTGAAGTAGCTCTATTTTATAGAAGCAAGCCATGACGGGTGATTGACGGCTCAATTATTGGTGTAATAGTACACTGGTCAATACCTACCCGTACAGTAGATTGACCAATGGTTTAGGTTTCTTTTGCACTGTCTGCCGTCATGTCGTTGACAAACACCGCTCTGGGTAGTGAGTGCTCGTATACTTCTCAAATGAGTATTTCCTAAAGTGGACGAATTAATAAATAGACACAGGAAATGTGACGCCACTCTACAAATCCAGGGTTAATAATAAAGGGTCGTATTATGGAAGGTTTTCACATCGACTGAAGTTTCCAGTAAAAATAATGTTGTTTTAAGAAAATATAACCCTCTAGACAGATGAGCTATGAGTGTGTACTGTTAAAACAAAATGACCAACTGGGGGTTGCTGTAATGGAATATTTAACCACGACAGGATCTGCGTGTTGTTGGTGTCAAGTTTATGTTAGAAGGGAAGTAGATGTTCGAGGTGTCATATTATCTATTAAGAGAAATGGTGTTTGTTGATGTCACGTGTATCTATGAGGAAGGAAAAAGGGTGTCTGTTGGTGTCATGATTATCTATGAAAAGAAATGATCTTTGTTGGTGTCATGTTTATCTATGAAAAGAAATGATTTTTGTTGGTGTCATGTTTATCTATGAAAAGAAATGGTGTTTGTTGGTGTCATGTTTATCTGTGGGTAGGAAGGGTGTTTGTTGGTGTCATGTTTATCTATGAAAAGAAATGGTGTTTGTTGGTGTCATGTTTATCTATGGGTAGGAAGGGTGTTTGTTGGTGTCATGTTTATGTATGAAAAGAAATGGTGTTTGTTGGTGTCATGTTTATCTATGGGTAGGAAGGGTGTTTGTTGGTGTCATGTTTATCTATGAAAAGAAATTATCTTTGTTGGTGTCATGTTTATCTATGAAAAGAAATGGTGTTTGTTAGTGTCATGTTTATCTATGGGTAGGAAGGGTGTTTGTTGGTGTCATGTTTATCTATGAAAAGAATTGGTGTTTGTTGGTGTCATGTTTATCTATGAAAAGAAATGATCTTTGTTGGTGTCATGTTTATCTATGAAAAGAATTGGTGTTTGTTGGTGTCATGTTTATCTATGAAAAGAAATGGTGTTTGTTGGTGTCATGTTTATGTATGAGGAGGAATGGTATTTTTTGGTGTCATGTTTACCTATGAGGAGTATTTATGTTTGTTGGTGTCATTTTTATGTATGAAGAGGAAGGGTATTTGTTGGTGTCATGTTTATCTATGGGGGGGGGGGGGGGGAATGGTGTTTGTTGGTGTCATGTTTATCTATAAAAAGAAATGGTGTTTGTTGGTATCATGTTTGTGTATGAAGGGAAATTGTGTTTATTGGTGTCATGTTTGTCTATTAGCAGAAGCGGAAGCTGAAGTTGTCGGATTTATCTATCAAACAAGTTAGCAACCTACCAACCAAAAAGTAAAATTCACGTTGAGGTCCCAGCAATAAAAAAAAATAAAAAATCCATAATTCATGAACTTCAAATATCACGAAAATACACACACATACACGTTTACGTATATATATATATATATATATATATATATATATATATATACAAGACGTGTTAAAATTAAACCAGACCAAACTGCAACAAGTGAGCATAGGTACGAAGCGCGTGATGACGTCACTTCTGGTGTAAACAGCACATACCAAAAGTTAAGTTTGTAAAATTTCATTATCCTTCGACACATAGTTTCCTCAGCAGGCCGTTAAAAACATGGTAGGTGTGATACGGAATCCGCCCAGAGTTGATCAGCGATCGGTGATTCGGTTTCTGACAGCTGTAGGATGTCGACCAGTTGACATTCATAGCAGAATACAGGCAGTGGATGTATATACAAATCTATACTAGATTCGTAGTTTAATGTAGAAGAGCTAAATATAAAGCATGGACAACATATATAGAGGCAGATAAATCAAAAGAAATATATTTAACATATTTGGAGAAGCAGAACATAGCTCATAAAGTGAATAAAACAGCAAAAATAGACTTCGAAAGAAAAACTTGCTAAGCGGAACAAGACTGATAGTAAAAACTTCTTTTCTTTTGTTAGAAATAAACAGAGAACGAAAGACAAAGTAGGCCCTCTCATAGACAGCACAGGAATAAAAATGAGTGAGAATAGGGCAGCAACTAATCTACTAAATCAGTACTTTGGCACAGTCTACACAAAAGGTGACTGCTCCAAAATCCCAGAGCCTATAGATATTTGTCAAAGAAACATGGATACATCAGGATTAAGATCAATCTGTATTACAGAGGAAATGGTTTTTTTTAAAAATGAAGGGGTTGAAAGTGGATACAAATCCATGTCAAAATGGTATTCATCTAAAATTGGTGTGATAAATTAGAGACCAACTAGCAAAACAATTGGCTATAGTATGTTCTCAATCGCTTGCAAAAGAAATTGTTCCACGGAATTGGAAAGATGTAAGAGTAATCCACTTATTTAAAAAGGTTAAAAATTCAGATCCAGCAAATTATAGACCGGTGAGCTTAACGAGCAAAGTGTGTAAATTGTTAGAGTCAATAATCAAGAAAACATTGTAATGCATTTAGACAAGTTTAATCTAATCAGAAATAGTCAGCATGGGTTTACTAGAGGGAGATCGTGCTTTTCAAATCTATTAGAATTCATTGAGGAGGTTTCTAAAAAATGAAAGATAAAGGTGAGCTAATGGATGTTACATAAACTCCTTATTGTACTACGTACCACGAACATTTGGTCGAGAATGGTCACCGTTCTTCCAACAGACACCAATTCGATGGCCTCTGGATAACAGTGAGACAGCTTTCTAGATCAATGCTCGAATCATACCAAAGCAAATCTTCTCACTAGCAAGTGATCAGATCTCTTTCTCATATTGTTTATAGAGTGTCCATCATTTGGACCTGTGAGCGAAGTGCCACGCTGCCTTACACACATACACACACACAGACACATATACACACTAACAAATATGTATATATATATATATATATATATATACACTTATATATATATATATATATATATATATATATATATATATATATATATGTATACATATAAATCAGAAAGTTTTAAAGTTAATATTGGAGTCAAATACAGGGATGTGTCCTTACTCCCACACCCTTGTGTATATTTGTTGCAGTCCTGCTGGACTATGTTCTCGTTGATGCTGCTAATTATGTCTTAATTCACTCTGGATCTAATGTTTTTTTTTACATCAAACTAGCTTGAGAGCCAAAACAAAAACAACAGAACTTCTCAGAGATCCTCTCTTCGCATATGACGTAGTCATACCCAACATTCCCCGAACGACACATTGGCCAAGGCTCGTGATCTGTTCTATGTGTCACGAAGACCGTAGTTCTAGGTCAACTAACTACCACCCGGACAAGTACCCCTTTATGTGACAACCTAATTTCACAAACACAACCATTCTGCTATTATGGGTCAAATATCTCAGCCACTCTTCTCACTTGACGAAGAAATCAATAAAAGAATAGGAAATGCAACTACTACATTTGGCAGATTATCAAAAAGAGTGTGGGGAAATAATACATTAACGATGCAAAGGAAAACTCGGATATAGCGAACCTGCGTGCTTAGCACCGTAATGTACGACTCTGAAGCTTGGACCACTTATTCGAGACATGAAAGGTGACTCAATATCTTTTATATTCGTTGTCTACGCAAAACAATGAAAATCATGTGCAGGACAACATTTTCAACACGAATATTGAATCGAGCCAAGCTGCAATCCATCATGAGTAGTAGAAGACTAAAGTGGCTGGAACATGTGATAAGAATGGAAAACAGCCACTTACCCAAACAGGTGCTTTCCAATGAACTTTCGGAGGGTAGAAGACCTGTAGGTAGACCAATGTTAAGATACCAATTTTTATGTAAGACATCAATGACATAATTTTTCATAGAATTTCAAAAGTTGTAGAAGATGGCTGAGGAAAGAGTTGCATGGAAAACACAATTATATAGAAGTTTTGAGGCACATGGACACTCAAAAACACATTGGAAGGCAAGCGACAAAAGGGCAAACGTAAATGTAAGCATGTATCCAAGATCTGCACTCACTGTGATAAAGTGGGCCTGTCTAAATTGGCTAGATCAGCAATGACAAGCTGACAAATGAGACTTTTACCCGTTTAAAATCGTCTGCAAAGACGAAAAGAGCCAAAGACTTAAAATATGTACTGTTGCTCACACGTGTTTTTGATTAGTCAAAAAGAAAACTAACACGTTCCTGGTCATTTTCTGGCAATGTCTGCCAACTGAAACCGTATTGTGTCGTTCTAAAACATCTTGTCTTAATTTTTGTTTGTGTGATTTGTAATTTTTATTTTCTTTTGTTATTTGTCCCTTACAAAGGTCGTGTGACCGTAACGACCATTTTGTTTTGTTTATGTCCTTATGCAGACACTGATATATATATATATATATATATATATATATATATATATATATATATATATATAGTTTTATCGACTCCAAGAAGTTTAAAAACTGTATGAACTTTCGCCATTGCAGTGTCAAAGAATCCTCTGGTCAGTGGAGCTGCAAAGTGATGACTTTTTAAGTAACAGTGTTTCACACATGTTTTTGTTATGATTGTTTATCGTGCTGTAGTTGATTGTTTATCGTGCTGTAGTTGATTGTTTATCGTGCTGTAGTTGATTGTTTACTTGCGTGCTGATTGTGTTTTGCATATGAATTTCATGATTAGCAAATGAACTGACGGTTGTGCTTCTCGCTCGGAAGACGTTCGCTGAGACTCATCAAATGTTTACTAACAGGTGTGCAAAAATTCGGATCAGTGCATGGGTCGTTACTGTTGTTACGAATGGTTTAAGGTATTTTAGGATAATCGACAGTCAATTGATGGCCCTTACGTTCGGGGAGGCGCCTAATATCATAATCAACTTCCAAACAAAAACTGCCAGAGTGAAAAAGAAAGGAGAGACACTACCCTAAGCTTCATAACGAAAAGCTACCCAAGCATGGACTGGACCCATGCATACACCGACGGTTCTGTAACAAACACTACACAGAACGGAGGGGCAGGAGCATTCCTAAACCTACCAAATGGCAGAAAAATAACACTGTCATTCGCTACTGGTAAGTACACAAGCAATTTCAGAGCAGAGGCAGAGGCACTGAGGGCGGCAGTGGAAGAAATGGTAACACACAGTGAAAATGAGAGCCATATAGTCCTGCTGACAGATGCTCTCGAAGTAGTCACAGCGCTAAAAAGCCAGAAAAACACTGAGCTTAATGACTTAAGAGCAGCACTCTGCAAACTGTGCCAGCAGTCCGCACCAAAAAGGGTAGTGGTACAGTGGGTTCCGTCACACTGCAATGAGTCTTGCGTCCTGAAAAGGACGTTATTTGCCGGTTGCAGTAACTTTTCTCACTTCCTGAGCGTGCTGATGAAAGTGGATGGGGTCCTCCAGGTGGTTGCGCAATGCTTGGCTGCATCTGCGTGTCAATCACTACAACGGAGATCACATCGAACCTCTCCTTGTAGGCCAGACAGGTGTCCTCGACAACAGGTCGTTTCCAGGACGACCAACGAGGAGGTCAGGTGAGGGTCTTGGCCAGTATATTTTTCTAGACCCTGGCTAAGATTGTCTGATCAGTGTGTTTTGCCGACGTTAGCCTCATTGTCCCGTTAAATACACGTAAATAGCCTCATTTCAGTTATGTTTTACTATAGTTTGATGCAACCTTGTAGTAAAATTTCTCTATTAAGTTTTTGGTGAGTTTTTTTCCTACGGTATTATCGTTTCACTTTTTCGTGTTGCAAGATTTTATTTTCACAAAGTCTGAGGTGTCTCTTCAGGTTACATCTCTATTTAGATCAGTCTGCAGCTATATCTTCCCAAGATGTCACATCCATATCCAGTACTTACATATCCTGCTTACAAGCGTCTTTGAGCTTCAGCTGTGGTTAGCCAGCTGTTCTTTTACTACACGCACGCTGTCTATATAGAATATCCTTGGGGACACAACCGTCTTCCATGCGACGAACATGACCAAACAAACACAGTCTCTATTGTCATAAAAGGGTGTATATACTTGGGAGACCGGTAAAGGAGGGTGTACATACTTGGGAGAACGGTGAAGGAGGGTGTACATACTTGGGAGACCGGTGAAGGAGGGTGTACATACAAGGGAGACCGTTGCGAGAATGCAATGTGTCACCCAGTCTCTCATTGACAAGCCAAGGATGGATTTCAGGCGCGTAGGTGAAAGGTCTTGAGACTGCTCTTGGTTGGTATAGGCTGTCCACGCTTCGCTAGGAGCGTACTGACGATACAGGCATTGTAGTCCATGGCCGTGGCTTAGATTTTGGGATTTTTGAAGACATGAGAACATGGGATGGCATGGACAAATATTGCAATATTTATTTTTATTGTGAGGCCAAAATCGTTGCACTCCTAGAATAGGCAATCAAAAACGATCTGGAGTTCCTGCGGACTGTCAGCTACAATTGCAGGGTCCTCAGCAAACAATACGTCATTGATAGGAGCTTCCCTGATCTTAGTTTTAACATTGGGTCTCGCAAGGTTAAACAAACGACAATCTGATTTAGTGACAAGTCAAATCCCGTCTGTTGCATTTCAGAGCGGAGGCAGAGGCACTGAGGGCGGCAGTGGAAGAAATGGTGACAGGTAAAAGGAATGAAAGCCATATAGTCCTGCTTACAGATGCCCTGGCCGTAGTCACAGCACTAAAAAGCCAGAAAAATACTGAACTTAATGATTTAGGAGCAGTACTCTGTCAACTATGCCAGCAGTCCGCACCAAAAAGAGTAGTGGTACAGTGGGTTCCTTCCCACTGCAACATCCAAGACAACGAAGAGGCAGACAGACTGGCAAAAGAATGTGCAAGACTACCACAACCAAATACTAGTGTGACATACGAAGAGTCAAAACGGCTTATTAGAGCTAGATACATGACCAAATGGGAAACAGAACATACTGGCTACACACAAATCGATGCCTATTACCAGTTGAACAGAAGAGAGCAGGTCGTTGTCTTCAGACTTCGCACTGGCCACAATAGACTAAGGTACCACCTATTCAACAAATTGAAGATAGGTGGCACAGACGAATGCTCGTGTGGTACCGGGAAAATGACTGCTGAATATTTGCTGCAAAAACTGCCCGACATACGAGGATCAGAGAGAGCAGATGTGGCCATCACCAGTGGCAACACTAGACACGCTCTATGGCAGTGTCGATAGCATCAGGATGACCGCTGCTTTTTTTCGAAAAAATAAAGGTCGACGTCTGACAGCGTAAGAAGAAGAAGAAGAAGAACCATTACCAAATGCGTGTCCCAGTAGCAGCGCAAAGAAGATTGCGAAAAATGCTGAGACCAGAACGCAGTCTTGTTTAACACCACAAGGAATATCGAATATCTTTGATGAATTACCGTCGAATTGGACTCGTGCATTTGATATCCTCACGAAGGGACAGCGTGGCCTAGTGGTTAAGTGGAACGGCTCACAACCCGAAGGTGCTGGGTTCGATCCCCATCACAGCACCGGCCGTTACCCCGGGGAAGCAAACCCTTAGAAAATGCAGGAGGAAGCAGACCCTTACATAAAATGCATGCTGAAGTCAGATGCACTGGGCTGACAGGCGCAAAATAAAAACCACAGTGCAACGCACACCCGCCTTGGGGAATAGAGAAATATGGCGAACAAAAGAAAAATAAAATATCCTCACGAAATGAAACAACTAGTTGAAGCAGTTTGTTAGGGCCGCCTATTTTTTATAGGATTTTGATTAGTCCATACCTGCTAACTAAGTAGAACATGTTTGTCAGGTAGAATGAAACGACATAAATAAACATGATCTGTTCGAGTGACTTTTGATATAGGCGCTGTAGAAAAAAAGATCTAGTCGATCGTTAACCTTCCAGATTGGAAACAACTTTGCGACTTCGGGTACACACGATCAGCCAGTGTGTGTAGCTGTAGTAACATGACTCTGGCAAAGACATTGCCAACAATAAAGTGTCTATGTAATCATTGCAGTCACTTCTAACACCTTTACTTTTTTATAATATCATAATCTTTATATTCCTCATATCTTGAGGTATGATTGCCTCTATCTAATTCTGACAAAGCAGTCAATGTAGCGGTTTTAAAAGTCCATCTTAACAGTTTTTGATGAGGTCAAGTGAGATACAGTCGCTTCCTACTGTTCTGCCCAAGGCATAGGTGCCAATGGCTGTTTCGGGTTCTTCTAAAGATGGTTTGACGTCAAGCTCCTCAGTTCTAGGAAAGTCTTGAATAGCACCAAGCGATATGTGATTGAGACCCTTCTATTGAATGAGAAGAATTCAGAGAATAACTCTACCAATCGCTTCATCTGTCTTCCTTTGTCAGTTATTTTCTCGCTAGTGATGGATTTGAGCGTCGCTGTCTTCCTGTGCTCAGGAACAATAGCTTGTTTTATGACTTCATACATTTCTCTAACGTTTCCTGTTTGTGTCGCAATGGGGATGTTTTAACTGAGCTGAAGCAAGTACTCATTTGAGCTGTTTCTTTTATCTTGTCTCTAGGTGAACTTTAGGGTTTGTAG
Organism: Ariolimax columbianus; assembly: GCA_036924085.1. Classification (NCBI taxonomy): domain Eukaryota; kingdom Metazoa; phylum Mollusca; class Gastropoda; order Stylommatophora; family Arionidae; genus Ariolimax; species Ariolimax columbianus. The sequence goes on along the minus strand of JAVGWX010000003.1, from coordinate 129,252,270 downwards.
AGTAACTGCATTTGTACTGCACTTGTATTTACTCAATGCAACGTGGTTTTCCATGGTGACTGATGTTATATTATTTACATTGGCTTCGAACGTGACATTTGATTTTGCAAAGACACTCTGAGTTGTAAATCGTCACTGCCCACTTTGGCACTCACTGACCACTGAACTGACGTAGAAAAATTATGAAAAATCGGATTTCGTCAAATGGCACGTCTCACGCAGTAAATTTAGCATAGCGAAGACATCATGTCACGTCCCACAATTACTAAAAGAGGAACATTGACTACGGAACTTAAATGATAGTGATTTACCGCGTATTGATCTTTGATTATAGCGTTACTCCGGGGACTGATCTTTGATTATATCTCTTCTCCCGGTACTGATCTTTGATTATAGCGTTACTCCGGGTACTGATCTTTGATTATAGCTCTTCACTAGATACTCATCTTTGATTAAAGCATGTCTTTTAGTACTGATCTTTTATTTTAACGCTTCACTAGATACCGAGCTTTGATTTTAGCACTTCTCCTTGTACTGATATTTGATCAAGGCGCTTCACTAACTACTCATCCTGAATTACAGTTCCTCACTAACTGCTGATCTTTGATTATTGTCCTTCATTAAATATACTCTTCTTTGATTATAGCGCATGGCTAAGTATCTTTGAAGATAGTCTTCACTATGTTTTCATCTGTAATTAAAGCGCTCCTCCAAGTACTGATCGTTGATTAGCTCATCACTAGGAGCTGATCTTCTCATACTACTGAAACGCTGACTATATCTCTTCAAGAACTACTGGACGTTGATAATAGCCCTTCATCAGGTATGGACCATTGATAATAGCTCTTTCCATAATATGTGTGCCTGATAATAGCTCTTCAACAACTACTAATCGTTGACTAAACCTCACCACCAGTCTTCACCTCACTTCACCTGATTCTGATTATTTCTCTCCACGAGATACTGGTAGTTTATTATATCTCTTCACCAACTCCTGGTAATTGATTATATCTCTTCACCAACTCCTGGTAGTAGATTGCATCTCTTCATCAGCTCCTGATAGTAGAGTATATATCTTCACCAGCTCCTGATAGTAGATTATATCTCTTCACCAACTCCTGGTAATTGATTATATCTCTTCACCAACTCCTGGTAGTTGATTACATCTCTTCACCAGCTCTTGGTAATTGATTATATCTCTTTGCAGCGACATATCATTCTTTAAAGAGCTGTGTAGTTTCAGAGCAAGTCATCATTTTACAAAACCAACAAAAACAGTTTTTGGTTGTTTTCTAGCCCTTCGCCAAACATGGTTGCTGAATATAGTACTTTACGAGCTACTGATCTCTTATAACAGCCCTTCACCAACTGCCGATCCTGGAGTATTCACTTTTCCTGATACTGATCTCTGCTTATATCTCTTCATCATCTACTGGTAGTTGATTACAGCTCTTCGCAACTACTGGTCGTTCTTTAATAGCTTCATAGTTTCAGAGGAAGTAATCTTCAATCAAAAACTACAACAACAAAAAACAGTTGTGGGTTCATTTTAAATGTTCATATCAACAGAAAATAAACAATGGTAAGGGAAAATAATTTTCACAAAATAATGTTGCAAGCGCCTAAAGATTAGCATCCACACCGTAATTGACTATTTACAAATGTTATATTTGTGTTCATGTGCGTTTCCTGATTGACTAGAAAGCAAGTTCTTCACTTTTGCATTTCTGTATTCTAATTTAAGTAATGGATCTATAGGTCTCTTCATTTTCAACACATGAAAGTTACTTCATATTCAACTGACCTTTGGTTTGTGTGAACGTGAGGTTGTGAAAACTCATGATTGGAGAACATTCTACCATACAGTTTTTATAAATTATTTTCTGAAGGTCATTGGATACTAAAGTGCATTAAATATAACATCTGATATACAAATTTAAATTACAGACATATCTAAGCGCAGAGGCAATTTCCCGGACAGATAACAAATGAATGCCTGATATGTCAAGTAAAATAACAATGTCGAAAGAACAAAATGACTATCAAGATGGAAAGAAGAGATATAACCAAAAGAGAGACAACAAAAATAGGAGATGAGCATAAGAGAAAGAAACAAATTTAGATTAGAATATCCGAGAATGAAGTAGGAATATCAGAGGATCTCTCGGCCTAGAGAGCTGATGTGAAAATAAGGAGAAAGAAAATCTATCGTTTGAGACGGAAGTGGAGAGCAATCAGATGTTTGTTGAAATGAATTTCGGGATTGGGTTACCCAGAATCACCCTCAGTTTTTCTATGTCGGCCGTGAAATCAATGTCACATGACCAAGAGCATACTGGTGCGTCAGGTTACTCTCATTACCAAAAATCTGAAGGATGGGAAGTACTTAGCGAGTTCCTAGAAGATCTGGTGGGTCTTTTCAGTAGGTGATGGTGTGGACAGCAAACACATTTCATATAAGTACTTCCTCTGAAGAGTATGCCAGCATTAATCAAACAATCAAAGCCTCGGACTAGTTACTAGGCGCATGGCACATGTTTCATCGTTAGTTGTGTTTCCTGTTAGTGATGCAATATTTGGTATTGCTAATTGGGTCCATACGAGACGGATTTTGAAACAGTGAAAAACAAATCATAAAAATAAATACATTAACAAAAAATGCAATAAATATATTTATATACATACATGTGTGTGTGTGTGTGCGCGCGTGCGTGCATGAGTGCGTGCGTGCGTGTGTGTGTGTGTGTGTGTGTGTGTGTGTGTGTGCGCGCGTGCGTGCGTGCGTGCGTGTGTGTGTGAAAACTGAAAAAGACAGACAGAGAGAGAGAGAGAGAGAGAGAGAGAATGAAAGGGGGATATAGAAAACAGAGACGTGACAAAGATGGATGGACCAGCTTTGAATAATTGTTTCGAAAGTAGAAGCATTCCACAAAATAGACAGTGAGAGAAAGAGAGAACGAAGCAGAGGCGGGGAGGGGAGGGGGGGGGGGGGGCTTAGTAAGTTATTTGTTTCAAAAGGGGGACTACTTGCGTAAAACCACTCTCCAACTCGATTACCTGCCCCACCTGAACACTTTTAATTGTACAAAAGGTCGTTTTAAAGCAGTTTTGCGTGTCAAGTTTATACGAGTCAGTTGACAGGGTGAAACAGAAAATATTTGTCATAGTTCACCATCTCGTTCTATATGAAGTAAAGGGCCACCACTTCAGATGAACGCTTCAATGGAATCCTGTATTCGAGCATTTGCAATAGCGGCTTCAATAGCCATAATTTTTCATGACGAAGTTGTTAACCACATTCACATCCCTCTTCAGTAACATGCTCGGAGGGTTACATTTGTCAGTCCAGGTACTGTAACATTATAACCTACCTGGTATGCCTTAAGATTTGGCTAATGAGAGTTGACCCTATTTGCAGATGTTTAAGCCGTTTACACTTTGACATATATGCACAGGTCAATGTTTGTTGACTTTCTATGTATTTGTTGAAGACTTACGCTCCACAGGGAATTGAACATGTTTTTATTTATTAGCATAACTATCAGTAGTGCACCTCTGGATAACGACTAGAGATATCATTGACCGAACCAAGGAGACGAGATAACCCTCAAAGTCGTACATACACTCTCAGTAAATAATACCTGACCATTCAGTATGGTTTGCCTGACCAGACGATAGTCTCCTATGCCCGACATTCCGCAACATAATACAACCCAATTTACAAAAGCAGACAGCTTGCTGAGTGTGAAGTATTATTATTGGATTCTTGGGCTTGACATACAACTAGAAATCCCATGTATGATACAGGAATTACAGTGACGATAACTTATTTTCAGGATATTAAGAGATGCAGAAAAGTCGAACATGGAGGGTCATGCGAGTCAATGTACCTGAAATATGTCCAATCAGTGAGCCATTTAAGTGCTCAGATTGCACCTTTTTTCTCATCTACTGAAAAATACATGAGTACCAATATGTCTGTCTTGTGTGCAATGATATGAGTTCTGCACAAAATAACCAACCATTGGATATAATTATCTTTAACGTAGAAAAGTTGTTGTTTTAGATTTTTTGTTGTTGATTTTTTAGGGTGTGGGAGTGGTGTGGTGGTGGGTGGGGCCTTATGCAAAGATTCAGTGGTGATGGCCGCTCGATTTCACAAAGGAATAAGCTGTTGCATACAACAGATATTCAGATGGCCAAATGAAAAGTATATAGTCTTAATCGAATGAATGCTGAAAACATTCGTTTGCAGGACTTCTCTAAGGCAAAAATGTCTTCAACTTATGAAATGTCAAGTCGTCTGCCAGATACATTTTCTGTTGCCAACATTGACAAGTCGCTCAGCCGTTCTCCATGCATGATACTTTGTATACAGTTTTTGACGAGCTTGAACTTTTGGTAATGATAATTCACATGTATCAGTCACTAGCAGCGTCAACAGCAACATGTAGGCGGTGCACACATAACTAATGTATGCGAGAGAGTGTAACAGCAGATGAGTAACAGTTGTACAATTTTGAAGATGGATGATGTTGTTGGCAGCTTCGAACGAATGATTGAACGAAATGACAACAGCTAAGATGAAGAAGCAAGCGTAATGTCGGTGCCATACTGTTTAATTACCAATTTTACCGCGTCATACGGTTTTTTTTTAAATAAAAAAAAACATCGAAAACATCAGGGCGAAAACGTTGCGGCTAGTCAACTAAAGCTGAGAAGTTGATTGGTGAAGTGTCAACATTGTCTATTCATGGGATGCTTCCAGAATTGTTACTATCATTGCAAGAATGACCACATAATCAAAATATTATATAATTTTCTGGATAAATACGTCATCTTTGTTTTTTTCTTGTAAAACAATTACACTCACTGTCAAAGATTAATAATTGTTCATCCAGCTGTACATTTGGTTTGCGATTTGAAGAAAATTAAAGCTATTACGACTAAAGCATCTGCAACTTTGAAGAAATGGCATGGCTCTTCCTGAACTCAGACACCTCCTGTCTACAGAACTTGCCAACCTCTGGAGAGAAAGAGTGGACGCACCAATATTGTTGCTAAAGTGGCTATTGTAAAGACCCAGCACCCAGCAGGATAACCAAATAGTGGCTGACATTGCGGCTAACCCAATTGTGAAAAGTATATTAAGGCACCTCTCAAAGATCAACCCCTTGTCCTTATTTCCGGAGGTGCCAGCGCGAAAATGAACGAAGAACAGTACTTAAAAGCTGAGGTCAACAAGCTCTAGTAACTAACTTGGGCCAATCATAAACCAGTGACAAAAAGCTATTTATAGACTCTTTCAGATGCTTAGAAGACGAAACTGGAGTTTCGTAAAGTGAAAATAGCACATATGGAATGTTCAGACTGATCTATCAACTTGAAAAGTATTTATTTGTTTTTATAATTCATATTTTACAAAGTGTTGACAAAAAAGCATCAGTGAATGACCTAACAGCAGCCAGCGACTCATAGTTGACGGCCTGCACCGAGGTGAGGGAACAACAGCTGATCAAAACCCTATCCCGCCTCTAAGTGGTGGTTCTGGAAATTGGTCGGAATTGTAGTCTGGCTTAAAGAATAGTAATCGCAATAAGAAGACAATCCCGGTACCAATAATTGACATGTTGAAACCACATGTGTCGGATCGAAAGTTATCTCAGACTTACTGTAAGCTTTTTATGCTGAACGGTACAAAGAAAGAATTAGATTCGTTTTAGTTCTAAGATCGCTTAGTGTGCATGTGCATTTTCAAAGAATGAGATTTCTGTTTCTGCTCCTCCTGATATAACAATCCTTCTGTTTCTGCTCCTCCTGATATAGCACTCCTTCTGTTTCTGCTCCTCCTGAGATAACAATCCTTCTGTCTCTGCTCATCCTGATATAGCACTCCTTCTGTTTCTGCTCCTCCTGATATAACAATCCTTCTGTTTCTGCTCCTCCTGATATAGCACTCCTTCTGTTTCTGCTCCTCCTGATATAACAATCCTTATGTTGCTGATCATCCTGATATAGCAATCCTTCTGTTTCTGCTCTTCCTGATATAGCACTCCTTCTGTTTCTGCTCCTGCTGATATAACAATCCTTCTGTTTCTGCTCCTCCTGATATAGCAATCCTGTTGCTGCTACTTTATCTGGTAGGTACATGTTCCCTGCAGAAGTGGCCCCCATATAATCAAAACTGAAAATAGGCCTATGTTCTCTAGAAGTAGGAACTCTCTACTGATCGTTTTGGTTTTATTTATCTCTTTGACGTTGCTATTTCGTCTCGCTGGGCTGCAGGAGGATCATTTCATCCATACCGACGTGACTCTTCATAGTATGTTTCCATTTGGATCACTCTTCGGCTTCTTATTCACAGGGCGCCAGACTTATGTGCAGCACTTTTGTTTATACACGTAGTTGCACCTAAGCTGTGGTCGGCCGACTGTTCTTGGCAGTCAATCAGATGTAGAAAATAGAGAATATATTTGAGGATGCCACCATATTCCATTCGACAAACATACCAAACCTTCGTAGTCTTCGCTGACTATTTATATGTTTCTAGTTATGAACAATCAACACGATCCTCGTACAATATTAATAATACTAACAAAAGTAAGGAGGATAATAAAGAACAAACAAAAAATTATAACATTTTATAAATACTTTAGTTAATATGAAAGGTAAAAAAAACATCTACACGACAAACATGAGCCATTTGTTTCTTGTCCTGATGTCATTTATTGAAGCGACATAGCAACCGTTCGGGCGTTCTCGATAACCCTATTGGCCACAGTGACAGCTAAAAACTCCAAAAAATGCCGTGTTTGAAAAGCCTGGGAAGAGTTCTGGCACTGAGCGGAGCAGCGAGTTGCAATTCTACAGGAAAATCGATGAAGGTCACCAAGCTCGGTCACTTCAATTGATTACCGATAGCTCTGTTGATAACTCGATCTACGTTTATACAATATGGACGGGGCAGCGAACAAAGGATGTCCTATTAACTTGAAAAGAATGTGAAGAAACATACTCAGACAGCCACAAACACGGGTATAAATTGAACACTCATATTAATGGAATGGGAGCCAATGCATAAATGCATACGCACAAAAATGAAAGACGAACTTACATCGCAGTAGCGTATTCACTTTAACAGACCCGAGACGCGTTTACACTAAATATATATAGAATGAAATACAACAATCTAACAAGCAATGGCATCGTCTTTTTATTCGTCATTTGCATTTAAATAACCACATACATTATGTTCATAAATTTAAAGGTACCATGCTGCTCTCGCTGTCATACAGTTTACTCTCTCAAATAACCCCATCTTTCTTCCCATAAACTCAGCGGTCTTATGCTACTATTGTTGTCAATCTGTATACTCTCTCAAATAATCCCATATTTTCTCCCATAACTCAACAGTCTGAGGCTACTCTCGTTATCATATAGTTTGCTCTCTCAAATAATCCCATATTTCTTCCCATAAACACAGCGATCCTAGGATACTCTTGTTGTCAATCTGTATACTCTCTCAAATAACCCCACATTCCCTCCCATAAACACAGCGATCCTATAATACTCTTGTTGTCAATCTGTATACTCTCTCAAATAACCCCATATTCCCTCCCATAAACACAGCGATCCTAGGATACTCTTGTTGTCAATCTGTATACTCTCTCAAATAACCCCATATTCCCTCCCATAAACACAGCGATCCTAGGATACTCTTGTTGTCAATCTCTATACTCTCTCAAATAACCCCATATTCCCTCCCATGAACACAGCGATCATAGGATACTCTTGTTGTCAATCTGTATACGCTCTCAATGAATCTTATCTATCCCCTCATAAAACTTCAGTCTGCAGCTACTATCATCGTCAACCAGTTCAGACTAAAATAATCCCATATATTCCCCCCATAAACGTGACGGTCACAAGATACTCTAGTCGTTACATTTATTCTATCAAATAATCTCACTCATTTCTCACATTAAATGGTTGTGTAACGTAAGCTGGTCTCGTCATCTAACAGATTAATCTGATTTGTTCCTTTCGTCTATTCGACAGACTTGAAGAACTTATTGTATTGTTTGTCTGTCTCCCCACGCAGGCATGTGTCTGTGTGCTCGATTTTGAAATTGTTCAGCAGTGGCCAGATTCGCGGCCTGAAAAGTTTCATTTGATCTATGCATTACAAATTGACCACATAAAGTGATTTTCCTCGTGTGCAATATTCGTTGCTCTGGGCGTTCTTAGCAATCCATAACTATCTTATCCTGGTCATTTGAAGGACAGGTCATGATGAATTGCATACCAAGGAATCCTGTCCTCGACCACCCGTTCCAGCTCTGCCCTTGTTTCCTGGCTCATTAATGTGTGTCATATCTCAAGTTACTTTCTCCTTGAGTCCTGTTTCACATGTGTATGTTTGGTATGTGTGTCTTATGTCAAGTTACACTTTTTCCACAACTCATATTTCACATGTGTATGTCTGGTATGTGTGCCCTATCTCAAGTTACACTTTCTCCTTGAGTCCTGTTTCATATGTGTATGTCTGGTATGTGTGTACTATCTCATGTTACACTTCTCCTCCAGTCCTGTTTCACATGTGTATGTCTGGTTCGCTCGTATAAATCCACATTAGTAGAAATAGAAAATGACTCTTAGAACGGAATTGATTTCACTACACCTCTGCTTCCACATATGGGTTAAGTCCCTCTCATTGCCGAACAGAGAAATCGTTCCGCAGTTCCAAAATGTTCTCTGAATTTATCATGTACCTATTTAAAGCTGGGTCAACTGGGAATTTATTTTTAGCTCTTCAACATTTCACTACAAATCTAGTTATCCACCTTTTACGCTTGGGGTTTACCTCCATACATGGAACACATTCCTCTTTTAGCTTTTATAAACTGTTTTAAAACTTTTCTACTTTTGTTCAACATCTATTCCTCTGAAAATATCTTTCCAGATTATGTGGCTCGCTACCTCTTCCATATTCTTAACATCTGCCTTAGAGTAGTTGCATGTTCGTATGTTTATGTTTACTTCTTTCCCTGCAATAAGATCCCAACGGATGATTTGATGGTCACTTGAGCCAAATAGTTCCCCCGCCGAAACGTTTTTAGTCATATTTTCCTCTGTAGTAAAAACTAAGTTGAGTGTGTTTTTGCATCTGGTGGCTGCTTTTACATGTTGAACTAACAAATGTCAGTTTTGCACTTAACAAAAGGTTTTGACTCTACATGTGCTTCTGCCATATCCCATTTGATTTCTGGAAATTTGAAATGCCCCATAAATAATAAATTCCCTTCACTTGCCTTTTCTATGCTACTAATCAGCTCCTCGTCTTCCTCTTTTTGACTTGATGGACATCTATAGCACACTCCAATCACTGTTTTTTCACCCCCACGTTCTATTTCTCCCCATACACTTTCATTTTTGTTACAACATGATAAATCATATTTTATCGTTATATTAACTGAATTTGAACAGTATAATAAAACGCCACCTCCCTTAGCCTTGTCTCCAACTACCCTATCGTTCCTTAACATTGTATATCCCTATATTTCAAGTTCACAATCTGCAATATCCTCATATCTCCATGATTCTATTAACCCAATTATATCTGGTTTCTCTTCTTCTACATCCAGTTCCAATTCTTTTCTTTTATTTACTATGCTTCTCACATTTGCATAAAAACATTTTTGTTTATAATTTTGTTGTTTTTCCAATTTTGTCTTTTGCTGTATCATTTTTATGTTTGCTTCTCCACTACTTATTTCACACTTCCCTGACCCCAACTCTCCCTATTGACTACATTATCTATAGCACCCTATTGTAGGCCTATCTTTAGTCTCATACTTCATTGGCCTTACTACTTTAAATTTGTAACACAATGACTAAACATGTAATTCGCTACAGCATGCTTTCTTATCTCATTTAGACGTAAACCTCTCCTGTCTAACATTTTACTTGTGTCTACTTTTACATCAATAAATTCCATACCCATGTCCGCACATATCACCTGCAACCTAAGGTTGATACCTATTATCTTACTATCTAAATAGTCTGACCCATCTGCTATGTCTAAAATACCCATTATTGTGACCTTTCTTAACTTTTTTTCCTTAAGTGTTCCCTTAAGGCTCTTGTATCTTTACATAATTATTTATGTACCATCTCTCTTAACATTTTTAGTTTCTACCAATACCACAACATGTATGTTTGCTGTATCATCTAATCCTCTTTATTCTTCCCTCTGTCCTCAATTTTTGCTCCCCAATATCCATTTTTTTAAATATTTTATGTTGTTTAGACAAATGTCTGCCAACCTCCCTCACCATTGAATCCCCTACGGGATCAAGATGCTGAGCAGCGCATGAGCTGCAGTGGTCAGCGACCCATAGCTGACTGCTAGCGTCAGGGCCAGCGAACCATAGCTGCCAAGACCCTTCTACACCTCCACGCGGTGATCCTGGATAACAGGCTGCAGCAGGGCAGACTGGCTAAGGAGAAGGGATCAAAGAGGGAATGCTAACCCGGTACTCAAAAATTGTTTGCTGAAGTCGGATGTGTTGGACCGAAAGGTGCAAATATCGCAGCCAAGCTGTAAACAATGACACAACGCATTCCGTTCTCTGGACTACATTCTGCTACTTACCCTTTCAGGGTTTGGTAGTGGGAGATTGAGAACGAACGAAGAAGAAGAAGAAGGAGAAGAATCCCCTACTACCAACACTGAACACTCACTTACATTTGCATACTTCTCTGCAAAACTACCTACCTTCTGTACTATTTCCTCACTAGAATCTGCCTTACTTCCAATTCATATTTCCTTCTCCAACCCATACCTAACTGACAACCCATACCTAACTGACAACCCATCCCTAACTGACAACCCATACCTAACTGACAACCCATCCCTAACTGACAACCCATACCTAACTGACAATCCATACCTAACTGACAACCCATCCCTAACTGACAACCCATACCTAACTGACAACCCATCCCTAACTCACAACCCATACCTAACTGACAACCCATACCTAACTGACAACCCATACCTAACTGACAACCCACACCTAACTGACAACCCATACCTAACTGACAACCCATACCTAACTGACAACCCATACCTAACTGACAACCCATACCTAACTGACAACCCATACCTAACTGACAATGGTTTTATTTTACCACCTCGACTACCCAACTGCAGCTTCTCTAAAACTTCCCTAATTTTCTCTCGTTTCTCTTCTATTTTGACCTGCGCTTTTCTATCTCCTCCAATATCTTCTCATTTGTCCTAATATCGTACTCCATTCGAGCCTGCCTGACTTCTACTCTACATAACCTACATATAACTTACTTCATCTTCCAACCTTGAATCTATCCTTCACTAATTCAAACATTGCCGCCACACAAATCACACAATCTATCCTGGCCTTTCTTCGTCGCATTTCACCTGGTCTTAGCGGCCATACTAATTATGCTTTTTATTACCGTTAGCCAATAAGTTATACTAATACCTAATAAAATGTATACTTGTTATAGCAACACTAAAAAATCAAATGTCGTTGGTATTTACCTTACAACAGCTATCGCTAAATACTAGGACTAGACGAAAGCGAACAAAAGAAGTAGAGAAAAAACCACAAGTAAAAAAAAACAAAAGAATGAATGAAAGACAGAAAAGACAAAAACGAACAAACGAAAGAAAGAAAAAAAGAGCAAAAGAAAGAAAGATATAAAGACTAGAAATGCAAGAAAGAAAGAAACACACAGGTGCCCATGTGGCGATAGACTCGGTGGGTTGCTCTAGCTTGGCCACAGTTTCTGTGTCGCCTGTGCCTTGCACGTGGTGATCGGTGGTCGATGCTTGTGGATTCAGTGGGAGGATGCGTCGACTGATGATGTAACGGACTCACACTACAATTAGCCCATCGGTTATGTAGCAAGTGGGTGTGACAAATCACGAACGCTACAGTGTGCACACATGTAGATGTGCACATATGTAGGTGTGTAGATATGTAGGTGTGTAGATATGTACGTATGAGTATATATATGTGGACATTTTAATTTACACTTATGTATGTATTTATAGGTTTATATATGTATATCCCTTCTGCAGGCATCCTCACCACTATATATCCACACTTAATATAATTATACTACTATTACATCAACCTTTTTGTATCTATAATTATTTAATCAATTATCTACCTTTCTATTGTTCTTCTGTTCCTGAGCCTACCACACATTCAACACATAATTGACTGCGAGAGCTAGAGGGCACAGGTGAGATGAGGGATCTACAAGGTGACACACAAATCAGTGAATCGCTTACAAGTTGGAGTACATGAATGCGATGGAAAAATATGAGAGCAGGCAAAACCTGATACACCAAGACCAGACAGAAGGAAGTCAACACAGATGGGCCTCACAACAGAAGGAAGACACTTTTCAATTAATTTATATTGTACTCTTAATCCTTATGTATCAAGTATATTGTTTGTTATATTTCCCAATCATTCCATCTCATTCATTCTCGTTGTACACCTCACTACACTGCTATCTTCACAATTGTGTATAAAATGTATGAAGGGGCTTTATATTTTTTTTTCTATAAAATAGAAGGAAAAAAAAAAAAAAAGAAGGAAAGAGGGGGGAAATAAAAAAAAGAAAGAAATCAGGAAACAAAAAAAAAAAGAGATCCGAATCAAGTATGACAGAAAATAAAAATGGTCGCAGGAAAACTATTGTGCATATTTATGCAAATACCTACGGCGGACAACTAGGAACATCAAAAGCGAGGAACAACGGGAGGAACATCACGGAAACACCAGGTTAGGTACAAACAGATACACACACGCATCCAAGCACTGGTTTATGCGTCTTAATATCGCCCAAATTGACTACGGTCTGGGGTGGAATAGGCGCGCCTCCGCCAGTAGAAACTAGTGAGGCAAACACATAAAATAAAAAAAAATAAAAAAAATAAAAAAAATCGTCATCTACGAAACAAATTCCTAATAGTCCTGCTCTAAGCACCAAGTGGTTTGAACCTGTCACATTATTGATAATCATACCACTTACATCTCGTATTTCTGCACAGACACTCCAGATCATACCACTTCTATCTTTAATTTCTGCAAATATATCCCATATCATACCACTTCTATTTCTAATTTCTGCATATACACCCCATATCATACTACTTCTATCTCTAATTTCTGCACAGACACCCCATATCATACCATTACAATCTTTCATTTCTGCACAGACACCCCATATTATAAAACTTATATCTCTAAGTTCTGCACAGACACCCCATATCATACTACTTCTATCTCTAACTTCTGCACAGACATCCCATATGATACCATTACAATCTTCCATTTCTGCACAGACACCCCATATCATACTACTTATATCTCTAATTTCTGCACAGACACTCAACATCATACTACTTCTATCTCTAATTTCTGCACAGACACCCCATATCATTTCTTTACAATCTTTTATTTCTGCACAGACACCCCATATCATACTTTTCTATCTCTAATTTCTACACAGACATCCTATATCATACTACTTCTATCTCTAATTTATGTACAGACACACCATATCATACCACTTTAATCTCTCAATTCTGCACAGACACGGCCTATCATTTGACTTCAATCTCTCATTTCTGCACAGACACCGCAAATCATGACACTTCAATATCTCATCACTGCAGCAGTCACCCCGTTATGATAGTATGGAGTTTTCTGATGTTAGATGTTGCGTTAGTTGTCTATGTTTCAGAACCATACAAAAGAACGAACTCTACATTGGAGTTGAAGATTGTTAATTTGTTAGGAAGTTAATTTCTTTTCATTTCTTTAAGTTCTCCAACGCAATGAAAGTTCCTCTTTCCTTTTGCATTCTTATTTGAATATATTTATCTGTACCTCCTAAATTGCTCGTAATAATCTTTCCTGTTATAAAAATGTATTACACGCCATAATTACATGTGTGTTCAGGTAATGTTGCCCAGCCTACTATTTTAAGTTTGCAGCAATCTGTACTGTGTCTTTTATGATTGTCTAATTGTTGATGACATGCATAGCACGTTTCTCGGGAACTACAGCTATGTTGCTGCCAGTCGTTTTCGTGCAGATATAGAAAAGTTTCATTAGAAGTAACATTGCATTGTAAAGAGGCTAGGATCAGTTCAGTTCAGTTCATCCCGTAACCCATCAGGTCGTTGGGGCACACATGAAGACATAAAAAACACACGCCAGCTCTCTCTGTCTGTCGCCGCCTGACGTATCTCACCGGGACGAAGGCCTGACCACTCAGTGATGTTGTCCACCCATCTCTTCCTTGGACGTCCTCGCCCTCTCTGACCCGGTACGGATCCAAAGAGTATCGAGTTGGGAATTCCGTTTGACCTCGCGACGTGCCCGCACCAGGCCATCTTTCGTCTTTTGATAGTTGTGAACAGATCACTCTTTCATTAAAATAAAAAAAGAAACATTATAAGTAAAATAATATCTTTCTTAATTCATTCAACTGTAAAACTGTAAAATTTACCAGGACTGCGAATGCACCAAGAAATCTTTACAAGGAGCTCCCGGTCGTCACAACATATTATTATAAACATTGATCTAACCAGCTGATTGATTACAGCCAAATGGACTGGCGGTCGTAATAGTAGTCATTGTAGTAGATAGTGCGCACGATCTCGTGCTTTCCTCGGAACGTGATATGTTGAAATAGGTTTGATAATACAGTCAATAATATTGAGGGTTGAAAGAACATGCTAGAATTACCGCAAAGATCTCCTTTTCTATTGTAGAGTACAATAGTAATAACATAATTCATTGTATATTTAATTAAATGACATGTCTTACATCTGCAACTGGATTATATGGTTTACCAAAATCTGGCCATCTAAATATTGGGTGAGTTCATTCAATATTACAGGCATATTGTCAGCATTTAAACTCACAGATCACACTTAACCAGTTCTACTCAACCGTAACTGAATGGGGTCATGCTTTACCATTAGCTCTTACATGTTACTGAATAGCGTCACGTTTAACCAGTAGTCCTTAAATGTTACTGAATGGCGTCCCACTTAACCAGTAGTTTTTAAATGTTACTGAATGGCGTCCCACTTAACCAGTAGCTTTTAAATGTTACTGAATGGTGTCCCATCTAATCAGTAGTTCTTAAATGTTACTGAATGGCGTCCCATTTAACCAGTAGCTTTTAAATGTTACTGAATGGCGTCCCATTTAACCAGTAGTTTGTAAATGTTACTTAATGGCGTCCCACTTAACCAGTAGCTCTTAAATGTTACTGAATGGCGTCCCACTTAACCAGTAGTTCTTAAATGTTACTGAATAGCGTCACATTTAACCAGTTGTTCTTAAATGTTACTAAATGGCGTCCCACTTAACCAGTAGTTCTTAAATGTTACTGAATGGCATCGTACTTAACCAGTAGTTCTTAAATGTTACTGAATGGCGTCCCACTTAACCAGTAGTTCTTAAATTTTACTGAATGGCGTCCCACTTACCCAGTAGTTCTAAAATGTTACTGAATGGCGTCACATGTAACAATTAATTCTTAACGGTTGATAAATGGTTTCACGCTTGACCAAACATGGTAGATTTGAGAGATTTCAGATTCATTGCACTTATTTGACATCTGAAAATGGAAACGGAGGCGCTAGTGCGATCAGGTGCAAAATATTGACAGGGAACCGCATTAAGGTCAGGCACAATATACTGACCAAGACGACTATTTCTCTTCCATGTAACGTTTCCTGGAATCAAGTTGGTTTCAATGTAGCCTGGCTCGACGGATCCCCGTAGTAGTGAACGTTTGACAGATGAAATCAAGCATAGCACAATCGTCTGCAGGACGGTGGTCCACCTTCATCAGGACGATCAGGATATGAGGAATCCTAATACAACCCAGCACGTAATGCCTATTTCAAGGTGCACAAAAGAGTAAATGTACTCAATGTGGACGTTAAACAACAACAACGTCTGAAAAATAAGTATAGCCAAAAATAAATGGGCATATTGTGGCACACCTCAAGGTGTAACCATGACCTACTACAGATGCCTAAGATGTAACAGAGATTATCTGGTTCTATTTATATCTTGTCCTTCTTCTTCTTCTTCTTCGTACGCAGTCAGACAGTAACCATTATTTTTTCGAAAAAAGCGGCGGTCATCCTGAGGCTGTCGCCACTGCCATAGAGCTTGTCTTGCAGTTCCACTGGTGATGGCCACATCTGCTCTCTCTGATCCTAGTATGTCGGGCAGTTCTGCAGCAGATGTTCAGCGGTCATTTTGCCAGTACCGCACGGGCATTCGTCGGTATCTTGTCCAATAACGTGTATATCTTTCGACGAAAAAATATTTTCACTTTCAAAGGTTGTTTTTGGTGTAGAAATATATTAAAAATCAGTTACAATTCTTTCCTTTTTCGGTTGATAAATTTTCTTAACATTCTGTAAACGCTAAATTAAATTGTCTCTGCAATAAAGCGTTCAAGCGTTTGGATATGATACTGTTTTTATAGATCTCTTGACTTATAACACACTAATTGCCTTTGACATTACATAGATCTTCTTCTTCTACTTCTTCTTCGTACGCTGTCAGACGTCAACCTATATTTTTTTCGAAAAAAGCAGCGGTCATCCTGAGGCAGTCGACACTGCCACAGAGCTTGTCTAGTGTTGTCACTGGTGATGGCCACATGTGCTTTCTCTGATCCTCGTATGTCGGGCAGTTTTGCAGAAAATGTTCAGCGGTAATTTTCCCGGTACCGCACGAGCATTCGTCAGTGCCACCTATCTTCAATTTATTGAATAGGTGAAACCTCAGTCTGTTGTGGTCTGTGCGAAGTCTGAAGACCACGACCTGCTCTCTTCTGTTCAACTGGTAATAGGCATTCTTTTTTGTGTAGCCAGTATGTTCTGTATCCCATTTGGGCATGTATCTAGCTCTAATAAGCCTTTTTGACTCTTCGTAGGTCACACTAGGGTCTGGTTGTGGTAGTCTTGCACCTTCTTTTGCCAGTCTATCTGCCTCCTCGTTGCCTTGGATGTTACAGTGGGATGGAACCCACTGTACCACTACTCTTTTTGGTGCGGACTGCTGGCATAGTTGACAGAGTACTGCTCTTAAATCATTAAGTTAAGTATTTTTCTGGCTTTTTAGTGCTGTGACTACGACCAGGGCATCTGTAAACAGGACTATATGGCTTTCATTTCTTTTGCCTGTCACCATTTCTTCTACTGCAGCCCTCAGTGCTTCTGCCTCCGCTCTGAAATTGCTTGAGTATTTTCCAGTTGCCACTGACAGTGTTATTTTTTTACCATTTGGTAGGCTCAAGAATACCCCTGCCCCTCCGTTCTAACTGTTTCTGCTGACATAACTAGATTAAAAGACGGGGACGAAAGCCTTCCTGAAAATACAATCTGCTCTTTGACCAGCTCGGTAATATTTCTTTTTTTTTTCGTTCGCCTAATTTCTCAATTTCCCGAGACGGTGTGCGGTACACTGTGGTTTCTATTTTGCGCCTGTCGGCCCAATGCATCCGACGTCAGTCCGCATTTTATGTAAGAGTGCTTCCTCCTGCATTTTCTATGGGTTTGGTTCCTCGGGGTAATGGACGGTGTTATGGGGATCCAACCGAGCACCTCCGATTTGTGAGCCATGTCACTTAATCACTAGCCCACGCCGTCCCCAGCTAGGCACTGTAATGGACTTTCTGTTCATAAATCTCCAAATGAATTGTTCATCGATTTTTGCAATGAGGATCGAAGCTTATCACCCGTAGCTTTCGGTGTCTATTGATGATTCATACGTCTGCCATTATGTTTTGACCTGCGCCACAAATGTTTATCCATGAAGAACTGAATGATTTTGTTCGCGATCTGGTGCTGTCCAATGCCAATGTAGAGTTACCTAGATCGAGATATAAACAATGGAAGCTTCTCAGAGAAAATGTCCCAAAATTACTTTGTTCCATAATTGTCATTTCAGAAAGGAATGTGACCTTGTCTTCTGCTCCGACAAAGATGACCTAGCGAATGCTCTAGTTTCAAACATGATCTGCAAGAATTACGACTATTCAAAGACATCTCCATATTCAGTCTCAATGCGATATTGTTGCAGAATGGAAACCGACTACTGTCCATTCCAGTTGGAAGCGATGTTTACTTGACAGAAATGACGAAAATATAAAAAGTATCTTGAGTTATCTTCAATACAGTAAGTATGGGTGGCATGTCTATTGGGACATGAAGGTTTGTAGCTCTGTTGATGAGTCTGCAGCTGGGATATACGAAGTACTGCTGTTTCCCATGCGAATGGAACAGCCGAGCAAAGATTTTTGCACTATCTGAAGAGGGGTCTGCCTCAGAAAAAATGTGTGCAGGTCGGAGAGAAGAATGGGAAGCATCCAGCACTGACAGAAACGCAAAAATTCATCGCACCTGCCCTGCACGCCAAACTTGGTGTAGTGAACAAATTATGTAAAGCCACAGTCAGCACTGATCAGATGGCTATCCAATTCTCT
The DNA here is from genome assembly GCA_036924085.1 of Ariolimax columbianus. Classification (NCBI taxonomy): domain Eukaryota; kingdom Metazoa; phylum Mollusca; class Gastropoda; order Stylommatophora; family Arionidae; genus Ariolimax; species Ariolimax columbianus. The sequence goes on along the minus strand of JAVGWX010000003.1, from coordinate 129,233,682 downwards.
CGAAAAAGTTAATTTAAAATTTAAATCAGATCCGCGAACTCTTTCGAAAAAGGTTTTAGACAAGCTGTTTGAACATGGCATGATGGATACTCTAGATGTTTTGTCTAGTCTCGGTTAACTTCCTCGGAAATGTCAGGACATACAACTACAAAAAGCAGGTCGTGGACTTGTTCTTCCTGTATCATGAACTTGGCTACAATACGTCATTAACATCCATTTTTTCCATAACCATTTAGATGCCTTTTCCAACAATTGTGACGTGGTTAATGATGAACAAGGATGCTGCAACGATGGAGAAACGATACCAAAGAAACTGGTCCACTTCGATGTTGGCTGAGTACTGTTGGACTCTAGCCAGATATGTTCATGGGCAGTTCAACAAGCTACAGGTAAAGCGACGTCGGATATGAAAGCAGACATTTACCTGTTCATGAACGCATTACTCGATTATATTAGAGAGTTTTGAGCAATACGGGTCAGATGAAACACACTAATGAAGACCACACGATTGTACACTATCGGACAAGGCAGCAGCAGCCTAGCCAACGAGTTGGGAATAGGCACTGTAATCTCTATAGCAGTGAGCTTTCGAGGGGAACCACGTATTGCACTATAACCCGGAGAACACCCTCTCAAGTACACTGCATGATGTAATGAGAGCCACTGTAACCCGCCACCGAAGAAACACCGTCAAGTGTTTAATTGGCACAAGTACAAAAATATAAGCGGCTTCCTAAACTCCAACTTTATTATTATTATCGTATTATATATATATATATATATATATATATATATATATATATATATATATATATATGCATAATTATTTGCGGATCTCATAAACAATCCTTAGAAATATGAGCCAATTTGGGATTTCGATTGTCACATTTGTGTTCAACACCTGCAAATAGTTAAGTAATGGCGTATTTTTATCAACATGTCTCTATCGATGGAATCAATCTTTCCTGTTGTTAAAATGTTTTCCATGTACTCATTTGTAAATGTGTTTCCAATCGATGGTCTAAGCCTTCTGTCATTTCAATCTGCGGCGATCTGAACACTAGTCATTTATTATATTCTCTGTCTTATTTTAATTATCGTGACTTAGATAACACGTTTGCAATTGACTACCATTGTGTTGCTGTCACTTATGTTCTACAGGTGTATACGTTTTTGTATGGACTGCATGGTTAAGAACTCAACCAATGCCAACCGTTCGTGTCAGCTGAAACTTACATTGAGTAAAATGGTATAACACAACTAGCACCCTATTGCTATTAATTGACAGTAAATCAGCCAGAAATGCAAACTCACCAAGATAGCTTTGACCGCTTTGATAGCTTTCAATAGTCACACCTGATTATTACTAACATCGATCTAACCAGGTCATAAGCAAGAGCCAAACGGACAGCCGGTCCTAACGGGAGACATAGTCGTATAAGATTCACCGTGTGACGTCACGTCCTCTAACGTTCTCAGGTGAAGTATTTAGGTTTGATACTGTCTAAAACCCCAACCTCTTTTCTACACCGGCCTCCCTGGAAACAGGATGTTTTCATGGCAGTAAACAATTACAATGGAGTGGTAGACAAGGTATACAAATATTTTTATCTTCTCTTGCTTTTGTGAAGGGTGGTTGAAGATATATGTTAGAGAAATGATAGATTAAGTTAAAACGTCTGCCATTGTTTGTTATCGTGTTACAAATGCATTTCAGATGTTAGATTTTCTCTACTACCATTGTGGGACAAGTCAGAAAATAGAAATAAGAACGGTTCCTTGAACCTCATTATCAAGGGGTTTTAGAACTTATAACAAATATAGAAACTAAGTTTTGTTCTACAACGTATAACGTAAACAGAAACTAAGTGTTGATCTACAACTTATAACGTATATAGAAACTAAGTTTTAGCTTACAACCTATAACGTATACAGAAACTAAGTTTTGTTCTACAACGTATAACGTAAACAGAAACTAAGTGTTGATCTACAGCTTATGTCGTATACCGTAACTGAGAGGCTGAACTTGTTTCTCCGATCCTGTCGCTACTAATTGGCATAGCCAGTGGTGAATGGCTATCTTTCTGACTAAGTCTGGTAGTATAGTAGTATGAACAATCAGGATAATGGATATGTGGACGCACTTAAGTATCGATGAGCTGAAGAGAGCCGTTGCCATTTCAGCTGCTAGGTCTCGTACACCAGATGACAGTAGGTGTTGTACACTCCGAAGCTGCGTAATTCCTCCAATAAAGGGACAGGGACATAGCAAACGAATGTATTTCTAATCACTTATTGATCCTTATACTCGTCTCTCTTTCTCCCTCTTTCTCTCTCTCTCTCTTTATATCTATCTATCTATCTATCTATCTATCTATCTATCTATCTATCTATCTATCTATCTATCTATCTATCTATCTATCTATCTATCTATCTATCTGTCTATCTATCTATATATCTATCTATCTATCTATCTATCTATCTATCTATCTATCTATATATCTATCTATCTATCTATCTATCTATCTATCTATCTATCTATCTATCTATCTATCTATCTATCTATCTATCTTTCTATCTATATATCTATCTATCTATCTATATATATATATCTTTCTATCTATCTATCTATCTATCTATCTATCTATCTATCTATCTATCTATCTATCTATCTATCTATCTATCTATCTATCTATCTATTTATCTTTCTATCTATCCACCTATCTATCTATCCATATATCTATCTATTCATCTATCTATCCATCCAACCATTCATCCATCTATTCATCCATCCGTCCGTCCGTCCGTCTCGCTGTTTGTCTGTCCGTCTGTCTGTCCGTCTGTCTGTCCGTCCGTCCGTCTTTCCGTCTGTCTGTCCGTCTGTCTGTCTATCTGTCTTTCTGTCCGTTCGTACGTCTGTGCGTCTGTCCTTCCGTCCGTCCGTCTGTCTGTCCAACTGTCCGTCTGTCCATTCGTACGTCCGTGCTGTCTGTCCATCTCTATGTCTGCCTTTCTGTCTATCCGTCCGTCCGTCTGTCTGTCTATTTATCTATCCTCTATTTCTCCCTCTCCCTCTCTCTCTCTCTCTCTCTCTCTCTCTCTCTCTCATGTTGTAGGAAGAGCTTAAAAAGATTTGTATACAGGGATGATGAGATATGCGACTGTGGAGCAACAAAAGACCCAGACTACCTGATGATCTGCCCAAACCTTCTGGAAACATTTAATATGGATGACGTGTTGAGGGGGAGTGACAAGAAAATCCACGTGGCTGAACATTGGAAACAGGATATCTAACGTAGTGCCCAGCACACGGACAGTATGAAAGCAGCTCTTTTTCTCTCTTTCTCTCTCTCTCTCTCTCTCTCTCTCTCTCGCATTCATTCTCGCTCTCTCTCTCTCTCACTCTCTCTCTGTCTCTCTCTCTCTTCCTCTCTTTATCGCGATATCATGAGCCCTTTTCCGAATTCAATTCTTTTTTCTTCACTTTTCCCGTGAATTTGTATCGGCCTTATAGGGGAGTGGAGACTAATGTCTGTTCATGCAAAACATTCTGATCAGACATGTTAGTCAGGGTCAGTCAAAACATGTTGGCCAATATCCCTAATCGGACTTCATCGCATTTCTCCCTCAAAATGGGCTGTTCTTCTGGGCAGTTTGGCTAACGAGATGGGGGAGGAGGGATCGACGTGATCACCGTAGTAAACAGCTACCCGCAGATGAAGCCAAACATAGCATGACCGCCTAGAGGACCATGTCCGCGTTCCTCAGCCCCCTCGTGATGGGAATAAAGCTACTACGACCCGCCCTCTAACGCCCTTATCAGCACGGTTAACAAAAAGTAAAGTTCCCAACACGCCATGCGGAGCATAGGAAATATGGTCTTAGGCCCGTATTATTGTGTAACCCACGGCACTTAGTGGATTATGTGGTCAGCTTTACGCCGGCTGACTTTACTTCCTGGACTGAACTTGTACCCATTTAAACCTGGGTCGACCCGTACGCCATTGGTGTCTGAAAAACCATTTCCAACTGGGGAATGCACCTTGGACCACTCAGATGCGAAGCCAGAGCGCTAACCACTGCGCTATGCGGCTTCCATTAATAACAACACCAACATCGGCTCCTGATCTGCCTCCCTGTTAGTATGTTAGACAAACATTTGTGTTTGTTTATGATTGCTCCGTTAATGAATAGGTGTTGATGTTTTCGGTGTATCATTTTCAGAAAGTGAATTACATTACTTAGCTATTTTCATCTCTGAAATAATCAATCGCGTGCGGATATATTTTGGTTGTAACGTCTATTGCGCTATGTCTGTGTTCCTTTGGTACCCCGTTGTACTGTAGTACCGTTGAAACTCGCAGTGCTGCAAGGGTTTCCGTATGATATGTCCTTTATTCTTATCCTTCTCTTGTCACTGGGACGATGGTTCCAAACCATTTGATTTTAGTTGCCAGGGCGTTGACTTATTGTTATTTCTGTATATAAACATGTGTAATTTTTTAACTGCCGGTATTGAATTGTAATAAGAGATATGTTAGACACGTTCAGTTTTTCTACGCACTTTGACTGAATGATTGATTGATTTATTGTTTCGACTTTGCGCTCAAAGTGAAGCATATTTCCCTTACAATTAGTCTATTTGCAGGTAGTCCAAGTCTGATCTGTTGCATGGTGCGATCAATAACATAGAAGTTGTACAAAGAGAGTGCTAGCCTCATGGACAACCTTCTTCATTTGCATTTTGCAACATTTTTGGAAGATTACAGTGGCCCTATTCCTTCCAGACTGGGTACTTCTCGTGTGTACGCAATTTCAGAAGCATTATAATTACATTCTATAAGAGGGCACCAGATGCAACCTATCTAGACGCCCAGGATAGACCACTTTCAAATGAAGGCCATTGTCTAGACAACTTGTAAAGCATACAACTAGAGCAATAGTATGATGTAATGTAGAACATATTAATTTTGTGAATTCGTTTCTTCTACTTTTTAGTTTGTCGTTTCATTTTCTACCCGGTTGCAGTCCAGTATTGTGGTATGTATTTGTCTTTCGCTTCTCTTTAACCCCGAGTAATATTTGTCTCCATGTTACAACAAGTTTCGTTTACTCTGTCTGTCCACCTTTCCCTCGGTCTACCTCTCATCTTCTTCCTGATGTTCTCCAGTAGAATGCTGCATGAACAATATGGTCAAACAAATTCATTCTCTGTTGCTCGATGCACTGTAGATGGTGAATTGTTCCAAATTTCTCCCGAGTATTCGTATTTGCATTAATAGGTGCATTAAGTGCATTCAGTAAGACTCGGAATGTGTAGACATTAAGACTTGTATCGATTATGAGGTATTATGTCTCGAATTGGCTTTCTCGCACTCGCGCGCGCGGGCACACACACACACACACACACACATACACACACACATGCATACGCACACACACATATAGAGCATGATTTTGGTAAGTATGAATGTAGGAGTGTTGAAATTCATGGGTGTTATCCTAGAATGGTTGGAAGGTACCCAAAAAAGATGGCGCCGTAACTGGCTGCGGGTCTACATTGCTCTACTGTTTTGGTTCATTAGGGATTCCACCATACCACGGATTTGCCTGGAATTCACACTAGTCTTCTTCTTCTTCTTCTTCTTCTTCTTCTTCATCGTACGCAGTCAGACATAAACCTTTATTTTTTCGAAAAAAACAGCGGTTATCCTGAGGCTGTCGACACTGTCATAGAGCTTGTCTAGTGTTGCCACTGGTGATGGCCACATCTGCTCTCTCTGATCCTCGTATGTCGGGCAGTTTTGCAGCAAATGCTCAGCGATCATTTTCACGGTACCACACGGGCATTCGTCAGTGCCACCTATTTTCAATTTCAAGTCTGAAGACCACGACCTGTTCCATTCTGTTCACACTAGTCGACGACTTACACTTGTGTTCACGAAACGTGGTGTTGTTTTCCGTTTGCACTGGTTAATTCGTTGGGTTTTTTTTTTTAAATTCTTCCGTCTGATTATCCTGGTCTGGACATCGGCCTTATGAATAGCACTACGCTTAACCCTGTGTCGTATTTCACGATCTAGTGCACACGGCCGAACTTCATGAAATTGGCGTTTGAGAAATTTTGACACTACTATAATGAACTGAACACAGCCGGGGAGAGGTGCCAGACTCACTCACACGCTGAGTGATGTCCCTGCGACCTTTTATGGTTATTAAAAAAGGCATGACACGCAACATTAGATGTCATCCCCCTTCCTCAGTCTTGCGGGCTACATGTTTACGGGAAAGGCTTCGGGAGTAAACAGTGAGGACAAATCTGCATCATATGCTATCTCCAGTAGTCTCGTTAAATATCTTGCCACTGGACAAAGGTAGCTCAGGACCAGAGAGTGAGGTTGACAAAAAGCTCAGTTACTTCTTCCCTTTAATCCAAATCACCGCGCAGGTCACCCATTTCAGCGGACACAGCCAGAGAGAAAAGTGTCCACACGGCTGGACACAGCAAGAGAGAAAACTTTCCAAACGGCTGGACACAGCAAGAGGGAAGAGGGTCCACGCTGGACAAAGAGAGTAGTCTTCATGACTTGTAATCGACGAACATCACATAATGGTTATACACAAGTGTTCATTGCCTCTTAGGATATGTTCTTGTTGTTGCTGTGTTATTATTTTAGTCCCTATCGCATAGAGATAGAGAGAGGGAGGGAGAAAATGAGGGAGGGAGAGAGTGCGGACGAGAGAGGGAGAGAAAAAGAGGGACGGAGATACAGAGGGAGATTGAGAGGGGGGGGGAGGGAAAAAAATTAGGGAGAGGGGAGAAAGAGGGAGGGAGCGGAATGAAGTGAGAGAAATAAAAGGAGGGCGATAGAGAGGGAGGGAGGGGAGGTGAAAAAGAGGGATAAAGTAAGGATGGAGATATAGAGGGAAGGGTAGAGGAAGGGGGAAAAGAGAGATATAGAGGGGAGGGAGAAGAGGTGAAAAAGGGGATGAAGGTAAGGAGGGAGATATAGAGGGAAAGGCAGAGGAAGGGGGAAATAGGGATATAGAGAGTGAGAGAGGGAGATGGAGATATATAGAAAGAGTACAGCAGAGATCGAGAAATAGAGGGAGGGAGAGAGAAGAGGAGGGTGATAGAGATGAAGGGACACAGAGCGAGATATAGAGCGGGTGGGGGCGGAGGGAGAGGGAGGTATAGAAGGAGGGAGAGAGAGAAAGGGAAATAGAGCGTTAGATTGAGAGTGATGAAGGCAGAAAAATAGAGATTGAGATAAAGAGTAAGGTAGTAAAGGAGAAGGATATATATATAGAGGGAGAGCGTGTGTGAGGGGAGAGATGGTGGGAGAGGGAGATATAGAGGGAGAAAAGTGAGGGAGGGAAAGGAGGCGAATGAAGGATGGAGGAAGAGAGAGAGCGGGAAAGAGAAGGAGGGAGAGAGAGGGAGCCCTTCAGAAACGCACTCGTGCAATAACGATTAAACTCAAGAGAAGGTTACCTAAACAGGACTGCTGTTCCTGAATGGGCAGGGAGTGAGGACCTTATTATGACGCGTATTTAAGTACTCACGGTTTAGGAGAGACAGCAAACATAATCACATCAATCGTTCGTGAAAGTGGGCACACAGTTTATGTGGGTGTGTGTAAAAACCGTGTGCTTTTGTGCGTGCCCGTGTGTTTTCGTGCACACGCGTAACACGTCAAGACGTGGTCGATGCTAGGCATAGCCCTCGCTAACTGCATCTACTCCCTCCGTTGTTGGGACTGAAAGAACACGGACGAGTAACTAACAGGTAATCTGGGATATTGTGAACATTGCGAACATTTTCAGAGTGGAAGAATTCGTGTCTAGCATTTGAGATTGAAATCTGTACACACCAGGGCTGAATTTCACAGTTCCATGACATTTCTACCTATTTTCTGGAGGACTCTTTCAGCCTGTCCAGAGAACCGGACTGTCCTAATCAATGACTAATGGGAATTATTAAAACGTTATATATAATTGAAGTACAGTTACATAATGTTATCTCATTCCTGGACTTTTAAAATGAGATTACTCTTAGACCTATGGCTGCATTGATCTCCAAGTCACAATTCTACATTCTTGTCACAGCTGATGATTTCTCTAACGTCAGTTCGTGCTAACTTGAAATTCCGTTACTACCATCTGACTGTCACGCGAATATTGTCGTTAAGTCAGATCTGCTATTGACGTTCTGACGATGTGAGTTGATTTGGCTGCAATTGTAGCGATGGGAGCTATATTCATTTATGCACGAGACGAAACTTCCATTTCCGATTTAGTCATTTCCAAAGAAATTATCAATGATTTTATTTTATTTTATTTATTAGGACATTTTCTTTACGTGTTTGATAATTTTTATTGTTTTGTTTTTGGGTTGTTTTTTTTTATTTTTTGTGTTGGTTAATAGAGATTTATTTATTAAGTGTGTGTGCCCTGGTGGGGAAGGACATATTAAATCTCTTGTGTTGCATCTTGTTAAAAGGTACAATATTGTAATTTAAGCCGAATGGTGTAGGTGCCAAAATTAAAAGTAAAGAATAGTAACACTGTAAACCTGCCAATCATGTCGTAAGAGTTGACCGACGAGGGATGGACATAGAGCACGGATTGACTGGCACTAAATCTGCACGGATTGACTGGTACTAAATCTGCACGGATTGACTGGCACTAAATCTGCACGGATTGACTGGCACTAAATCTGCACGGATTGACTGGCACTAAATCTGCACCAACTGACTGACACTAAATCTGCACCAATTGACTGACACTAAATCTGCACCAATTGACTGACACTAAATCTGCACGGATTGACTGGCACTAAATCTGCACGGATTGACTGGCACTAAATCTGCACGGATTGACTGGCACTAAATCTGCACCAATTGACTGACACTAAATCTGCACCAATTGACTGACACTAAATCTGCACCGATTGACTGGCACACAATCTGCATCAATTGACTGGCACTAAATCTGCACCGATTAACTGGCACTAAATTTGCACCAATTGACTGGCACAAAATCTGCACCGATTGCCTGACACTAAATCTGCACGGATTGACTGGCACTAAATCTGCACCAATTGACTGGCACTAAATTTGCACCGATTGACTGGCACTAAATTTGCACCGATTGCTGACTCGTGTCCAGGAAGACCACCGCATGTTGTGGCTGTTTTGTTTGTACATAGTATTTACAGGGTGATTCTAGACATTGGGATACGTGGCAGGAGATGACGAGTAGAAACTATACAATTTATGTTCTAGGACGGGCTGAAATATGGTGTAAATGAGTTAAGAGGATGAAACTGAACTCAGAGGAAATGTGTCTGTCCTCAGGGCAGACTACATTATAGTAAAGGTGTCGCTCTGATCATGTCAAAAAGTCGGGAAAGAAATGGGAGGCATTTGAACCAAGACCGATAGAAGCTACTTAGAAACTACCACCAAGGAAATAATTATAAACATTATCCAGAGTTATTCACCAGCCAACGACAAAGAGAAATCAGTAAACAAAACAAAAATGGTGTTCCAGACTTCAAAAGATGAGGACAAGAAAAGACATCATGATGCTCATTGAAGACCTACATGTTTGTTAGAGTTTGAAATGATATCACAGTTTTGAAAGAGATCATAGACAAACATAGATTTGGGACTGAAAATTGTAAAATGGTACTTGTGGACTTAGTTCCTGTCAAGACGGCAGAGTACACTCGGCGTTCTTATGTAGTTTCTGTTATTTCACACTTACATAGAGCTGTTACAAAGTAAGACGTACTCTAAATAGTGTAAAAGTGATCCAACGACTGGCCCACAAAGCCAATAGATGATTTACAGCTGTTATAACAAAAATGCTCAAGTAAATAGGTAGGTGATAACGCCGCGTACGAAAAATCGACAACCAGGGTGAAGGCAAAGGACACATACATAGAGCGTACAAAGTGAATACTTTAAATGTGTGATGTCTAAGACTGAAGGCCACAGAGACGGGTTTGCGACAATTTGATAACGCAAATACACTACAATTATGTGTTGATAAAGGGTGGTATACCAATTGGAAGAGTCGCGACAAACAGGGCTGGATTTATAATGCATCCACTACTTGCAGCATCATTAGTCTCCACTATGTGTCGGAAAGTATACTACTAATTCGACTAAACGACAACGCAAGAATACTGGCACAAGTGTATGCGCCGTGTAGCGACAGTTATCCCGACAAGAAAAAGGAGAAAGTCTTTAGTGAACTTTCTAATGTATTGCACCGTTAAAGGACACGGACGAGTTGATAATCATGGGATATTTCAATGGAAAGGTAGGGGGGGGGGGGATGCTGTGTGGTTGTGTGTGTGCAGGAATACAATGGAATTACATGTTGGACCACCACATAGTGACACCAGAGGGGAGTTTAACTTTAATGGGGATAAACTTTCAAACCCTTGTATGGATAATGGGTTATTTATTACGAACACTTTTTTTCAACATCACCACAGTTACACAAAGACCTGGTATAAATGGGGCGATCTGCAGATATCTCAGATAGATTTCATAATAATTCAGGGTACGCAATCGTCAGTGTGTCATAGATTACAAGGTGATTCCCAGTCTGAGTATAGATACTGACCATCGACCAGTTGTACTTTTCTTTTTTCAGAGTGTGCAACATACTAAACTCGGCAGTTGCTCCAACGAGATAGTTAATTCAAAAATGCAGACGTATTTGTTAGTACGTTAAAACGTCAAACAGCAGATTGAAGTGAAATTTGAAAGCATGTGCCTTAGAAGTGCTTTGGCAAATATTGAAAATCGCTATATTTAGTGCGGTAAAACCATAAAAGGTAGAATTAGAAAGAAACGGACGGCATTGTGGCATGAAAGTGTGAAGGCGGCAGTCACAGGCAAGCAAGAAAATGCATTTTCAGAAATGGCGATAATCTACGACCGAGAGGCACGATGTCAAATAAATAGAAAGTGTTACAGAAACTATATGAAATAAAGTATACAGAAAGACACTAGCAGTATATACATAACATATACAATTGAACTTGTGGAAATGTTCTGAATAATATAAAATTCCAACACACAGCATCTTTTAACAACATAAACTAGCAAATATCAATGAAAGTGATTTGAAGAAAACAGAAGCAAAACCAGAAATACAAGCTTGACTCGGGAAATATATCTCGACTTAACTCACTTTCTCTTCAACCGTTCTTCGGTCATTGATTGATTTCAAAATGTCACTTCTATCTATCACTAATGTGCGCATGATAGGAGCTTTTGAAGCCAAGATATCAGCTTTTTCGTTGTCCTGAACCCCAACATAACCATGACAGTAGATCCATGTCAACCATTGGCGGTTTCAGGCCTCAATAGCTGCTTTTCACTCGTACTTAAACCATCCCTTCTGTACCTTCCGAAGTACGGCTTGCGTGTATGTCACTATGATTGCTCTTGTTATAGAAGTGTCACATATCTATATCAGTGCTGAGATCACTGCTCCCATCTCCATTCTCAAACTAGAGGTTGTTGACATGTATGCCCTACTGCACTCAGCAACGACCTGTCCTCTCACTCTAGCCGAGTAACCCCAGCCTGATGCCCCACTCAGCAACGACCTGTCCTCGCACTATAGCCGAGATACCCCAGCCTGCCCCACTTCGCAGCACTGATCTGTTTGTGTATACGACGACATCAATATCCTGCGTGTTCTCAGTTATCAGCTGATTCACCTCGTGCTCTGCTCTCCTGTTGTCCCATTGTTTGCATTCCTTGCCGAAGGGTATGATGGCTCTCTGGTACTCTATCATTCTATCACCCTTTGCTCATTGCTGCATAATCCAGTCCATTACCGTCAGGAAGATTTTAGGAGATAGCAGGTATCCATCTCAGAACCCCGCTCGATCTATAAATGGGTCTGAAAGTTGGCCTTTGTGGACTATTTTGCATGTGGCCTCTCAAAATACATCTTGTAAATGTGTAATTCATTTTACAGTATCACAAAATTTTTGAGTTTCTTCCAAATCTCCATGAGGTCTACACAATCAAAAGCCTTTCAAAAATCAATAACGTGCATCTGTTGAGTTGTATGCTACTCCTTTGATTGATCTGTTAGTTAGTTAGTTAGCTAGTTAGTTAGTTGCCCATCACAAGCGAAGATGGCGACAGCGTCAGACATGTTTATTCAGATGTGTCTGCATATGACTGTATAATCCCATCTGAGCGTGACAAACTCTGTCGCACGTAGGGCACGCGTGAACAGCATTTGTAGTTGGGCAGTCTTGCATTCTTTCCTTTCTTGTAGCTCGCTATCCCAGAACCTCCGTAATGGTCCTCTGTTCAGTGGAGGAAGCACCATGTGTGATCTCAGTGGGCCAGACTGAGCGGTACTGAGCAAGCAGTTCCCAGGCAGCAACATCAATGCAGAAATTATTCAAAGAAACTATTAGAGTGTATTTGTATCGTTTCTCCCCCCCCCCTTTCCTAGAGAGCGTTGCCCTGAGCTCACTGTACAACATATATTTAAGGAGTTGCTCATCTGATATGCGGACAACATTCCCTGTACATCTGATTTGGTCTGTGTGTATCAGCGTATGGGTGTTAGAGAGTGTTACCCTGTTGACGACAACAAAGTTGGACACTATCCTGCCAACCGATCCTTAACAGTCTGTAGAAACAGTTTACATGGAGCAGGTTAAGTTTCCTGGCATGCCTGCCATAGACTGTCCATGTTTCGCATGCGTACAGTAGGGTGGTTAACACAACAGCACGATAAAACTTATCTTGGTGGCAACACTGGCTCCCTACTGATCCCAAACGTTTTCTTGCAGTCTTCCGAAAGCAGCGCTCGCCTTGGAAACCCTGTTGTGGACCTCAGAGTCAATATTTCCTTCTCTGTTGAGGGTACTACCAAGGTAGGTAAAGCTATCAACTGCTTTTAGGCGTTGTCCCTGTACAGTGACGTTTGTTTCGTGGAAGGACTCCCTGGACGCAGGTAGATACATTACCTCCGTTTTCGTGCAGTTGACCGTAATACCAAAATTAGTGGATGCAGTTAAAAACTCGTTCATAGCTGCTTGCATGTCTTATTCTGATCACGGGCAGTCGTCGGCAAAGTTGGGTTCTGAGATAGTTGCTTCTTTCACCTTTGTGATGGCCTTTAGGCGCCTCAGAGTGAACAGCTGTTTTGGTATCTGATCTGTATGACAATGCCACAGTCACGTGCTGCATCAGAAAGCATGACTGCAAATACCATGCTAAAAAGTGTTGAGGCCAGCAGCAAACAACCCTGTTTGACTCAATTTATAACTGGGAATGCTGCAGAGTTCACTATCATTCAGGTCTTGGGCCGACATGCATCATTGATCCATGACAATTCTAAGAGTTGTCATTTCTATTCACATGATCGGACTCTTCAGAATGGTGACTGTTCATCTCTCATTGGTTAAATCTTAAGCATTAACGTATAAAATACGAGCAATAACTGACGTGGTCCGCCTATTACTAGGAGAGTTATGTTTCGCCATTTACTGGATAACGCAATTTACTTAGATGCCCCCCGCCCCCTTGTTTTCAATCCATGAAGAATGGAGAATGGTCTGTTGTTCCCATACTTTCTGGCAGAACTAGCGTATAGTCTACATGGTGGTTGAGATGACCGCCTTCATGGCTTCTGTGGGAATTCCATATGGTCCTTCAGCCTTCCCATTCTTGAATAGTTTGAGTGCGTGTACTGTCTCTTCTGTTGTTTGTGAATTTATATTTACGTTTCGGTGTTCCTTTGCTGGTACTATGCCATTTTGTAATTTTGATGGACTTCTCTTAATTGTTTCACTTAAATATTTGGCCCATCTGTGGTGATGTTTCTCTTCACTGCAGATGGTCTGGCTCTGTTTATCTTTCACGAGTGTGTTATGCTACTGTTTCCTTCCTAGTATTCTACTTATATTATATAGTCTTTGTATGTCTCCTTCTTTAACGACCCTTTCTGCATTTTCGGTCCTTTTATCTATGTGCTTTCTGTTATCCTGGATAGCACTATTTTTCACTTTTTTCGCTCAACTGCGAGAACGATGTACGAGTCTTGTTTTTTTTCTTCTTTTTTTTTACATGTACTGATTGTCTATTTAATAATACTTCTTTCTTGTATTTACTTTAATCTATTTCTTTTGTTGTTTACTTTTTTTGCGAATAAACGTTTCATCAAATTGTTTCTTCAAACGTGCATCAGGGATTGCTGAAGGTTTCGTCTGGGAAGTTTACAATGTCTCGAAAAGTTTTCTACAGATTTTGTTTTAATTTAACCTTTGTGTAACGATTTGGGAGGTTTGATAGATTGTTTTTGGGCCTTATTTTAATTGCCATGTCTTTGAAAGCTTTTAGTGTTATAGTCACATTTGCTAAGAACAAGCCGTGATCGGATCAGGAAAGGATAAAACAGATCCAAATGGATACAGGCCCATAAGCCTACTGAGCTGTGTCGGCAAGCTGATGGAACGGATGATAAACACCAGACTGATGTGGCATCTGGAAGAAAAACGAATACTAATTCCACAGCAAGCCGGCTTTAGACAGCACAGATCCACTGAGGACCAGGTCATCCTCATAGCCCAGGAGATAGAAGATGCCTACCAGGCACAGAAACACACAGTAGCTGTTTGGTTGGATCTGGAAAAGGCATTTGACAAAGTCTGGAAGGATGGACTTAGAGTCAAGCTAAGAAGAAGTGATGTCTGTGGGAAGATGTACAAGTGGATCAACCACTACCTCAAACAAAGAACGGCCAGAGTCCAAGTACAAGGGCAGATGAGCAAAAAGGTGACACTCGAACAGGGAGTACCCCAAGGGGGAGTTTTGTCACCCACACTCTTCCTGGTATATATAAACGATATTACAGAGAATATACCAAGAAGAGTCCATAGCTCAATGTTTGCAGACGATCTGGCTATGTGGACCTCTGAAAAGAATCTCACCATAGCAAGAAATCGGATGCAGACGGCCCTAACATCGCTGGAAGAGTGGGCGAACTCATGGCTGGTCAAAATAAACGAGGAGAAAACCACGTGCACAATATTCTCGCTCTCATTAAAACCCCAAAGTACCAAATTAAGTCTAAATGGCAAAATCCTGCAGCAAAACGACAACCCAACCTATCTGGGAGTCACATTTGATCGGCGCATGACATGGAAAAGTCAGATCGAGAGAAACCGAATGAAAGCCAGAGAAAGAATGGCAATCATGAGGAAACTTGCTGGCACAAGCTGGGGAGCAGACGAAGGCATACTAAAGAAACTGTACACTGGAAAAGTGAGACCAGTTCTCGAGTATGGCATTGCGGCATGGACAACAGCAGCGAAGGCGAACTTCGATAAAGTTAACAAACTTCAAAACCAAGCCATGAGAAATATAACAGGTGGCATGAAGTCAACGCCAATTGTAGAACTTGAAAAGATTACAAAACTGCAATCCATGACCGATAGAAGAGACTGCAGAGCCCAGCTGCAGTCAGAGAAACTCCGAAGACTGACGGACCATCCAATGTACCAGAGACTAAACAATTTGGGAAATGGGAAACTAAAGCGGAGAAACTTTGCAGAAATAGCCAAAGCAAAGATGCACGAAGATCCCACAAACGCACTAACAACACCAAAACCCATCACTACTGTACGAAAACCTACCTGGAGGCAGGATATATTTCCAGAGGTGGTAGAAAATATACCAGGTATTGCAAACAAAAACTGCCAGACTGAAAAAGAAAGGAGAGACACTACCCTAAGCTTCATAACGAAAAGCTACCCAAGCATGGACTGGACCCATGCATACACCGACGGTTCTGTAACAAACACTACACAGAACGGAGGGGCAGGAGCATTCCTGAACCTACCAAATGGCAGACAAATAGCACTGTCATTCGCTACTGGTAAGTACACAAGCAATTTCAGAGCGGAGGCAGAGGCACTGAGGGCGGCAGTGGAAGAAATGGTGACACACAGTGAAAATGAGAGCCATATAGTTCTGCTGACAGATGCTCTCGAAGTAGTCACAGCGCTAAAAAGCCAGAAAAACACTGAGCTTAATGACCTAAGAGCAGCACTCTGCAAACTGTGCCAGCAGTCCGCACCAAAAAGGGTAGTGGTACAGTGGGTCCCGTCACACTGCAACATCCAAGGCAACGAGGAGGCAGACAGACTGGCAAAAGAAGGTGCAAGACTACCACAAACAGATACCAGTATGACGTACGAAGAGTCAAAACGGCTTATCAAAGCCAGATACATGACCAAATAGGAAACCGAACATACTGGTTACACCAAAAACGATGCCTATTACCAGTTGAACCGAAGAGAGCAGGTCGTTGTCTTCAGACTTCGCACTGGCCACAACAGACTGAGGTACCACCTATTCAACAAATTGAAGATAGGGTGTACCGACGAATGCCCGTGCGGTACTGGTAAAATGACCACTGAACATCTGCTGCAGAACTGCCCGACATACGAGGATCAGAGAGAGCAGATGTGGCCATTACCAGTGGAACTGCAAGACAAGCTCTATGGCAGTGGCGAGAGCCTCAGGACGACCGCCGCTTTTTTTCGAAAAAATAATGGTTACTGTCTGACTGTGTACGCAGAAGAAGAAGAAGAAGAAGGATCCGTTCAAAAAAGGTGAAACAAGGAAGGTCGTTGAATGTATTTTTAAATAGGTATAAAAAACAAAAACAAACAAACTGCTGAGTAAATAAAACGAAAGCAGGAACTGACAACATAAGAAAGATATTAAATAGTTTTTTTGTAAAACGTAAATATTGACAAAAAGAAGTTGAGAATAGAGAAGCACGCTATGTACTAACAACATGAGAAAGTTGTTTCAATGTTTTTAGAAAAACGTAAAAATTGACAACAAAAAGAATATAGACAAGAAAGCATGTGCTGGCAACAGACGCCAGCTCAATGGATTTGCATTCAAATGGGAAATTCCCAGTAAATAAAGTGGAAAGTTCTGCAAGGATATGCACGTCACATAATGTGCGCTCTCTGCCTAGTACAAATGTTAAATGATACACACATAATGCTCTACTTTCCAGAAGCTCAACAGGTTCCTTATAGCATTGCCTCTCAATGTTTGTTTTATTTGACTGTTATAACTTCTCTCTCCTTCTCTCTCTCTCTCTCTCTCTCTCTATCTATCTATCTATCTATCTATATATCTATATATCTATATATCTATCTATCTATCTATCTATCTCTCCACTGTTAGCCGCTCAAGTGTAGAAGACTATCTGACTCGGGAATTTACACTCTGCCATTAATACGTCAAAAGTGTGTAGTAGTTTTCTGAGTTTGAAGAATATCTCTAGAAACAATACCCTGAATATGCTTAAATGTTAGTGCTAACCAGTGCATGTATGACTTCTTTGATATTTTTATTGATTCATTCTAAAGACAAGAGATAGTTAAGGCTGCAACACGCATTTAATAAATAAGGCAAGACATGCCAGCCGCGTGGATAATTTTATCACAGATTTGGGACAGGAACTAAGGTTGATTTTGGGGACGATCATCGGATTTGGGACAGGAACTAGGGTTGATGTTGTGGAAGATAATCAGATTTAGGACAGGAACTATGGTTGATGTGGAACATAAAGCTAAGTTTGTTACTTTTATTCAGATATCTTTGGTACTTCTTCTTCTTCTTCTTCTGCGTACACAGTCAGACAGTAACCATTATTTTCTCGAAAAAAGCGGCGGTCATCCTGAGACTCTCGCCACTACCATAGAGCTTGTCTTGCAGTTCCACTTGCAATGGCCACATCTGCTCTCTCTGATCCTCGTATGTCGGGCAGTTCTGCAGCAGATGTTCAGTGGTCATTTTACCAGTACCGCACGGGCATTCGTCGGTACACCCTATCTTCAATTTGTTGAAGAGGTGGTACCTCAGTCTGTTGTGGCCAGTGCGAAGTCTGAAGACAACGACCTGCTCTCTTCGGTTCAACTGGTAATAGGCATCGTTTTTGGTGTAACCAGTATGTTCGGTTTCCCATTTGGACATGTACCTGGCTTTGATAAGCCGTTTTGACTCTTCGTACGTCATACTGGTATCTATTTGTGGTAGCCTTGCACCTTCTTTTTCCAGTCTGTCTGCCTCCTCGTTGCCTTGGATGTTGCAGTGTGACGGAACCCACTGTACCACTACCCTTTTTGGTGCGGACTGTTGGCACAGTTTGCAGAGTGCTGCTCTTAAGTCATTAAGCTCAGTGTTTTTCTGGCTTTTTAGCGCTGTGACTACTTCGAGAGCATCTGTCAGCAGGACTATATGGCTCTCATTTTCACTGTGTGTTACCATTTCTTCCACTGCCGCCTTCAGTGCCTCTGCCTCTGCTCTGAAATTGCTCGTGTACTTACCAGTAGCGAATGACAGTGTTATTTTTCTGCCATTTGGTAGGTTCAGGAATGCTCCTGCCCCTCCGTTCTGTGTAGTGTTTGTTACAGAACCGTCGGTGTATGCATGGGTCCAGTCCATGCTTGGGTAGCTTTTCGTTATGAAGCTTAAGGTAGTGTCTCTCCTTTCTTTTTCGGTCTGGCAGTTTTTGTTTGCAATACCTGGTATATTTTCTACCACTTCTGGAAATATATCCTGCCTCCAAGTAGGTTTTCGTACAGTAGTGATGGGTTTTGGTGTTGTTAGTGCGTTTATGGGATCTTCGTGCATCTTTGCTTTGGCTATTTCTGCAAAGTTTCTCCGCTTTAGTTTCCCAGTTCCCAAATTGTTTAGCCTCTGGTACATTGGATGGTCCGTCAGTCTTCGGAGTTTCTCTGACTGCAGCTGGGCTCTGCAGTCTCTTCTGTCGGTCATGGATTGCAGTTTTGTAATCTTTTCAAGATCTACAATTGGCGTTGACTTCATGCCACCAGTTATGATTCTCATGGCTTGGTTTTGAAGTTTGTTAACTTTATCGAAGTTCGCCTTCGCTGCTGTTGTCCATGCCGCGATGCCATACTCGAGAACTGGTCTCACTCTTCCAGTGTACAGTTTCTTTAGTATGCCTTCGTCTGCTCCCCAGCTTGT
This sequence comes from Ariolimax columbianus, assembly GCA_036924085.1. Classification (NCBI taxonomy): domain Eukaryota; kingdom Metazoa; phylum Mollusca; class Gastropoda; order Stylommatophora; family Arionidae; genus Ariolimax; species Ariolimax columbianus. The sequence goes on along the minus strand of JAVGWX010000003.1, from coordinate 129,214,606 downwards.
GCCAGCAAGTTTCCTCATGATCGCCATTCTTTCTCTGGCTTTCATTCGGTTTCTCTCAATCTGACTTTTCCATGTCATGCGCCGATCAAATGTGACTCCCAGATAGGTTGGGTTGTCGTTTGGCTGCAGGATTTTGCCATTTAGGCTTAATTTGGTACTTTGGGGTTTTAATGAGAGCGAGAATATTGTGCACGTGGTTTTCTCCTCGTTTATTTTGACCAGCCATGAGTTCGCCCACTCTTCCAGCGATGTTAGGGCCGTTTGCATCCGATTTCTTGCTATGGTGAGATTCTTTTCAGAGGTCCACATAGCCAGATCGTCTGCAAACATTGAGCTATGGACTCTTCTTGGTATATTCTCTGTAATATCGTTTATATATACCAGGAAGAGTGTGGGTGACAGTACTCCCCCTTGGGGTACTCCCTGCTCGAGTGTCACCTTTTTGCTCATCTGCCCTTGTACTTGGACTCTGGCCGTTCTTTGTTTGAGGTAGTGGTTGATCCACTTGTACATCTTCCCACAAACATCACTTCTTCTTAGCTTGACTCTAAGTCCATCCTTCCAGACTTTGTCAAATGCCTTTTCCAGATCCACCCAAACAGCTACTGTGTGTTTCTGTGCCTGGTAGGCATCTTCTATCTCCTGGGCTATGAGGATGACCTGGTCCTCAGTGGATCTGTGCTGTCTAAAGCCGGCTTGCTGTGGAATTAGTATTCGTTTTTCTTCCAGATGCCACATCAGTCTGGTGTTTATCATCCGTTCCATCAGCTTGCCGACACAGCTCAGTAGGCTTATGGGCCTGTATCCATTCGGATCTGTTTTGTCCTTTCCTGTTTTTGGTACTGGTACCAGTATTGCATCTTTCCATGCCTGGGGTACAATACCCCTTTTCCAGCTTTGGTTCAGGACTGATAGTAGTTTTTCCTTCGCTGTTTGGCCCAGCCCCATCAGCATTTCGTTTGTTATCCCGTCTTTTCCGGGAGATTTCCTTCTCTTTAGTGTTCTCATAGCCTCTTCCATTTCGCGCATTGTTAGTTTGGCCATCATGTGCTCTTCAGGAGCCGTATTTATGTTTTCGTGCCCCTTTAGCTCTTCGCTAATGTCTGTATGCTTATCTGCAGGGACCTCGATGTGGTTTGCTCTGGCATAGTGATCGACAAAGGCGTTTGCGGCTTTCTTACCTGTGATCAAGTTCTCGCCTTGCTTGATAGTAATTTGTTTATTTGACGGGGTTTCGTCGTTCATGGCTCTGACTAGCTTCCATAGCTTGTTCCCTTCTTTGTCCAGGTTTAAACTTTCCGTTTTATTTTTCCAACTTTCTCTTGCTGTTTGCTTGAGAGTGTGTTTGTACTTCGCCGCGGCGGCTTTGAGGGCGATGTTTGCCTCCACGGATTTTTCTCGTTCTGCCATGTTCCTCGCATTTGTTACTGCATCTTCCACTTTCTGTAACTCATCATTCCAGTAGGGCTTATAGTTTTTCCTAGCTCCTCTTGGGATGGTTTCAGTGGCGGCTTGCATTATTGCCTTGCTTAGGCTCTCTACCATGGGCTTCATTTTGGTGTTTCGTGTGTTGATGGTTTCACACAGCCCATCTGTCAGGATTGCAAATCTGTCCCAGTCGGCTCGTTTGTAATTCCAACGTGGGAGCGGTTTTGTTTCCTGTGGGCCTACTTCCATGTCAATGGTTAGCCTGATCGGCCTGTGGTCGCTACCTGCCAGTTGGTTTAGCACCTGGCGGTCTATTTTATAGTGTATGTCCTGTGTGGAGAAGGCCAAATCTGGAGTCGAGGTGGTATGCCATGTTCTTGAATAGAAGCTAGGGCTATCCTCCGGCCTATTGATTAGGGAGAGATTTGCATCTATCTCCCAATCTTCCACTTCGTCACCTCTACTGTCTGTGTCAGAGTATCCCCATCTCTCCGAGTGGCTGTTGAAATCTCCAACTACTATGCAGTTGGAGTCTCTGACCTCCATACTCGAGAGCGATAGGTCTCTGTTTGGTGGTCCGTACAGATTGAAAATGCGGAGTTTCGTCTCTAGAGCCATTATGTCAACTCCTACAATTTCTGCTTGTCCGGTGTGATTGACAGGTACCGCGCTACTCGGTATGCTGTTTCTGGTCAGTATCAGGACCCCTCCTTTGTGACCTTCTCTATCTAGACGGAAGGTCTGGTATCCTCTGATTGAGAATTTATGGTTATTGTTGAGGTGCGTTTCCTGGATACATGCCACGTCAATCTTACCTTCATGCAGGTGGTGTGTTAGGGAAAGTTTTTTGTTAATGACTCCCTCCGCATTCCACTGTAGTATTCTGAGGGTCTTGAAGTTTTGGCCAATAGACGTTACCCCATAGCCATGTGCCTTGACTCCACGACACATGGGTGGGTGACCACCAGTAGTCAAGGGTGGGCCCCTTCGAGGCGTGAGGCCCGGCGCTATCGCTGCCTGGCGGGTCTCCTCAGGATGAGCGCCATACGTTTTTCGAATAGGTTGTGCTGCCATCATACTGTGATTTACGTTGCACTGTTTTGTTAGGCTTGCGGCCCCGTGCATCCGATTTCAACAGGCGTTTCTGTAGGGATGCCCTCCTTAGCCTTTGGCTGTCCCCAGCCTATCTGCAAGGCAGCAGTTGTTTACGATCAGAGTTTTCTCTCCTATGGAAGTTGTCTTTCCAGACTATCGAGTCTTCACTACTCGTGTCTATAGGGTGCAATGATGGTATGTGATATATGAGATGGACTGGTTTACCCGGAAGAGAGGCAGTCCAGTGTGTCTGTATCCCAGGATCGTCACGTCCTGCCAGAAACGTAGCATTTGCATGTGAGTGGGGTATCTCTTTTTCCCTTTATTTTCTTGGCTTCTATGCAGGGATGGTACGCCTAGCATTCCCCGCCACCTGGGGTGTTGACACAGTGGGGCAGGTGTGCAATGTCCGCTGGTCTGCATCTCTTCTGCGTCCAGCATGATAGTTATGGCTGATAACGTACAGAGGTAGATATCGTAACCGGAGTGCATTTAGCCAGAGGACAAGCCTGGTAATGTCACAGAGATGTTGATCGCCTGGTGTGCGGACAACTCTCATGGTCAGTGGTTGAGTCTTGACAGTTCACAGTGTGGTGGCTGCTCTACTGTTTTCGACACCCCGACCAGGTTCTAAGTCTTTCTAAGTTCATCTCTCATTGGTTAAATCTTAAGCATTAACGTATAAAATACGAGCAATAACTGACGTGGTCCGCCTATTACTAGGAGAGTTATGTTTCGCCATTTACTGGATAACGCAATTTACTTAGATGCCCCCCGCCCCCTTGTTTTCAATCCATTAAGAATGGAGAATGGTCTGTTGTTCCCATACTTTCTGGCAGAACTAGCGTATAGTCTACATGGTGGTTGAGATGACCGCCTTCATGGCTTCTGTGGGAATTCCATATGGTCCTTCAGCCTTCCCATTCTTGAATAGTTTGAGTGCGTGTACTGTCTCTTCTGTTGTTTGTGAATTTATATTTACGTTTCGGTGTTCCTTTGCTGGTACTATGCCATTTTGTAATTTTGATGGACTTCTCTTAATTGTTTCACTTAAATATTTGGCCCATCTGTGGTGATGTTTCTCTTCACTGCAGATGGTCTGGCTCTGTTTATCTTTCACGAGTGTGTTATGCTACTGTTTCCTTCCTAGTATTCTACTTATATTATATAGTCTTTGTATGTCTCCTTCTTTAACGACCCTTTCTGCATTTTCGGTCCTTTTATCTATGTGCTTTCTGTTATCCTGGATAGCACTATTTTTCACTTTTTTCGCTCAACTGCGAGAACGATGTACGAGTCTTGTTTTTTTTCTTCTTTTTTTTTACATGTACTGATTGTCTATTTAATAATACTTCTTTCTTGTATTTACTTTAATCTATTTCTTTTGTTGTTTACTTTTTTTGCGAATAAACGTTTCATCAAATTGTTTCTTCAAACGTGCATCAGGGATTGCTGAAGGTTTCGTCTGGGAAGTTTACAATGTCTCGAAAAGTTTTCTACAGATTTTGTTTTAATTTAACCTTTGTGTAACGATTTGGGAGGTTTGATAGATTGTTTTTGGGCCTTATTTTAATTGCCATGTCTTTGAAAGCTTTTAGTGTTATAGTCACATTTGCTAAGAACAAGCCGTGATCGGATCAGGAAAGGATAAAACAGATCCAAATGGATACAGGCCCATAAGCCTACTGAGCTGTGTCGGCAAGCTGATGGAACGGATGATAAACACCAGACTGATGTGGCATCTGGAAGAAAAACGAATACTAATTCCACAGCAAGCCGGCTTTAGACAGCACAGATCCACTGAGGACCAGGTCATCCTCATAGCCCAGGAGATAGAAGATGCCTACCAGGCACAGAAACACACAGTAGCTGTTTGGTTGGATCTGGAAAAGGCATTTGACAAAGTCTGGAAGGATGGACTTAGAGTCAAGCTAAGAAGAAGTGATGTCTGTGGGAAGATGTACAAGTGGATCAACCACTACCTCAAACAAAGAACGGCCAGAGTCCAAGTACAAGGGCAGATGAGCAAAAAGGTGACACTCGAACAGGGAGTACCCCAAGGGGGAGTTTTGTCACCCACACTCTTCCTGGTATATATAAACGATATTACAGAGAATATACCAAGAAGAGTCCATAGCTCAATGTTTGCAGACGATCTGGCTATGTGGACCTCTGAAAAGAATCTCACCATAGCAAGAAATCGGATGCAGACGGCCCTAACATCGCTGGAAGAGTGGGCGAACTCATGGCTGGTCAAAATAAACGAGGAGAAAACCACGTGCACAATATTCTCGCTCTCATTAAAACCCCAAAGTACCAAATTAAGTCTAAATGGCAAAATCCTGCAGCAAAACGACAACCCAACCTATCTGGGAGTCACATTTGATCGGCGCATGACATGGAAAAGTCAGATCGAGAGAAACCGAATGAAAGCCAGAGAAAGAATGGCAATCATGAGGAAACTTGCTGGCACAAGCTGGGGAGCAGACGAAGGCATACTAAAGAAACTGTACACTGGAAAAGTGAGACCAGTTCTCGAGTATGGCATTGCGGCATGGACAACAGCAGCGAAGGCGAACTTCGATAAAGTTAACAAACTTCAAAACCAAGCCATGAGAAATATAACAGGTGGCATGAAGTCAACGCCAATTGTAGAACTTGAAAAGATTACAAAACTGCAATCCATGACCGATAGAAGAGACTGCAGAGCCCAGCTGCAGTCAGAGAAACTCCGAAGACTGACGGACCATCCAATGTACCAGAGACTAAACAATTTGGGAAATGGGAAACTAAAGCGGAGAAACTTTGCAGAAATAGCCAAAGCAAAGATGCACGAAGATCCCACAAACGCACTAACAACACCAAAACCCATCACTACTGTACGAAAACCTACCTGGAGGCAGGATATATTTCCAGAGGTGGTAGAAAATATACCAGGTATTGCAAACAAAAACTGCCAGACTGAAAAAGAAAGGAGAGACACTACCCTAAGCTTCATAACGAAAAGCTACCCAAGCATGGACTGGACCCATGCATACACCGACGGTTCTGTAACAAACACTACACAGAACGGAGGGGCAGGAGCATTCCTGAACCTACCAAATGGCAGACAAATAGCACTGTCATTCGCTACTGGTAAGTACACAAGCAATTTCAGAGCGGAGGCAGAGGCACTGAGGGCGGCAGTGGAAGAAATGGTGACACACAGTGAAAATGAGAGCCATATAGTTCTGCTGACAGATGCTCTCGAAGTAGTCACAGCGCTAAAAAGCCAGAAAAACACTGAGCTTAATGACCTAAGAGCAGCACTCTGCAAACTGTGCCAGCAGTCCGCACCAAAAAGGGTAGTGGTACAGTGGGTCCCGTCACACTGCAACATCCAAGGCAACGAGGAGGCAGACAGACTGGCAAAAGAAGGTGCAAGACTACCACAAACAGATACCAGTATGACGTACGAAGAGTCAAAACGGCTTATCAAAGCCAGATACATGACCAAATAGGAAACCGAACATACTGGTTACACCAAAAACGATGCCTATTACCAGTTGAACCGAAGAGAGCAGGTCGTTGTCTTCAGACTTCGCACTGGCCACAACAGACTGAGGTACCACCTATTCAACAAATTGAAGATAGGGTGTACCGACGAATGCCCGTGCGGTACTGGTAAAATGACCACTGAACATCTGCTGCAGAACTGCCCGACATACGAGGATCAGAGAGAGCAGATGTGGCCATTACCAGTGGAACTGCAAGACAAGCTCTATGGCAGTGGCGAGAGCCTCAGGACGACCGCCGCTTTTTTCGAAAAAATAATGGTTACTGTCTGACTGTGTACGCAGAAGAAGAAGAAGAAGAAGGATCCGTTCAAAATAGGTGAAACAAGGAAGGTCGTTGAATGTATTTTTAAATAGGTATAAAAAACAAAAACAAACAAACTGCTGAGTAAATAAAACGAAAGCAGGAACTGACAACATAAGAAAGATATTAAATAGTTTTTTTGTAAAACGTAAATATTGACAAAAAGAAGTTGAGAATAGAGAAGCACGCTATGTACTAACAACATGAGAAAGTTGTTTCAATGTTTTTAGAAAAACGTAAAAATTGACAACAAAAAGAATATAGACAAGAAAGCATGTGCTGGCAACAGACGCCAGCTCAATGGATTTGCATTCAAATGGGAAATTCCCAGTAAATAAAGTGGAAAGTTCTGCAAGGATATGCACGTCACATAATGTGCGCTCTCTGCCTAGTACAAATGTTAAATGATACACACATAATGCTCTACTTTCCAGAAGCTCAACAGGTTCCTTATAGCATTGCCTCTCAATGTTTGTTTTATTTGACTGTTATAACTTCTCTCTCCTTCTCTCTCTCTCTCTCTCTCTCTCTATCTATCTATCTATCTATCTATATATCTATATATCTATATATCTATCTATCTATCTATCTATCTCTCCACTGTTAGCCGCTCAAGTGTAGAAGACTATCTGACTCGGGAATTTACACACTCTGCCATTAATACGTCAAAAGTGTGTAGTAGTTTTCTGAGTTTGAAGAATATCTTTAGAAACAATACCCTGAATATGCTTAAATGTTAGTGCTAACCAGTGCATGTATGACTTCTTTGATATTTTTATTGATTCATTCTAAAGACAAGAGATAGTTAAGGCTGCAACACGCATTTAATAAATAAGGCAAGACATGCCAGCCGCGTGGATAATTTTATCACAGATTTGGGACAGGAACTAAGGTTGATTTTGGGGACGATCATCGGATTTGGGACAGGAACTAGGGTTGATGTTGTGGAAGATAATCAGATTTAGGACAGGAACTATGGTTGATGTGGAACATAAAGCTAAGTTTGTTACTTTTATTCAGATATCTTTGGTACAACCGATCTTCTTTGAATCCTGGCTTCTTCTTGATGTAGCACAGCGTGATACGTCTCAGTAAGCCCACCACAATTTGTATTGTACTATAAATCTCAAACTCGTTGGCCTGGTTGCTGTAATACAACCCATAAGCCGCATAATCACGACAGTGACGTGAGATCGGGTCTAGATTAGAAGCTATAGATAACTTTCGTTCCCAGGCACCATACATGTAGCTGGTGCATTAATGTAACATCGTCAATGTATATTTTAATGTTAGATTGTTAAAGACAGTTATCTTGAAGACGTGCCGTGTGGTTTATGGGACCCCTTGCTAGATAGAAACGAAAAGACTAACTACACCATCGTGCGTGACGTAAAACAGAAAAGATGACGTGTGCTTGTCAATGACGGACATTCCCTTACTGGCAGTAAAATAACGTCCATTATTGTAACTGTATTTGTTTTTCAAACATTGTCGGCACCTCAAAATGAGGACCATACACTCTTGAGTCCCTAAGCTGCAGCCTAGTCAGCCTATTTAGAAATCCGGCACTAATGCTTGGGGCAGGCAACGTTGCCATGTAAAACTAATTGCTTCAGAAATCACCACCGCAAGAGTACACAAAAGTGATGTGAGGCGTGCTTCCTGTCGGGAACAATCTAAAAAGGTTGTCCTTTGCTTTTTTTAAAAAACGAAACAAAAACGAAATTAAAAAGAAAAAGTAGTAGATGTGAGACGAAATTAAATGAATTGAAAGTGTGTCACCGTTATCAGATTGGGATATGTTTGGTTAATTGACAGAAAGTAAGTTCGGATCGTCAAACTTATAAGACGATGTCATTAAATGACACATACATCTCGGATCTCTGCCTGAAGCTGAAACCATGATGGCGTGCGCGTGCAATGAGTACAACGTTCAGTTCCAGAAGCGCACGAGCAGTTATCAGAAGCACGTTCAGTCGCGTGGTGAGCGGCGTCACCAGGGCACGCACAAGTCTGTTGTAGACGTCTGGCTGATAGTAAGATTATCGCACTGACTGTTGAGGATTAGTGCTAGATTGAAGTTGAGAGACTTCTAGAGTGAATAAAATATTTCAGGACCATACCAGTACTCAATACTTGGATTGTACTAATTATCGTGCTCTCACATAGTTGAATATTTGAAATTCGAAATGTAACGCTGGACTGAGAAATGGTAATCACATGTCTCTGTGTATATGTTTATTAACTGGTGCATGGTACATTTGATGATTGCTTTTATCCGAGTGCTATTAATGAGTGGTTACTTTATTGCACGACAGCAAGGAACATCGTATATCTGCCAGTTACGGTGGCTTTCAAAGCACATGCTGATATCTGGCTTTAGTTACGTGGCATTATGTATTGTTTACTTTCACGGAAAACATTATTATTTATTATTCTTTCTCAAATGTTCAAATACCGTCGGTCGATTATCATTGTTGTGGGCCATGGTAGACTGGCACTTATAGTTATTTATTCATAGTAAACAGACTTTCTTAATTGTAAAGACATGTTAGACAGACTGCTATAGTTGTGAAGCCACAGTAGACTTATATAGGTGTGAAGTCAGGGTAGGGAGATTGCTATAGTAGTGAAGTCAGGCTAGACAAATTGCCATAATTCTGAAGACACGGTAGACAGACTGATGCAATTGTGGAGACAGGGTTGACAGACTTCGAAAGTTGTGAAGACACGGTAGACAGACATATTATTGTGAAGATACGGTAGACAGACTCTTATAGTTGTGAAGACTTAGTAGATAATCTGTCATAGTGGTGAAGAGAAGTTAGAAAGAAAACAAAACAGTATTAGTTATATGTCAGAAAAGACAAACTCTCATAACTGCACAGGTAAGGAAATCATTCTCTTAGTTGTATAATCACGATTTAAGACTAATTAGAGGACACGGACTATCGTGGATGTATAATCGCAGTATAAAAACTCGTAGACTTGTAGTTGTGATTAAACAGTGGACAGACTTGTAGATAGATGGTCCCAGTAGACCCTGGAAACTGGCTATTTTCATATCAGCCTGGTTAACGAGGTGAGGGATCGACGCAATCCCCGTAGTAGTGAGTGACATACAGATGAAGCCAAGCATAACACAACCACCTGGAGGACCCCGGCCCACCTTCATCAGCACGCTCCGGATGTAAGGAAAGCTACTGCCACCCACCAAGGAGGACCCCGGCCCACCTTCATCAGCACGCTCCGAATGTGAGGAAAGCTACTGCAACCCGCCAAGGAGGACCCCGGCCCACCTTCATCAGCACGCTCCGGATGTGAGGAAAGCTACTGCAACCCGCCAAGGAGGACCCCGGCCCACCTTCATCATCACGCTCCGGATGTAAGGAAAGCTACTGCAACCCGCCACTTAACGTTCTTTTCAGGTCGGTAAAAAGCCTTTTTTTTTTTTTTTTTTTTGCTTAGATGTTTGCCTCATTAGTTTCTAATGGCGGAGGCGCGCCATTTTCCACCCCAGACCGTAGTCCATTGCGCGATATCAGGACGCATAAACCAGTGCTTGGATGCATGTGTGCGTCTGTATGTACCTATGCTAGGTTTGTGCGTCCTCAGAAGCTAGCCCAACCAAAGTGCAATGGAAGGGCCTCACCATGAGGGCGCGTGTGAAAGTTGTGCAAGAGTGTGACTGTTGGACAGAGTCAAATGAAACAGAGTGAGGAAAGAGAAGAGAGAGAAGGGGAAGAGTGGCCCCCAGGATGAGTTCCTTCGTGAGGTCAAAAGACTTACATTTGCATTCGCAAACAAAACCAACAAGTGCTTAAAGGCGTGTGTGCGTTTTTATGTACATATGCTAGTTTGGGCGCTTTCACAAGTCAACCCAGTCAAAGTGCAATGGAAGGGCCTCACCCTGAGGTCGCATGTGAAAGTTGTGTAAGAGTGTGATTGCTTTACAGAGTAAAATGAAACAAAGTGTGAAATAAGAAGGGGAAAGAAGCCAGAAATACGCAGTTGGGGTTTCTCTCTGAGAGAGAGAGAGAGAGAAGAGAGAGAGAGCGAGAGAAAGAGTGAGAGACAATGTACACAGACTCTCGTAGTTGTGCATTTACTGAAGACATCCTTTTTGTAGTTCAAAATTCACGTCAGGCAAACTTTCTTAGATATGCAGTGAACCTAGACATAATATCGTAGATCTGAGCTATGGTAGACAACTATTATACTGTCACGGTAGACTATCTATTGTGTCTGCTAAAACAAGGTAGACAGACACTGGTACATGTTGTCTCCCTTACAATCATATAGTTACCACTGAATTACTTCCCTTTCGGTTACTTTTCCAGAAACTGACAGTCTAAGTATTCAACACGAACAAACCTTTATCAATTGAATGAAACAAGAAATTATTTTATAAACAGCAATAGTCTCTTTACATCATAAACGCGTAATTTTAGATTTACTCTTATGATGTCTTAAATAATTCGTTTTTATGCAATTGTAAAGCCGGTATCTCTGGATAAACTAAACCCCAGATGCTATCTCTAGTTTGTCTAACATAACTCTCTCACTAACCACACAATAAAGTTGTCAACTTTGTATGTGTTCTTTGATCTCTATCAGCGCCTGTGGCTTCTGACGTTCTCGAAGTCTCGTATTGCTGCGTTCAGATTCCGCTATTGAAAGGTTGTTTTTTTCTTATTGCGATCTGAAATGAGTATACGCAATTCACGTTGTCCCGTTGTTCTGACTGATCTTGTAGAAATCTAGGTTTATATACCAAACACTGTGTGACGTCGTCTTGTTGTTCTGGCTGATCTTGGAGAAATCTAGGTTTATATACCAAATACTGTGTATCGTTGTCTTGTTGTTCTGACTGATCTTGTAGAAATCTAGGTTTCTATACCAAATACTGTGTATCGTTGTCTTGTTCTAACTGATCTTTGGGAAATCTAGGTTTATATACCAAACACTGTGTATAGTTGTCTTGTTGTTCTGGCTGATGTTGGAGAAATCTAGGTGTATATACCAAACACTGTGTGTCGTTGTCTTGTTCGAAATGATCATGGAGAAATCTAGGTTCATATACCAAACACTGTGTGTCGTTGTCTTGTTCTAATTGATCTTGGAGAAATCTAGGTTTATATACAAAACAGTGTGTGTCGTTGTCTTGTTCTAACTGATCTTTGAGAAATCTAGGTTTATATATCAAACACTGTGTTTCCTTGTCTTGTTCTAACTGATCTTGGAGAAATCTAGGTGTGTGTACCAAATACTGTGTGTCGTTGTCTTGTTGTTCTGGCTGATCTTGGATAAATCTAGATTTATATACCAAACACTGTGTGTCGTTGTCTTATTCTAATTGATCTTGGAGAAATCTAGGTTTATATATCAAACACTGTGGCTCGTTGTCTTGTTGTTCTGGCTGATATAAGGTAGCTATGGATGTCTATACCCACCACGTTGTCCCGTTGTTCTGACTGATCTCGGAGAAATATGGCTATAATGAACCCAAAGCGTTGTCCTGTGTATATAGACCTAAAACAGTGTTCCTTACATACCAAGTAACAATATCTCCGCGGATAAGGTCACGCTCAAGTTTAATGTCAAGTTAATCAGTCAAGCTGAAGTCATTATTCACTACGTTAAACTTCCCTTTACCTGCTTTCTAACAAAATAAGTTGTGTTCCTTTAAGAGTGTCACTGACCGGCTGGCGGACGCTAAACTGTAGATATGGGCTGGGCTTATAATAATACAAGTGTCCCTGGGGTCATGATGTCAGTTCTTTCATTTCCGACACCCGCAGCGTGACCAGGACAGTAGATGAACACAACATCTAGGAGGTATCTTTGACTGATATCCACTCATTACATAATTAGTCCATTGGTATTTTGAGAAGCAGGGAATTAGATAAGATAGTGGGACTCATTGCAGACGTTTCAGAGAGCCACCCCAGAGCCAAATTCAATCCCTTGATCTCTATTCTTCTACTGGGGGTTGTTATAAAGTCGGCACCACTTTGCTTAGCAAGGACCTCACCCCTCATTCTAGTAGAGAAGTCACGAACGGCTTTCTCGCCGCGCAGTACAGATCCATCAGTTATCATGACGGCGGCATCAACATACTGGACATTATCATTTATTACTTGTTTAACCTCGGCTTTCCCGTCACTCCAGTCTCTACACCCTCCCCCAGGATAAGGATAACTCCGTGGTAGTGTGTCATTATATTTCCAGTGTGAATCCATTCCTCCCCTTTGTTAATTGCCTCCCCTGTGGTGACCAGACCAATCGTTCTCTCTGTCTGTGTTGTCCAGAACATTCAACTTCTGCCTCTTCTTCTTGTGTCGTCTCACTAATACACTTGGTTGTAGCCCAGTATCGGTGTATGTATTTATCTTTCTTCTTTCTTGTGGCAATACTAGCATTTCCCCCCGACTTTACTACAAGTCTCGTTTACGTTGTATGTCCACCATTTCCGCGGTCTACTTCTCCATTTTCTGCCTGGTGTTCTTATGTTGAAGGTTGCAAAAATAAAACAACAATGTGGTCTGATTGCATTCTCGCAATGTGCCCAAACAATTCATTCTATATGCTCAATATACTGTAGACAAAGAATAGTTCCAACTTTCTAAAGAATATTCGTATTTGCGATTCTGTCTCTTCCGGTGTTGTTAGTGACCTTTCGTTCGCACCGCATTTCTCAGGTGGCTAACTTTCGTTCCAGGACCCTAAGCAATGTCCATGTCTAGCACTGGTAACACAGGATTGGTATGAAAATACTATTTATCATCTGCTTTTTTTGTTTGGAGGGAAATCTTGGGGTATCTTAGAAGTGGATCCAGCTGGTAGGGGACAGCGCTTGACCTCTGCACTCTCGTCTCTATCGCTCATAGATGTACCCTGGATATACGCGTTGTTCTGAGCAGAACTTATTGTACGAGAATGGTGATGGAAGTAGTGACCTCAGTAACAAGGGCAGTCATCGTGTCAGACTCTCAATCTTTACTTCGGAAAGTACATAAGGGCTGGCTAAAGGATGATGGATGACAGTTGTAGAGGCCTCGAACCTGCAGAAGCTGGTTTGGATCTCCTGTTCTATTCATTCTGGAGATATGTGAACGAAGAAGCTGACATCATGGCTTCCCAGGAACAAATGTATAGGTGCACAAGAAATGGAAGAACGATATTTTAAATTATATTAATGGCCGTCTGTTTGATGATGACACTGCAATAGATAAATCAGTAAGTCACAGAGAGCAATTTTACCAACGAACAAGGTACTAGCCTAGTGGGGCGCAAGAGAGGACTTGACAGAAATGTGTACAGCCAACGAGCTGCAACAACAATAAGTATCCATTGTCTTCACCATGTACTAAGTGAGACTTATCACCTATTGGTATGCCCGGAGGGCAGTGAAGTCAATTCTCAGCAACATAATATATTATTTAGTAGTTCTGAAACCAACGTCTAATAGTCATAAAGCTAAACTCTCATAGTTTGGAAATTGAACTATAGTTATGAAGCCAAACTCTCAGAGTTTGGAAATGAAACTCACAGTTGTAAAACCAAATTCTCATAATTCTTCACAAAGACTCCCATTGTTGTCTCAATTTAACAAATCTCAAATCCTGGTACTCAATCAGGTACGTGTGTCTGAGGCCAGGTAGCCATTCGTTGAGTAAACTCATTTCGCTCTTTTGTCTTGGTGTACCCTGTTGGTCAAGTCTCCACCTCAGCCTCGGTCGCCCGCGACGGTGGTTAAAGTTGTATGGCCACCACCCCTGTACGTGTCCATCTGTTATCCGGAATGCGCACCACATGACCGGCCCATCGGTATTTTCGTAACATCGCGACATCTATGACGTCAGAGAAGGAAATTCAACATCTGATATCTGTGTTTTCGGATTTGGTTTCCAATGATAATCTTCAATGTTCATAATATAGTTGCGTCATATTGTTGTAAAACCAACTTGGCATCGATGTAAAGACAGACTTTGTGAGTTGTGAAGACAGAACTGATCTTCGTGATGGCAAATTGTAATGCTTGCGCGAAGATGAAACATATTTTATTGGTTGAAAATATGAGATATGCATCATTGAATTACTGTATTAACGCAGTGTATAATCTCGCCATGTTAGCTTTGATGATGATAATGTTAATTGTCCTCTGCGCGTCCAATAGTGATTCCCTATTTCTTGCCACAACGGTCCCGAGGTAGACCTATTGTAGTCCTTCCATTGAAGTTAGTCTCTCACTTATAGCGATGGTCTTCTTTTACCCGTCTGCCTTTAACCTTATTCACCCAGATGACTCTCATTTTCAGTTTACTTATCAATTGCCTAGATGTCAATATATTTCTCATGTTATAAAATATGTTCTTGTCCATTCCTATTTTCTCCTTCACTTCCTTTTCATACCTGCCATCCATTGTAAATATCTATCTTAGGCGCAAGAAAATGTTGACTTCTTCCAGTATCTTACCATTTCCTTTATGTTTGACTTTGAAAAGTATCCAAGTTTGTGTTTTTCTAATGGTTTTTAAAGTCCAATTCACATTCTTTTTTTCAGATGTTCTTCCCTGTCTCCACAAGTTTCTGCCACTCTTGCTTACTTTTTAGCCAACAATACTGTATTGTCAGCATCACTCAGATGGTTGATTGCTCTGTCATTGCTGCTTTGTCCAGGCATCCATCAATATGTCTGAAAATGTTCTTTGTGTACATATGAGACAGACAAGGTTACACTCCATGTCCCTATCTAATATCTCTCTCTATATTAATAAATTGTTAGTAATTTTTTCAGAATATTACTGTTGCTATCTGTTCCCAATTCAGGTTGCTTATCAGCCTTTCAGGTTTTCAATCTACATACATTTCTTTAGCTTTACATGCTGGACTCTCAAGTGCTTTACTAGAGTCTATGAAACGCAAATATAGATCCCTTAAGTACGTCAATATACTTCTTTGCCAAAATTATCATGCAAAGTATTGCTTCTCTTGTCTCATTGTTCTTTCGAAACCCGCAATGATCTTCGCCGTCTTCACTGTCTATTTTTTTTTTTTTTTAAATTATTTTCTGTAAAATCTTGAGACGCATCTTGTTCATGTGACTGATCAGGCTGACTGTTCTATAATCTGTACAATCGTGTTCATGTGACTGATCAGGCTGACTGTTCTATAATCTGTACAATCGTGTTCATGTGACTGATCAGGCCTGACTGTTCTATAATCTGTACAATCGTGTTCATGTGACTGATCAGGCTGACTGTTCTATAATCTGTACAATCTTTATCATGTCAATCATAAGGATGACTGTTCTATAGTCTGTATAATCTTGGTCATGGGAGTCATCGACTTGACTGTTCTATAATCTGTACATTCTTGGTCAAGGGACTCGCCCTTGTTGTTTTAAAATATGTACAATTTTGTCAAACTGACTCGGGCTGACTGTTCTATCATCTGTACAATCGTGGTCGTGACTCATCAGGCAGACTGTTCTATGATCTGTACAATCTTAGTCAAGTGACTCGTCAGGCAGACTGTTTTATGACCTGTACAATCTTGGTCAAACTGACTCGGACTGACTGTTCTACAATCTGTACAATCGTGGTCGTGACTCATCAGGCAGACTGTTCTATGATCTGTACAATCTTAGTCAAGTGACTCGTCAGGTAGACTGTTCTATGATCTGTACAATCTTGGTCAAGTGACTCGTAGGCAGAATGTTTAATGATCTGTACAATCTTTGTCTAGTGACTCGGCCAGACTGTTCTATGATCTGTACAATCGGCTGTTTGATATTTTCTAATCAATGAGATAAAGAATGATGACTTCCAATTAATTGGTTTGTATCTTGTTTTGTATATGTCTTTGTACGGCTATGTAATTGTGTCTGTGTCAAAGTCAGCTACGGAGTTAATAATTTACATTTGAATCTATGGCTCTGCAGTTTTCCCTTGTTTTATCATTTTTATTGTTTTCTCCATCTCTGTTTTGAGGATTTTTGGTCGCGTATCATTTTGTACCTTATTATTTTGTTCTCTAATTTTCCAGACTAGTTCCTTTACGTATTGTGCCCATCCCTCATTTGCTCCATCAAATATCATTACGACATTTCTATTTGTAATACATCCTCTTGTTTTTACAGGATTTTTTTCTGATTTGACATAATCCATATTTCCTCACGTATATTTTTGATATTATTATTAATTTCCTTAGCTTTTGTTACTTTGAATTTTTTCTCAATCCATTTTTCTTTTGTCAGTCTACATAAATTACGTATTTAGTATTGCATAATCTAGGGTGTCCTTGGTCTTCTTTCTTTCTACAGTTTTAGTTATGATGTCTTCTGTTAACCATTTTTATATTTATTGGATTCTTTTACTGGCCATCTTTTGTTTGTTGTTTGTAAATCGTGTTCTAAACATCCCTATTTTATGTTTATCTTTGTACTTGATTTACTCTGCTGTATTGTTATGCGCTTTCTGTCATTATGCATTAATATTTATTTTTGACATCAACAACACATGTCTGTCTTATGTCTGTTTTAATGCTGAAATGTATGTATACGATTATTTCGTTGTCTTGCGTCGTGTATGTGATTCTGTGCAAACAGGTTTATAATCTGAATAGATGTCTACATCTGGGTAGGTTTTGGCTTTCTTGGCATTAATTTTTAGTCTATTCCTGATCATAATACAGTCAGTCTGATTTCTTGTTTTGTCTCCAGGGCTTTTCCGTAGAACATAACTGTATAATATGTTGTTCAAATAATTTGCTCCATACACATAGCTGGCTCATTTCTCAGAAAGGGATCAATATATTCCCTTTTGTGTACCTTGTGCAAAGGCTATGTTTCCCAAAGATATTGTAATATTCTGTTTTCTAAACGTTTGCATTCATGTCTCCCATAACTAATAGTAAATCAGTTGATATTACTGCTTTGATATACCTGTTGTTTTTCTTCTTAATATTTTTATATTTAGTCTTCGCTGTAATATGAGGTTTGTGCATATGATTTTAGAATGGCTTTACTCAATTGATTTGTTTGTATCTTTAGAAGCATCATCATGTCGATATTTGTCTAGTATCCAGATATGAATTTGGTATTTTGTCCTTATGTGTATAACAGTTACTTGTCCAATATTGAACTCTTCCTGAGTGTATGAAAATGTGTTTTACTCTTCCTGCATATCCAGCATCTTTCCATCTTGTTTCCACCACTCCCAGAATATCCAAATCCATAGTCGTCGCTATTGGTACAACCGGGAGATTGGTGTACCAACTGAGAGATTGATGTACCAAAAGGGAGATCCGTGTACCAACCGAGAGATTGTTGTACCAGCCGGGAGATTTGTGTACCAACCGTGTCCTTGATATACCAGGCTTGGTACACTGTGCGTACATTTTATGTACTCATCTTTATACATCCCTTCCTAGTTATGACGTTGGTTGCCTCACTGCGTGTCCTCTCAAACAATTCACTTGTATGACTGTATTTTGATTCATCTTATACAAACGATTACTATCTTTGGGGTTTTACCTGGTGAAACCAATCTCTTCTATGGATGCCAGTGACCTTCCATTTTGAGTCTTGGATGCCCCTCGCGAGTGTCACAAAATTTGCTGTTCCACCTCCAGTTACTTTGATCTTATTAGATTCCTCTGCTTGATCAAATGACATAGACTTTAGGTATTTTTGATAAACCTTCCTTTAAGTATGATTTCACTTACTTCATTTCTGTAGTTTAGTAACTCAGTCAAGATGTAAGCTGGTTATTCACTGATAGTGAGTATGACCTCAATTTGTAGGGTAAATTCAATAACTGAAAAACCAATATGTCATTCGTTCATCTGCAGTCACGATATTGCTCGATAACGCTTACTAATGCTCTTGTAGATTGAATGGTATGGGGGAAAAGGGGCGGGGAGTAGGACCGGATGGAGAGTACACATTATGTCATAAAGTCGTTGCCTACGCCACATACCCCTTATATAAACAGCACCACCAGCAAAAAGTCACACCGGTGCGAAATGTTTCTGTCGCGACCATTTCAAGGAATTATCGTTCCTTGATTCTGTATTTAAATTAACAATGTTGTATGTCTGCTAATTAATATTGTGTCTGTCCTGTATGTGACCTCACACCTGTCGCAACTGGTCTGTATGTGACCTCACACCTGTCTGGACCTTTATGTTTGTGAACTCACACCTGTCTCATCTGTTCTGGGTGTGAACTCACACCTGTCTGGACCTTTCTGTTTGTGTACTCAGACCTATCACGTCTGTTCTGGGTATGAACTGACACCTGTCTCGTCTGTTCTGGGTGTGAACTCACACCTGTCTCGACTGTTATGGGTGTGAATTCACACCTGTTGCAACTGTTCTAGGTGTGAACTCCAACCTGTCGCAACTGTTCTAGGTGTGGACTCACACCTGTCTCGTTTGTTATAGGTGTAAACTCACACCTCTTGCAACTGTTATGTCTGTGAACTCACACCTGTCTCGTCTGTTCTAGTTGTGAACTCACATCTCTGGCAACTGTTACGTCTGTGAACTCACACCTTTCGCGACTGTTCTGTGTGTAAACTCACACCTATCTCGACTGCTCTGTGTGTGAACTTACACCTGTGTCGACTGTTCTTGGTGTGAATTCATACCCATCGCGTCTGTTCTGCGTGTAAACTCACCTGTCCCGACTGTTCTGAGTGTAAACTCACACCTGTCTCGTCTGTTCTGAAGATAAGTTGAATTTGTATGTACTCACAACAAGGTCATAATGAACAATGCACATTTATCACAGACATCATTTTCAAGAACTTTGCTGGCAAGTGTGGCAGTAAGAGGATTTTACTGGCTGACTGTCATTGAAAGTTGTACACTAATAGCACTTACAGTGGCAGGTATGTCCTAGCAATAGTTTTTGTTGCTAGAACATTCAAAGACTACATGCCAATATTATTGAACTTGCTGTAACACTTTAACCCGGCTGGTAGCCATGGAGAAAAGAGCATGCACACTCAAGCGTGACGTCACTTTACCATCAAGTCATCAAACACGAATAAAGGGAATAGCTCGTGGTGTCTAGCATCCACTTATTGTTTTTCTTGTCGTCGTCGTCGTCGTCTCCTTTAAAGCCACTCGTACTGAATTAATTCAACTCCTTGGTTTATCCCTGTGAGAGGATGGATGGGATGGGGGTGGGGTGGTGGAGGGAGGGTGGCTAATCTTATCAAGTAAAATTTAACAATAAAAAACTAAATAAAAAAAGTTAATTTTAGAATAGGCATAATTTAGTTGTTCTATTCTTTGCTTTAGTTATTGGGTTGTTGAATTACTTTTAAAACGATCAGTTTATTCAGCTTCGCTGGTTTTGTCCGTATTGTTTCTGTTCTGTTCTATGCTTGGTTAAGAATTGAGCAGATATGGCTAGTCAATCTGCGTGTTACAAACCTTTCTTTTGTAAAACTAGAATCGATGTTGACATACTTTCTAGATGTGATGGGGGCAAATGCCATGTAGCAGAACCTCGCGCAATGACGACGGCATATAGGTTACTAGCAAAGTCAAAGGCAAAACACATCTGGGTCTGCTCAATGTCAACAGGTCAACGCTTTGAGGCCGGATACCCTAGAACTGCACCTTCCCCGGGGCTAGTAAGCCATTGGAAGGAAACTACTCACAGGCGAACAAATAATAGCCAAATTGAAGACAAGCAACAGCACCGTTTAATGGCTGACCGGATTCATTTGCAAAACAGAAGGATAGCTTATAGTTATCTGGCATCAGACCCTGATCTGCCTGACTGAGTTTCAGGATTCCAGTATTTATCAATGCTATTTATAGAATTGCTACAGCTATTCTTTTTGTCCCTCCGTTTGTTGAATCATATGTGAATCCCTTAATAAGCTTAAAGAAAAGCCTGATTCTAGTAACTTTACAAAAATTGTTTTTATATTGTGATGTTGTCAACAACACGCATTACCTTCTCTAGTCACGTTTACGGCACGCAAGGAAGGAACAACTGGTCATATATTTTGTTTTCCCCCGGGTACCACTCGGGTGTCTGCTGCTGCCAGTACAATTACAGCGACTGCTGTTACTAACACCTACTTCAGATACGCTCTTGTGACCTGTCATTCAAAAAGGCATGTTGTGCCTGCTGGTACGCAGACGAAGGATGTGTAGTAGGTTCTTAACTTTCCAGTGTTTACTTTCTGCTGAGGTCTGATGGGAATTACATTGACCATTGAGAAGGAATTTCATTTATAATTTTTCGGGGGCAGTCTACTTTTATCGATTTTCAACTGTCAGGGGTGTTTCGAAATTGTGCACACGTGATCCCTGTGTTTTTCTACAGTCTCCAATATGACTAGATGATGTTCTCGCTTCTATTGAGAAAAGAGGGTGCTTGAAACTTGTTGGCTTCGAAATCCTCACGGTTCGTTGGGTGATTTCGTTTGCTTATGAAGCAAGCGAATTTACCTAAGAACTGTTGAGACTGTTGTTCCTAAAACAGCAGAGCTAATTGTAGTACTATGTTTTCGTTTGTCTTGTCTTTGGTAGCAAATAACAGTGACTCTTCTTACATCTGGAGGCCTGCTGTGCACTAAGGTCCTCCTGGCCATAATTCAATGCGGGGTTGCTCGCTATGCTTATCATTATAGTGATTATAGTGTTGGAACCCCCCCTCCTCCCTCCCCCAGCCCTCCTTCTCTTAATTAGTCAATCTGCTGCGGTATGTCTAATTTCCTGGAGGACTTTAGGTGGGGTGTCTTGATAGGTATATTTCACCTGACTCTGATGTGAGGTGGGCTGTGATTCAGTGTGTATCACCTGCCTCTGATGTGAGTCGGGGTGTGTATCAGTGTGTATCACCTGACCCTGATGTGAGGTGTGGTATTTATCAGTGTGTATCACCTGCCCCTGATGTGAGGTGGGATGTGTATCAGTGTGTATCACCCGACCCTGATGTGAGGTGGGGTGTCTTGACAAGTATATTTCACCTTACCCTGATGTGAGGTGGGGTGTTTATCAGTGTGTATCACATGAGCCTGATGTGAGGTGAGGTGTGTATCAGTGTGTATCACCTGACACTCATGTGAGGTGGGGTGTGTATCAGTGTGTATCACCTGACCCTGATGTGAGGTGAGGTGTGTATCAGTGTGTATCACCTGACCCTGATGGCAGGTGGGGTGTTTATCAGTGTGTATCACCTGACCCTGATGTGATGTGGGGTGTTTATCAGTATGTATCACCTGACCCTGATGTGAGGTGGGGTGTGTTATCAGTATGTATCACCTGACCCAGACGTGAGGGGGGGTGGGAGAGGGAGGGGGGTTTGATCGGTATGGTTTACCTGACCCAGACGTGAGATGGGGTCTTGATCAGTATGGTTTTCCTGACCCAGACGTGAGATGGGGTCTTGATCAGTATGGTTTACCTGACCCAGACGTGAGATGGGTCATGATCAGTATGGTTTACCTCACCCAGACGTGAGATGGGATCTTGATCAGTATGGTTTACCTGACCCAGACATGAGATGGGGTCTTGATCAGTATGGTTTACCTGACCCATACGTGAGATGGGATCTTAATCAGTATGGATTACCTGACCCATACGTGAGATGGGGTCTTGATCAGTATTGTTTACCTGACCCAGACATGAGATGGGGTCTTGATCAGTATGGTTTACCTGACCCAGACGTGAGAGGAGGAGTCTTGATCAGTATGGTTTACCTGACCCAGACGTGAGGTTAGGAGTCTTGATCAGTATGTTTCACGTGGTCCTGATGTGAGGTGGGGCAGGGAGGGGGGGGGGGATTGATCGGTATGTTTGACCTGACCCTGACGTGAGGTAGGAAGTTTTGATCAGTATGTTTCACCTGACATGCTGAGTCTAACTGACAAGAGCAAAGTGTTCGTTCTATGGTTTCGGCATGGTTCAGTCTAACAAGCGATAAGGAAAATGGTTCACCCAATGTCTCGATAATCCCTACTCTAACCAACTGCAAAGGAATGCCAGAATTACAGTTAAGAAATTACGATTACGGCAATGGAACACCACACTTTACAAAAGCTGAGAAATCGGGTATTGTACTGTTTAATATGTTATCCCCTACTACAGTATTCGATACGGGACTACACATATTTTATGTATCTACTACTACTTTGCAAACACTACTATTACATTATTATACTGTCACTACTGTTACTGTTATAATAATTCAAACTGCTCATTTAGCGCCAAAGATGCAGCCGACAGTAGCCAGAAACTCACAGCAGGCTGCTTGCATTAGAGGCAGCGAACTACAGCTGACAAGGACGTCATTCCGCCTTCAGGTGGAATGTCGTCTAGGAGAATATGGTTCTCAGAGGAAAGGCAAACGTAATAAAAACAAATGGCATTCTGAAACATGGGGTGTGTGATCGAAAGACATACTTATCCCAGTTTCGCTGTAAACTATCAGAAATCATCACAGCCGTTTTAGAACGAACGCCGGAAAAGAGGAAAAATAAAAAGAAACGAATCCGTCTATTACTACCACAGCTACTTCTCCTATCACTGCCACATCTACTACCCCTATTATTACCACTTACAATTCTGCCCTATCTACTACTATTACAACTATTACTATTAATACTACTAGTACTCCTACTACTACTACTACTACTACTCCTACTACTACTACTACTACTACTACTATTACCACTGCTTCTACTATTATTACTGGTACTGCTGCTACTACTAGTACTACTAATACTACTACTACTATTACTACTGGTACTGCTACTACTACTACTACTACTACTACTAGTACTACTGCTACTGCTACTACTATTACTTCTTCTTCTACTGCTGCATCTGCTACTGTTATTACTACTATTACTACTTTTTCAAAAAGCATTAATGCTATTATTATTACACTACCACCACTACTACTACTACTACTACTACTACTACTACTATTACTATTACTATTGCTACTGCTACTACTATTACTAATATTACTACTACTACTACTACTACTACTACTGATACTGCTACTACTATTACTACTACCACTAATACTACTACTACGATTAGTACTAAAACTAATGCTGCTACTAATACTACTACTACTGCTGCTTCCCTTTACCGTTGTTGTTGCTTCTAGTACTACTACTACTGCTACTGCTGCTACTACTACTACTACTACTACTACTACTACTACTACTACTACTAACACCATTACAGGTGCCTCACCACTTCAGGACGTGTGTGAATCTACTGATAGAGCTATACTGGGGTTAACATCAATGGCACAGCTCACAGTTTCACTTCGAAAGCATCCATTATAGAAGATATCGGTTCTAGTCTGTTAAGAAGAACATTCGTCATTGCACTCCAAGCGGACATATCGGTGCTGAGCCCCTCTCAACAAATAGCAAAGATGGTAGATAATGATGATTCATGTAGGGTGCTGGTTGTGTAGACTTGTGCTCTGTCCCCCTCCGCTTAACCCACCTTTTTTTCCTTTTCTCTGCTGGACCAGCATTAGATGTCACAGTTCTGCAATATGTGCACTGCTGGTTCACCTACTGCAGTGTCTTTATCCACAAAAGACGACGTTGATCACTTTCAAAATGTCACATTTATTTATTGCCAATGTCCCCACCATATAGCCTATGAGAACATGATATCAGCACTTTCGTTCCCACAAACTCCAACATGACCAGGCCAGTAGATCTGCACGATTATGAATGTTTGAGGCCTTTATGGCCCATATCCACTCAGACCACAGTCATCCCTTCTGCTCTTTCCGAAACAAGGACTTAGTCACAGACCATTAAGGCCTTCATTAGAAGTACGTACAAGCATAATGCGAGTTGGATATGGTCAATTCAATCAATGGCAGCTTGTTGGATCTTAACTTTGTATTATAAGAATTTACGATCCACGGATGGCTGGAACGTGACATTAAACGTAGGTCAAACGCAGGGAGGAGGGGGAATAAGCGTTGGGTGCCTAAGAGGAACGAGTATGATCGTATACACGCAACAAACTGCAGGGCAATCACTTTCAAAACCATTCGGCATTTGTTGAAGGAAAATGAGCTCTTTATGTCTGCTGGGACTATGTTCATGTCGAGGTTGTATAACATAAAATAATATTAATAACTGCCGATATTGAATAGTAACACCGTAACATGCCAGCATGGCATATGAGGCGACTAAGGCTGATTGGGTATGGAGCTGGCTTCCAAACCTTGTTGAAATGTTAAGTCGAATTTAAGCAATTCGATCACTTAATCCATAATGATAATAAGCTTGAGAGATGCTCAGAACAGGAGGACTGCATGTATTTATTGAAGACATGGGCTTTACATGAAGCAGAAAAGACGGTTTTATTTATTAATGTGTATAAACAGTTATTTACAATTCATTATAACATGCCTTAGTATTTGTTTCAGTATGTACATCGTCTCATCTTTCAGAGACAAACAACTGTCTCAACCACTAGACAACAAAAGCACCATATCCACCAGTTTTAGAAACAGCCAAGTTCATGTTATTTGGAAACTATGGAACACCCAAACCTCATTACATTTATTACTGTCGCGGCTGCTTTACCTTAGGTTAAATTCTTACATGAAAACCTGATGTCTATTTAAACAATCGATCTGTCTTTAATGTGTGCCCCAATCGCATTGGACTCTCAATCCTTGTTTTTTGAAGGTGTATACGATTTGACTAGGGCAATAGTAAACTTTAGACATAGAGTTCTACAACCTTACAGGATCTTGTGCGGGTCTACTGACCTGGCCATGATGGGGTTTTCGGGCATGAACGATCTTACATCCAGGCATCCGTGGCACTCATAGTGGTGACATTAGCAAAGAATAGAGGTGACATTTTGAAGTTGATAAACTAACACCTGTTGGATGAAGACAACTGTAATCGATGAACCGTCGATGAACAGATTGCAAAGATCTAAAATCCTACACAAGTACAACTGAGAGAGGAGCCTCCGAGAATGAAGAAGCAATGTACACAACAAGCGGAAATAATATGTATTTACAGTCTTCGCCATTTACTGAGATGGATTAACACCTATGGGTGTGCTCGGAGTTCAGTGACATCAATTCTTTCTTAAAAGAACAGAACAAAAGAATCGAACCCTATTATCCATTCTCTCAGGAACGTGTTAATAATGACCTAGTCGAGCTGGAAGCGATGCAGTACGGATAATGACGTCTGACGTCATTCGTTCTGTCCCTCTACAACACTTCTACAAAATGTTCTTTACATTTACGAAAATACAAGTTCAACCGTCAGTATATCAAGTTCAACAGTCAGTATATCAAGTTCAACAGTCAGTATATCAAGTTCCAGTCAGTATATCAAGAAGCACATCACATAGAGTACAAAACAAATATGTTACTATAGAGATACTGTTTCTTCTGCTTCTTATTTTTCTTTTTTCTCTTGTTAGCCAATTTTAAAAAATTATTTCTGCACGTGATGCCCAGTACTGTGGAAAAGGGTTGCTGAAATGGAGAGCTCTTCAAGGTTAACAAACATGTTTGTGTGGAGATCGTCTCCGTGGGCTCGGGACACAATTGGCTATGTATATAGCATTCTTCTAGGATATGTTCGAATGTCTGTGGTCTTTGCTTGAATAGACTTGTAGACATAGGTAATGAAGCCAAATTGAGTCTACGTAATTGGTCAATCAATACGTTATGCCCCGTTCTCATGCGGAACATAATCACTTGCTTCGCTCGATCAAGGCAGTGATAGTTGTCTCTGGTTTGGTCAACGTCACTTATGGCCAGGATAACGTTTAATGTCTAATTGTTACTCTACTCTATCATGTAAAACTATAACCTATAAGAAAATAATAACTTATAAGCGAAATGATAGAAGATGGCCGAATAAATCAGGAAACAAATTTAAAGTTTAAGTAAGATCTAGACGTTTATGAAGGTGTCCAATCAGACACCTTTCATGTGAGGGACACCTCTGATATCAAAAACTCGTGCAAGTTAACTGGGGACATGTAAAGATACAAGTCAATGCATGCTGAACACGGATATATGGTGCAACACAACTAGCATCATAAAGCCAAGACACAGTAATGGTATTCTTAGAGATATTGATGTCAAAAGTCTAACATTGTAGCCAGAAAGATTAAGAACAATTTAAAGGATACTTCAAGTAGCAGACGTTATGTGGCATTAGCCCAATGACAGTCATCAATTGACAGAAAAAAGATCAGATACAATTTCTGTGATCGACACCAGTTCTTCTGTATACCCATGTGCACCTCGAGCTACATTGACTCTACATTTCCCCTCAAGCCTGGCTAATCTCTAAATCTGCAGACATCACAACTCGTTGGTTCCACTTACCGTTTTTATTCTTGTTAGAATGTTTTAAAATGAAGAAATGTCGATCTTGTTTAAAAAAAAAAAACTCAACTACATCGCTATGTCTCTTCAGTTTTGGAGCAAGACAGGAGCATTTAGTACAGTTTCAATTCGCTTTACCTTTCTTACAGTTCTGTCCAATATTACAAATCTAGAAAGTTATATTATAAAGTGTAATAGTTATATCTCACAAATACAGTGTAATGCTTCTATCTCACACACGAATTCAAAAGCTCAATCTCACACATAAAGTTCAGTAGTTATGTCTTATACGAATAGTTTAACAGTTCTATATCACAAAAAACGTTTAAAAGTTCTATATCACATATAACTTCAACAGTTTTGTCTGACACATATAGTTCATTACGTCTGTGTAACACATAAACTTCAATAATTGTATTTAAAACATAGACCTCAATAGTTTTTACTCAAAAACAAAACAAAACAAAAAACTGAGAATTGCCCACGCTCTTTCCAGTATGAAAGGGGAAACAAAGATTGTTTGCTCGTCCCTGTACTCTTTCGGATGGCCTTTGCAGCCATGCTATCCGATGATGTGGCCAGGCAGCTCAGAATAGAAGCGCAATTAGAAAGTTTAGAGCAGAGAGAACACCAGTTGCAGTTGCCGTCGTGTAATAGAACTTTCCACGCTCGCTAGCAATGATCATGATTAGCCACATGCGCAATGACATACTCAGGAATGCAGTATGACGGTGACGAGTTTATTATTAATTTTTGTCTGATGAGGTACATATAAGTCCTACTGGCATATCTACCGTGTACATGACGCATGGTCAACTATTAACTGATTCACTCCGCATGAGCTGATATTCTGGCTCACAAAATTTCGTACAATACGTACAGAAGATATAGTGGCTTGGATAATTGCATTGCATAAATATAGAGGTTTCTGAATACCACTTTTCTCTCAACGTATACATGTGTCTGTACTTTCTACCAACAGTTTTCAGATTGTAAAAATAAAATATTACAGCCTGACTAAGCTAAATCTGAGATGCATGAAGTCCTACACCAAGAAGATAGAAGCCATCATTTAATATCTCCTATTTGCTGAAGACTGCCCTCTTATCACCCCCGTATAACAAAATATACATTCAACCATTAAAAAATTGACTCTGGTGTGCTTTCATTTTTGCCTGATAATCAACACTAAGTAGACTGAGAGTAGCACTCTTCTACAGTGCTCCATGGAAGCCTTACAAAGAATATAACATCATTATGCAAAATCAACGTTTTGAAGTAGTCCATAGCATTACTTACCTAGTCAGTAACATTACGAGAACAGCAAATATTGATTATAAGGTCAATAACAGGGTAACCAAGGTAAGCGATGTATGTGAATGTTTACAAGTAAATGTTTGAAATCGAAAGGAGTCAGTGTGTCTACCAAGTTAAAAGTGTATCGTGCTGTAGTGCTGACAACAATTCTGCGTGCATGCGAAAAATGGATAGTGAATAGCAAGCATAGACTCAGGTAGCTGCCATCACTTCCACGCTGGCTGCCTCCGCAAACTGCTAAGAAATAACTGACAGAACAAAGTACCAAACTCTGAAATCTTCAACAGGTGTAATATTTTGAGCATTAATACGTTTCTGCGACGAGTCTAGAAACGGTTAGCCAGGACATGCCACTAGCACATTCGATCGGTACACGGTGAAGTAGCAGATGTACGGCGAGGTCACAAGAGGTAGAGTATCATCTGAGGACTGAAGTAGCAGATGTACGGCGAGATCACAAAAGGTAGAGTATCATCTGAGGACTGAAGTAGCAGATGTACGGCGAGATCACAAGAGGTAGAGTATCATCTGGAGACTAAAGTAGCAGATGTACGGCGAGATCCCAAAAGGTAGAGTATCATCTGAGGACTGAAGTAGCAGATGTACGGCGAGATCACAAAAGGTAGAGTATCATCTGAGGACTGAAGTAGCAGATGTACGGCGAGATCACAAAAGGTAGAGTATCATCTGAGGACTGAAGTAGCAGATGTACGGCGAGATCACAAAAGGTAGAGTATCATCTGAGGACTGAAGTAGCAGATGTACGGCGAGATCACAAAAGGTAGAGTATCATCTGAGGACTGAAGTAGCAGATGTACGGCGAGATCACAAGAGGTAGAGTATCATATGAGGACTGACGAAACATTATTAAGACACTTTTAAAATGTCTTTGAAAAGATTCAACATCGATGTCACATCCCAGAAAACGCTTTCTAAGAACCATTCCACAGCCAACGCAAACAAAACACAAAGTTCTCAGTTCGCCGAGCAGAATTCCATCGCAGAGGTTCAGAGAAAGCGAGTTCTCAAACTAACAGAACGTTGGGTGATCCCTACAGTCGACTCCTTACATGAGTGTCCCACCTGCGACAGAGCGTGTCGTGTTAAAATAGGGCTCTATAGTAGGTTCACATCTTCCAGCACAAGTCTGATGATATCGCCATCTTCACTTGAGCTGGAGATCTACTATTATCTCAAACATAAATCATACATCTTCGCATCTCTATACCGTTATGTAGTTTTGTGTGAATACATATGAATGAATGTAGGTGTGTCTCACACGTAAATGTATGAAACTTTGTGTATTCCGCATACATTTATGTACCTTTGTGTCTCACACAGAAATGGGTGAAGCCTCGTGTGTCGCATATGAATGAATGTATCTCTGTGCCTAACTCACAACGTTCTACAGCTTTCTGCTTAACTGATAACGTTCAGCAGCTTTGTGCCTAACTCATTACGTTCTAGCATAAAGATGTATGTGTCGTTGTGTCTCATATATAAATAATGTGCGTTCCTTTGTTGCTCACGCAAACATATATGTAGCTATGGACCTAACACATAACGTTAGATAACTTTGAGCCTAACACATAACGTTAGGTAACTTTGCCCTAACACACAACGTTCTGTAGCTCTGAGCCTAACACACACCGTTCTGTAACTTTGAGCCTAACACACACCGTTCTGTAGCTTTGAGCCTAACACACAACGTTCTGTAACTTTGAGCCTAACGCACTACGTTCTGTAGCTTTGAGCCTAACACATAACTTTCTGAAGCTCTTAGGTGCATTTATGTAGCCGTGTGTCTTACACATGCCGTTGTCTAGCTGTATCTGAAAGTTATATATTGGAATATCACACACAAAGATTTTTAGTTCTGTCTTCGGGAAATGTACGAGTATATATGTTTCATACATTTCGTCTTAAAGCTCAGCGCAACAAATAGAGTTAAAGAACACTGCAGCCTCACATATATACTTTTTATAAAGTTATACCTCATACAGATCTACATTTGACATATATTTCCGACATGTATTTATATAGACTTGTCTCACACAAACAGATCTAAAGGTCTGCCTCAGGAGTGAAGAGTAATCAGGGCCTGGTGAAACATACTGATCAAGACGCCACCTCACGTCCTCGTCCGTGTTTCTGAAAACAGGCTGTGTCACAGCAGTCTAGCCAATGAGATGGTGACCGACACTGTAATCCCCATAGTATTGAGCTTACTTAGGAGCTTTGCATTGTGCTACAGCCAGGAAGACACTTGTCTTAACTTTGGACGTACGCCTCGGAATGAGAAGACCCACTGTGACTGGTACCAACGAAACGTCACCAGGAGTCGACTCAAATCAGCATGAGTAGCTTCAAACGACAACCTTATTCGTCTTACACATAAAGTTCTATATAAATCGTAAACACACAATTCTATAACTTTGTGGTTCAGACATAAAGTTCTATATAAAGCGTAAACATATAGTTCTATACCATTCTGTGTCTGACATAACGTTCTATATAAATCGTAAACACATAGTTCTATACATTTGTGGCTCAGTCATAAATTCCTATATAAATCGTAACCATATAGGTCTATACCATTCTGTGTCTGACATAAAAATGTATAACTTTGTCTTTCCCGAATGATGTTACTGTTGTGGTTACTGTTGTTGTTACTGTTGTTGTTACTGTTGTGGTTACTGTTGTTGTTACTGTTGTTGTTACTGTTGTGGTTACTGTTGTTGTTACTGTTGTTGTTACTGTTGTTGTTACTGTTGTTGTTGAATTCCCAAAATTAGTAGCTTTACTCTTGTGTGCAATAAAACAGACGTTCTCACTAATAAACTGTATAGCTCTCTCTCTCTCCCTTTCTCTTTCTCTCTCTCTCTATCTCTCTCTTTCGTTCTCTTTCTCTATTTCTCGGATACATGCTGCCCTATATCTCTAACACATCACATTCTATAGCTATGCGCTTTCCGCTAAAAGCTATTCAGCTCTCTCTCTCTCTCTCTCTCTCTCCCTCTCTCTCTCTCTCTTTCTTTAACTCTTTCTTTCTCTTTCCTTTAAATACATATTGTTCTAGTACTGAGTGTCACACAGATTAAGGCAAGCATAGGAAAACCCACTGGAAAACCGCAGTCTACCTTCATCAGCAAGCTCGGGGTGTACAGAAAGCTACTTCAACCGGCCACAACGCCCTTTTCATGGGCACAAAGGAGTAAACTTACTCATTTCGGGCATTGAACAACAACAACAACATATCTCTGACATATCAAGTTCTGTAGTTATGTGTCTTCCAGTTAAAGTTATTCAGCACTCTCTCTATATGTCTCTCTCTCATTCTCTCTTTTTCTCTCTCATACATGTCTTTCTGTTTCTCTGACATAAGGTTCAATAGTTTTGCTCCTCCAACATAAAGCTAATCAACGCTCTGTCTCTCTCTCTCTTTCTCTTTCTCTCTCTTTCTCTCTCTCTCTCTCTGTTTCTCTCTCACACTCTTGTAAATACCGTTCTGAAATGTCTGCCACATTCAGTTTGTGTGTCTCACACAAAATATTAAATGGCCCTGTCTCACACAAACAGTTCTAAAGCTCTGTTTCACACACAGTCCTCAAGGTCTGTTTCACATATATAGTTCTAAAGCTCTGTTTCGCACATACAGTTCTAAAGCTCTCTTTAACACATACAGTTCTAAAGCCCTGTTTCACACATACAGTTATGTGCTTCTGTCTCCACAATACTGTTCTAAAGCTCTGTCTCTCACATACAGTTCTAAAGCTCTGTCTCCTCCATCCAGTTTTAAAGCTCTGTCTCCCTCATCCAGTTCTAAAGCTCTGTATCCCACATCTAGTTCTAAATATCTGTCTCCCACATACAGTTCTAAAGCTCTGACTCCAACATACAGTTCTAAAGCTCTGTCTCCCCCAACCAGTTCTAAAGCTCTGTCTTCCACATACAGTTCTAAAGCTCTGTCTCCCTCATCCAGTTCTAAAGCTCTGTCTCCTCTAAACAGTTCTAAAGCTCTGTCTCCCACATACAGTTCTAAAGCTCTATATCACAAATTAACTTCTATATTAGTCTGACAAATAAAGTTCTGTAACACCAGCCTCACGTGATGTAATGGTTTCTGTCCAGTTCTTTGCCCCAGATGTGTGTTTATTGTTACAAATGGCAAAGAGACACGAACTGTAGGACGGTTGTGATGGTCTGTTTCCGAAAGCCATCTATTAAGACTGATTTCTCCTTAGTTTTCATCAGCCTTATCTGATTTCCCTGAAAGAACGCGGCCGACGTCCATGCTGTCTCCTTCTTCGTCTTCGTGGAAAGCTCTCCAATATAATTTCCTCGTCAATTTGGCGGGATGTCCTTACGCCTCTCTCGTCGGCAAGCAGTGTATCCCTTACTTTGACTGGGTGAGCCGTGTCGTCAATCTGTTCCTCTTGCTGAGACGGAAGAACTGAGGAACATGTTCCAACGTTTGTTTGTTCCCTCCACATGGGCACATACCTTTGTTCCCCATTTGTTATTTGTTTACAGATGATGTTTCAGTCTGCAGAGACGTGGTCGTAGTCTGAGTATTGATACCTGATCATTTCTAAGTAAGGAGTAGTCCACGCTTGTTGTATCATTTTATCGGTATGCTCTTTGCTTTATGTGTTTAAAGTTAATTGTTTTCACTGTATGTATTTGTTTAAAATTCAGCCTTGTCATGAGTTTGAGGTTTTTCTTCCTCCCTTGTTGCTGCCTATCTGTCTACTCATTTTGATGTACCTTTAAGTGTGCATGAATCCATTGAGTTTTCCCATTTTCGAAATTGTTGCTTGTGCAGGCTGCCCCATTTGTTCCTGTTCTGTTTTCATTATCTGCTTAGGGCCATAATTAGTGTAAGCAAAACTATCTTGTCTTAGAATTGTCCTTGCTTTCCATGATGTTTATTGCAGCTGTCCGTTGTGCCTCAGTCTCAGCTCTGAAGAGATTTGATAATATTCCAGTGGTCGCCGAAGCTTCAATTTCCTGTCCATTATTTTCTGTAGACTTCTATTTGTAATTTCTATAGTCGTGAAATGAACGCAAATCTGACGTGAACGTCTTGGTGTCTTCTTGCAACTGTGTCAATGTTATTTTTCAAATACATATAAATGTGTCTATTTTAGACCTCTTTATAGGGGACGTCGTGGGCTAGTGGTTAAGTGACACGGCTCACAAGCCGTAGGAGCTGGATTGTTATTCATGCGTTATCACAGCACCGGCCGTTACCCCGGGGAAGCAAACCCTTATAAAATGCTGTAGGAAGCAGACCCTCACATAAAATACATGCTGAAGTCGGATGCACTGGGCAACAGGCGCAACATAAAAACCATAGTGCAACGCACACCACCTTGGGGAATTAAAAAAATTAGGCGAAAAAGAAAAAAAAAGACCTCTTTATGTGGCATTTGTTTTATTGCTTTTAAAAATATGTGTCTGTTTTTTCGTCTAATATGCAGCCCTTCTGTTTTCTGCTTGTACTTTAAGTCAAGTTGTGTTTTTTTTGTTTTTGTTTTGTTTTGTTTGTCAAGCTATTCACTTATCCGAATCAGGCATATATTAGTATGGTATCTGCATAACCAAGGTTTTCCTGCTGTTTGTCATAAGTTATACTGTATTCATGTATTCCTGCCACCGATTGTATTCCTGTATTCCTGCACTTTTTGTATTTCTGTATTCCTGCCACCTATTATATTGCAGTTTCCATGACACCTATAATATTCCTGTTTTCCTGTCACCAATTGTATTCATGTATTCCTGTCACCTATTGTATTTCTGTATTCCTGCCACCTAGTGTATTCATGTATTCCTGCCAACATATGTATTCTTGTATTCCGGAAAGCTATTATATTCCTGTTTTCCTGCACCTTTTTGTTTTCATGTTTTTCTGTCATTGTTTGTATTTCTTTATTTCTGCTACCAAATGTATTCCTTGATTCCATCCACATATTGCATTCATGTATTCATGTCATCAAACGTATTCCTGTAACCGATTATATTCCTTTATTAATGCCACCTATTATATTCCTCTATTCATGCCACATATTATATTACTGTATATCTGCCACCTATTATATTCCTTTTTCCCTGTCACCTATTATTTGCTGTATTCATACAACATATTGTATTCCTGTATTGATGCCACGTATTGTATTTCTGTATTCATGTCACCTATTATATTCCCGTGTTCATGCCACATATTGAATTACTGTACGCATGCCGCCTATTGTATTCCTGTTTTCCTGCCACCTATTGTATTCCTGTATGCATGCCCCCGATTGTATTCCTGTTTTCCTGCCTTGTAGTATATTCCTGTATTCACGCCACCTCTTGTATTTATGTTTTCCTGCTACCTATTATCTTTCTGTATTCATTCCACCATTTTATTGCCAGAAAACCTTTACCGTAACGTTAAGATACTCTCATTTTCATCTTTAATATACACAACCAGCGTCTCTAACTTCCTTAATCATAGTATGTACTGTTAATACGAGAAGCTAATATCGACTGTGAGGTAAACAATACTATTGTAATGGAATGTTATGTGTATGGTAAACTTTAAGGGAATCTTTGGAACCGTGGAAGCATTCCTATTACCGTCAAAGTTAAATTGCAACGTTATGTAGTGCTAACCACTCTTCTAAAAACTTGTGGAAAATTGAAATTGTATATCATACATACCAGACAGCTAAATCCACTCCACGTGAGCTTATTTCTGGCGTGCTGATCGAAAATAGGACAAGGTATCTAACTTTGACGTCTTTATACCAGCGAGACATGTCTACCTACATGCACCAGGAGAGGCAGGTAAATAGCTATCACATGAGGTGCATGGGCAGAATAATGGGGGTTGGGTGGCAAGACATGATCACCAACGCAGAGGTGTTGGAGAGAACAGGCACTGTCACAATCTTGTCCATGCTTAGGTATCTATGGTTCCACTGGCTGTGACACATTCGGAGGATGGATGATGGCAGAATACCAAAATATCTTCTCTATGGCGAATTACAGTTTGGGAAAAGGTCTCGGGGCCACTAGTTCGGTACAAGGATGTATGCAAGCGGGATATGAATGATGCAGGCATCAATTTGGAATCATGGTAACAGGACGCCATGGATCGTGTTACATGAACCGGCAGGATATTAAGCATGGAATACAGACAAAGAAGATACTTATTGCTGATAAGCTAAATTCTCAGAGTTTGAGAAGACACTCCCCACCATGCGATGCCAAAAAAAAAACAGTCCTGACTTTCCTTGCACACACTATGGAAGACGCTTCTCTGTCTGGATTGGTCTTACGAATCAAATTCGTTACCGTCATGGACTGTAGTTGCTTACTTTTTTTCAAAGCACAATTACTATCGTCTGGCAAGACGGAAAGAACTAATGATGGATCTAACTCTGAAATCCTCAACAGTTCAAACGTATTAGACATCATCACTCTTCTGATAAGATCCAAGATAAGATGAACGAGACATGTTGCTCGCAAGCCCTATGAGCACCTGCAGAAGCAGCTGCAGTATAGTGAGTTTAGAACGGACAGACGCTCCCCAGGAACACAAAAGAAACGCTACAAAGGTTCCTTTAAAATGTCTCTTCAGAGGAGTTGCAACGATGTTGGCATCTTCTAGTAGATGCATGCACAAAACAGTTCCACCTATCACACGTCTACCTAGCGGAAAATCATCGCTAAAGGGGTCTTCCCGAAAGAGCAGAATGCACTACATTGAACTCTGTGTTCGGGATCAAGATGCTGAGCAGCGCAAGAGCTACAGTGGTCAGCGACCCATTGCTGACTGCTAGCGTCAGGGTCAGCAAACCATAGCTGCCAAGACACTTCTACACCTCCACGCGGTGATCCTGGATAACAGGCTGCAGCAGGGCAGACTGGCTAAGGAGAAGGGATTGAAGAGGGAATGCTAACCCAGTACTCAAAAAATGCTTGCTGAAGTCGGATGTGTTGGGCCGAAAGGTGCAAATATCGCAGCCAAGCTGTAAACAACGACACAACGCATTGCGTTCTCTGGACTACATTCTGCTACTTAAGCTCTTTCAGTGTTTGGTAGTGGAAGATTGAGAACGAACGAAGAATAAGAAGAAGAAGAAGAAGAACTCTGCGTTCATACGATATCACATCTCGCAGCGCAAGCCTGGTGCTGTTGCCCTCTTCGCTGGTGACGTACAACTATTATTACTAGACCTTAATTATGAATAGGATTGTTTTAGACAGTAGACGTTCCTAGATCATTGTCAGAAATTGGAAACTGTGTTTAACCATTTTGTGATATAGAAATCATATATGTTTGGTATAAATGTTATCTCGTTTATGAGCGACTTTCAAATGACAGTAAGATAGTCTATCAAACGCTTTTCTCAAAGTCTTTGAATTTTACATTGTGAGGTGTGTGCAGCTTATTTGAGTTTGATGTGTAATTAACCATCCAAGGGAAGGAAAGAGCCGTCACTACAACAAACATTGTTACAGGTAGCCACAAATAGAGTTTACATTTTTACATGTAGCTACCACTAGAGTTGATATTTTCACAGCTAGCTGCCGTTTGAGTTGACATGTTTACATGTAGCCACCACAGGAGCTTACCGTTTTCCAAGTAGCTACCACTAGTGTTGACATGTTTACATGCAGCCCTAACTAGAGTTGATACGCTTACTGTAGCCACCACTGCAATTGACATTTTTACATGTATCCACAACCACACTACTTCAGATGGCAAATGGGATCAAGATGCTGAGCAGCGCATGAGCTACAGTGGTCAGCGACCCATAGCTGACTGCTAGCGTCAGGGCCAGCAAACCAGAGCTGCCAAGACCCTTCTACACCTCCATGCGGTGATCCTGGATAACAGACTGTAGCAGAGCAGACTGGCTAAAGAGAAGGAATCGAAAAGGAAATGCTAACCCAGTACTAAAAAAAATGCTTGCTGAAGTCGGATGTGTTAGACCGAAAAGTTTCAATCAAACCCCAAAACACCAAATTAAGTCTAAATGGCAAATTCCTGCAGCCAAACGACAAACCAAACTATCTGGGAGTCACATTTGATCGGCGCATGACATGGAAAAGTCAGATCGAGAGAAACCGAATGAGAGCCAGAGAAAGAATGGCAATCATGAGGAAACTTGCTGGCCCAAGCTGGGGAGCAAACGAAAGTATACTAAAGAAACTATATACTGGAAGAGTGAGACCAGTTCTCGAGTATGGCATTGCGGCATGGATAACAGCAGCAAAGACGAACTTCGATAAAGTTAACAAACTTCAAAACCAAGCCATGAGAGTTATAACAGGAGGCATGAGGTCAACGCCAATTGTAGAACTTGAAAAGATTACAAATCTGCAACCCATGACCGATAAAAGAGACTGCAGAGCCCAGCTGCAGTCAGAGAAACTCCGAAGACTGACCTACCACCCAATGCACCAGAGACTAAACAATTTGGGAAATGGGAAACTAAGGCGGAGAAACTTTGCAGAAATAGCAAAAGCAAAGATGCACGAAGATCCCATAAACGCACTAACAACACCAAAGCCCATCACTACTGTACGAAAACCTACCTGGAGGCAGGATATATTTCCAGAGGTGGTAGAAAATATACCAGGTATTAGAAACAAAACCTGCCAGACTGAAAAAGAAAGGAGAGATACTACCCTACGCTTTATATCGAAAAACTACCCAAGCATGGACTGGACCCATGCATACACCGACGGTTCTGTAACAAACACTACACAGAACGGAGGGGCAGGAGCATTCCTGAACCTACCAAATGGCAGAAAAATAACACTGTCATTGGCTACTGGTAAGTACACAAGCAATTTCAGAGCGGAGGCAGAGGCACTGAGGGCGGCAGTGGAAGAAATGGTGACACATAAAGAAAATGAAAGCCATATAGTCCTGCTTACAGATGCTCTGGCCGTAGTCACAGCACTAAAAAGCCAGAAAAACACTGAGCTTAATGACTTAAGAGCAACACTCTGTAAACTATGTCAGCAGTCCACACCAAAAAGGGTAGTGGTACAGTGGGTCCCATCACACTGCAACATCCAAGGCAACGAGGAGGCAGACAGACTGGCAAAAGAAGGTGCAAGACTACCACAAACAGATACTAGTATAACGTACGAAGAGTCAAAACGGCTTATTAAAGCCAGATACATGACCAAATGGGAAACTGAACATACCGGCTACACCAAAAACGATGCCTATTACCAGTTGAACAGAAGAGAGCAGGTCGTTGTCTTCAGACTTCGCACTGGCCACAATAGACTTAGGTACCACCTATTCAACAAATTGAAGATAGGTGGTACCGACGAATGCCCGTGTGGTACCGAGAAAATGACCGCTGAGCATCTGCTGCAGAACTGCCCGACATACGAGGATCACAGAAAACAGATGTGGCCATCACCAGTGGAACCACAAGACAAGCTCTATGGCAGTGTCGACAGCCTCAGGATGACCGCCGCTTTTTTCGAAAAAGTAATGGTTACTGTCTGACTGTGTACGAAGAAGAAGAAGAAGACCAAAATGTGCAAATATCGAAGCTGTAAACTACGACACAACGATCTCCGTTCTCTGGACTACATTCTGCTAATTAAGCCCTTTCAGGGTTTGGTAGCGGGAGATTGAGAACGAACGAAGAAGAAGAAGAAGAAGAAGAAGAAGAAGAAGATGACATATTTACAGCTAGCTACAATTAGACTTGGTATGTTTACATGTAGCCAACACAGGTGACATTTTTGCACGTAACCATCGACGTAGCTTACAATTCTACAGGTAGTCTGTATCTGGGAATTTTCAATGGCGATGGTCTTACATAAATCGGTCACTAGCCCCATATATACACACCTCCTTAATCGCATTTTTCGATATACCAGAACGTTAATTGACGGTGGTTCGTCGCTTTCAACGCGTGTACCCCGGATGACTCATTTCCATATTCAAGGATAGTTGGCATTGTTCCTACTTGATCTGTGTGTGATCATCTTACAAGAAAAAACATTTTTTTCTTGTGCCGATTGTTAATCTAAACCACCTTTTTTAAGGTCTAGAATGACCTTGATTAGACATTTTTCTCTCATTATCACTACAGTTATACTTTGTCAACTGATGCATGCCACTAGGCCTACCATAATTTTGCAATGTAATTGGGTGTCGCTTATTCCAATTAGCAAATGACTAGGGGTTTTCAGAATTTCTCGAAGTGCTTTTTACTTATTGTCCCAGCCTGCCGACGAGATTAATGTTAATGGCAGCAGGCCATGTGTGGAGAAATTCTCGAAATAATCTTTGGCTTCCCAGTAACGACTGTAAAAATATGATTATATTTACATCCTAAAGGCATGTTAGCCGGGTTCATTAAGTTGCAAAATGAATAATTTAATTATAATTGTCTATGCTCATTTCAGTGACTGTAATAATTTCTATTTATAGCATTAAATGACTTTAGATTGTGTTGAATAGTACAGGCGCAGACAATCACAGATACACAAATTGTTACGAACATATCAATTATTCGTCGGGTAATACACATGTCAGATCAGTCTCTGCTCATAACTTATTGCTTCTTGGGTTTTGTTAACAATTGTTTGATACAGACGCCATCTCTCAAGGATCACCCCGAGGCATATAGCTGATCCCTCGTGTATGGCAGGAACCCGTTGGGGCATTCTGCTGCAGAGGTCAAAGTATGTCAGTTAGTCGTCGGCTGTAGAGATCAAAGTATGTCAGTTAGTCGTTGCAGTCGGCTGCATTAGTTAAAGTATGTCAGTCAGTAGTTGCCGCCGGCTGTAGATGTCAAAGTATGTCAGTCAGTCGTCGGCTGTAGAGGTCAAAGTAGTCAGTCAGATGTCGGCTGTAGAGGTCAAAGTATGTCAGTCATTCGTCGGCTGTAGAGGTCAAAGTAGTCAGTCAGATGTCAGCTGTAGAGATCAAAGTATGTCAGTCACTCGTCGGCTGTAGAGGTCAAAGTATGTCAGTCAGTCGTCGGCTGTAGAGCTCAAAGTATGTCAGTCAGTCGTCGGCTGTAGCTGCCAAAGTATGTCATTCAGTCGTTGCCGTTGGCTGCAGATGTCAAAGTACGAGTATGTCAGTTAGTCTTTGCCGTCGGTTATGGAGGTCAAGGTATGTCAGTCAGTTACTGCCTTCAGCTGTAGATGCCAAGGTGTGTTGTTTAGTCACTTCTATCAGATGTAGAGGTCAAGGTATGTGGATCAATCACTTGTGTCAGATGTAGAGGTAAAGATATCATTCAGTCATTTCCATCAGCTGTAGAGGTCAAGGTATGTGGGTCAGTCACTTCCGTCAGTGATGGTATTGTTAGAAAATTCATGTTCACGTTTTTCTTCATCGTAACCTACCTTCTCTAACAATGTGACAGGTACCAGTGTCAAGTAGGGTAGACTGGAGTGTGTCGAGGTCGTTTGTTGGACCAAGCACCCTCGGGAAGTGAATGCACGTTCGGTATTCACTTAGCGATGATCAAGTTGCCCATAGATCAACCTCTCACAGGTTTTATTCCAGACAGAAACCAACCCAACATGTGTATCTTCCACAAACATTTTTGTGTGTGAATTTCCTGGTTTTCTCTAATGCGCGAAACGAGATCAACTTATCTCGCGTTTATGAAGCAAATGTTCAATGATCCAGAAATAATCTGAACATGGCCACGCGTGCGGAAATGAACAAACAGGGACGTAACTCCGTCGTTTGTGCTGTCTTTATTTTTCAGTTAGATAAAATTAAACTTTGAAGATTTTTTGGGTAGGAAAAGAGAAAATGGCAAAAAAGAAAAGCAGTATTATTTCTGAAGGTGTTGCGTCTCTTGTAAAATGTTCGAACTATTTTAAGGTGGCCAATTTCTTGGCGTGGAATTTTAAGAGACTGATAGTCAAGCGGGTGTTTACTTGCGTTAGTGCACGCGTAAATCAGTGGGGAGTATTATATTTTTGTTTAAGTGCTAATGTGCTGATTGTTATGTTTGCCTTTGAGCTTCTTTACAGCAGAGTTGAATGCAAAGGAATCGCATATTCCTTAAAAGCGTATGTGAGGGTCTGATGCATGAATTATGTAGTTGTTTTGAGTATATTTGATTTGTAAAAGAATCCTTTAATAGGCTTTGTGAATTTGTGGTGATCGATGAGTGAGTCACCTAGTAGTTTGAATGTGTGTTAATGGCATGGCTCTGGGAGTCATTCTGAGTACATAGCTCATTACTGTTGTTGGTTTCGTGGATTTTTGAGTCATTTTGAGAACATCACTCATTACTATTGTTGATGTTGCTGCTCTTGAAGTCACTTTGAATTTATCACTCATTACTATTGTTGATTTAATGGTCCTTGAAGTCACTCTAACTGAGCACAACACACATTACTATTGTTGATGTAGTTGTTCTTGAAGTCACTTTGAATTTATCACTCATTACTATTGTTGATTTAATGGTCCTTGAAGTCACTCTAACTGAGCACAACACACATTACTATTGTTGATGTAGTTGTTCTTGAAGTCACTTTGAATTTATCACTCATTACTATTGTTGATTTAATGGTCCTTGAAGTCACTCTAACTGAGCACAACACACATTACTATTGTTGATGTAGTTGTTCTTGAAGTCACTTTGAATTTATCACTCATTACTATTGTTGATTTAATGGTCCTTGAAGTCACTCTAACTGAGCACAACACACATTACTATTGTTGATGTAGTTGTTCTTGAAGTCACTCTAACTGAGTACATCATTCATTACTACTGTTTATTTAGTGATGCTTGAAGTCATTCCAACTGAGTACATCACTCATTTCTATTGTTGATGTCGTTGTTCCTTAAAGTCACTCTGAGTACTTCAATAATTACTATTGTTTTCTGGTAGCACGTTCTAACCGTTCTTCTAATGCCGGAGAGCGTACTGAATAATGCAGATCTAGGTCCTCTTGGCTGTAATGCAATCTATGTTTTCTTAGATGGCTCACCATTCCGGAGATCACACCTCCGATATCCACCCCGTTGGCCATACTATTTTAATTAAGTATGTTTTCAGGCACAAGGTGTAGACTTAAACGGCAACTGATTTGTTATTTGAGAAAAAAATACGGTGAATATTAGCGAACATGTTAGTTGTTTAACGGAACTAGTGATGGTTTGTGAATACATGGTGTGATTAAAGTGAACATATTGTAATGGGTGAGCAAACGGTTTAGTCGCTTTAATGAACGATTGGTGATTTATGAGTGAACAATGTAATGGTTTTAGTCAACTAAATGTGAATTATGAGTGAGTGTTTTTGGTGTTTCCGTCACCTGGTGGTGTTTGGTGATTGAGTTCGTTCGTTATTTTATTGAGCAAATGGTGATTAGTGGGTGTATCAATTGTAATGGTGTTTATGATCAGGTGGTGATTAGTGGACGTGTCAATTGTGGTAATGTTTATGATGAGGTGGTTATTAGCGGGCGTGTTCAAATAGTTGTAGGTGTTGCAATATTGTATCCTGCTTGATGCGTTATTAATCATGAGCGCGATTTTATCAGCCACCTTACACTTGGAAAGGCATACTCGTACTCTTCATTATTCACGGCCATCGAGTTAGTTAAACCTTTAAGGCAAACTACCTACTTTACAAGTTCGACAAATCATTAAGGTAAACTATCTACTCGACAAGTTCGTTAAATCATTAAATCAAACTATCTGTTTGACAAGATCGTTAAACCATTAAATAAAACTATCTGCGTGACAAGTTCATTAAACCTTTCAGGCAAACTATCTACTTGACAAGTTCGTTAAACCATTAAGACAAAACATGTACTCGAAAAGTTCGTTAGACTATTTAGACAAACTATCTACTTGACAAGTTCGTTGAACTATTAAGAGAAAATATATAATAGACAAGTTCGTTACACCTTTAACATAAACTAACTACTTGCCAAATTAGTGTATCCATAAAGGCAAAATATACGTATATATATTCCATTCATAATTGTTGTTGTTTTGCAACCGCTGTTTCAAACTGCCATGATGATATTACCGTCTCGCATGTGTGCTTTACTATTTCTGTCTAGGGTGTATCATGCAATTTGTTTGTTAAATGGTCTTATTCATTGTTTACAGGCTGGTGAACAGGAGAGTTGGGGAGAGTGTGGCACTGTACAGTGGCTTTTCCAATTCTAGATGATGTTGATTAAGTTTTGGACAATGTTCTCTGTTGGATAATATTGATTTAGGTTTTGACAATGTTCTACTTTATTGGGTAATATTGATTCAGGTTTGGACAATGTTCTACTTTATTGGGTAATATTGATTCAGGTTTGGACAATGTTCTACTTTATTGGATAATATTGATTCAGGTTTTGGCTGTGATCTCAATTTTCGAATGGTATTGATTCAGATTAGAGTCTCCTATATTGGATGATATTGATTCAGAGTTGTGGC
The DNA here is from genome assembly GCA_036924085.1 of Ariolimax columbianus. Taxonomy (NCBI): domain Eukaryota; kingdom Metazoa; phylum Mollusca; class Gastropoda; order Stylommatophora; family Arionidae; genus Ariolimax; species Ariolimax columbianus. Next base: position 129,171,070 of record JAVGWX010000003.1, on the reverse strand, counting down.
GTGATCTCCATTATTGGATGATATTGATTCAAAGTTGTGGCCGTGATCTCCTTTATTGGATGATATTGATTCAGAGTTGTGGCCGTGATCTCCATTATTGGATGATATTTATTCAGAGTTTGGACCTGATCTCCTTTATTGGATTATAATGATTCAGGTTTTGGCCGTGATCGCCATTATTAGATTATATTGATTCCTGTTTAAACCGTGATCTTTATTATTGGGTGATATTAATTCAAGTTTTTGCAGTGTTCTCATTTATTTTATGATATTGATTCAGGTTTCGGCGTCTTTTCCTTAATTCTTGAGACATTATAAAGACGGCTCTGTATGTGGGCCCATTGTGTTAGACTCACGTATTGAATAGATTTTTGCCGTTATATTCAGTTACATGCTTCACATACAGGCTCATGTGTTTGGGGAGTTACATCTGTGCCAGATGATACATAATGATCAGGATACCACCTCAAGTCCGCGTCGGGCTCCTGGAAACAGGCTGTGCCACAGCCGTCTAGAAAACCAGATGGGATTGACATTTTGATCCCCATAGGACTATCACATTGCACTATAGTAAGGAGGTGCCTGTAAAAAGAGCCACCATATCCCGCCACCAAAACTAAGTCAATCAGACTTGAAATTACCTCGGCCTGAATGGCTTCCACAACAACACCAACAATAACAACAGCAACAACAACAGCAATAACAACTTATGCTTGGGAGTCTCTGGAGAATTATCTTCTCGAACATGTGTGGTCTATTTCTATTGTGTATGTAGAGTTGTTTCATTACAAGTCCGTACGATCTGTGTATCTGCTGTCTGTATATCCCCTTCAACAGACTCAACGACGAGTCTGTCTCGTAAATCTATTCAAGAGTTGAGTTGATAGTTGTCATGCTAATACCTGTCGATCTGATAGATTTTAATGAAGTGGTTTGTGCGTGATATTTCTGAATACATTTTTTAGTATCATGTCCAGACTACAAAATGTTTAACATTGTATTTTTCCTTCTCGGACTTTGCATCAGATACCATTATCTAAGAAACATAGAGATCATGGACAAACAATTAACAATAACAACCACAAGAGTTGATATTGAGGAGAGAAGGTGAAGATTGGTAAGACAGAAGCCTAATAAACAGTCTTTGGTATAACTGTAGGTTTGTTGGAAGATACGAGTTGGCAGCTCAAAGTACTTCTTGGATAGAACATCGGAAGAGAAGTGTTGGCACCTCAAAGTACATTTAAGGTAGAACATTTGAAGAGAAGTGTTGGGAGCCCATAGTACTTTTAAGGTAGAACATTTGAAGAAAATTGTCGGGAGCTCAAAGTACTTCTAAGGTAGAACATTGGAATAGAAGTGTCGGGAGAGCAAAGTACTTCTAAGGTAGAACATTTGAAGAGAAGTGTAGAGAGCCCATAGTACATCTGGAGTTAACCATCGGAAGAGACGTGTCATGAGCTTAAAGCACATCTAAGGTAGATCATTGGAAGAGAAGTGTTGGAAGCTCAAAGTACTTTGACATTGGAAGAGCAGTTTTGGGATAACGAAGTACATCCGGGTAGCACTTTAGAAGAGAGGAGTTGGAACGTCGAAGTGTATATGGCGGAGAACAATCAAGGGGATGTGTTGAGAGCTCAAGCAAGCCTGACACAGAACAGTATAAGAGGAGGCTATAAATCGTGTTTTGTGTGGACAGAGTTCAAGACGACGGCACACAATAGCAATCGATGAAGGTCATCCATGCTCTCGAAAAATCCAACTGAGACCATCAAACGTACATCTTAGCTATTACTCTTTGTTTGGAATGGTAGATCAACATCCACACGTAGGTGAGAGAGTGTAGACGAGGAGAGCTAAAAGGCGGTATGTAACAGTTAACCTCTCAAAATGTCCTATCCTTTCGTGTTCCTGCCAGTTGGTGCGGGTTTGTAGAAGTTGTAACTTCTCATAATGTCATATTCCAAAGTGCTCTTATCAGTGTGGGTTGGGTTGAGGGAGGGAGAGGGATTGTTGTTGAGATTGTAACATCTCAAAATGTCCTATCCGTCATTGTTCTTGTCTGTGTGTCTGAACCTTCAAGAAACTGAATGAAGCCAAGCGAAGTGGCCGTCAGAGTGTACGGTTATATGAGGGTTTTATAATCTGTGGCGTGCGTCTCCCTCCTGGGACGTTCATGTGGCATACAGGAAAGTGTGAGATTACGGCAATGAAATATATATCACTACCACTTCTTGAAGTATTACTTTGGGGAAGGGCAGAGGTTTGTACGTGAATATCGCTTTAAGACGAGGTCTGGAGACTATTTCGTTTAGAATCCCTGGTGTCTGTGTTGTCAGTCAGTGAGTGTGTGTGTGGTCGCGCGCGAGTTTGTGTGTGGTCGCGCGCGAGTTTGTCTGTGTGTGTGTGCATGTGAGTGAGTGTGTGCGCAACCGTTTGTATGTGTGAATGTATGCACGCGACCGTTTGTGTGTGAGTGTGTGTGCGCGTTTGTGTGTGAATGTGTATTTATAAAGGGGCTTGTCATCTTTCCCCTGACTTTGAAGAAGTAGGAGAAAAAAGATGAAATTTGGCACATATGTAGCTCATTCAATTTGTACTGAACTTGAGAAGAATGGATTTCTCTCCTGGACGGGTTTACCCGGTATGGTGCATGTGCGCAACACACCTCATTGACCGGATCTGCTACTCTAACGGTTTGTCAGAACAATTGAGAAATCAGAGGCCAGGACTGGGATAAAATGCTTGATGTTGCACGGAAAAACATCTACAGAAATACACAGGGAGATGGAACCAGTGTTTAAGAAATTATATCCTTTGTATATTTCTGCAAAAAAGCTGGTGTAGGCAGTTTAAGTGTGGCCATTCCCATGCTGCTGATCGTTCAAGATTAAAAATACCATACTCAGTTCAGCTATGAAAATGCTGCAAGCGTGAAGAAAAATCATTGACCAGGATAGGAAATTGACAATTGCGGAGATATCTAGATCAGCAAAACTGAATGAAAGTACAGTTTTTAGAATTTTACACAACAGACTAAACATGAGAAAAGTGTGTGCCCGCTGGGTCCCGCGTCTGCTGACATGTGAACAGAAACAAACGAGGGTTGATTGCTGTAGCCAGTTGCTCAAAATGTATGGGTCGAAAAACATGTTGCCGACCATGGTGACAATAGATGAGACTTGGGTTCACCATTATGACCCAGAATCCAAAATTCCCAGCATGCAGTGGAAAACCCCGGGCTCACCAACACATGTCAAGCCAAAAGCACATAAATCTGCAAGAAAAGTGATGCTGACTATTTTTGGGGACGTCATAGGTGTCATATTGAAAGATTACCTGCCTCATGGCAATACTGTTAATAGACAATATTATGCAGATCACCTTACCAAACTAAGAAAGACTGTGACCAGAAAATGAGGAATAACGCGTACTCAAATTCTGCCTTTGCTTCAAGACAACGCGCCGTCACATAAATGGAAGGCTTCTGCTGCAAATAGCAAACGATTTGAATATTGAAATTCTTCCACACCCACTATATTCTCCGGATTTAGCTCCATCAGACTTTTGTCTTTTCCCAAAACTTAAAAAACAGCTGAAAGGAAATCATTTTGACAGTGACGTCATACTGGCTTGTGAGAACTGGTTTAGTTCGAAAAATAGGTCATTTTATTCTGAAGGTCTTTTTCCCAAAAACGATGCCTATTACCAGTTGAACCGAAGAGAGCAGGTCATTGTCTTCAGACTTCGCACTGGCCACAACAGACTGAGGTACCACCTATTCAACAAATTGAAGAAAGGGTGTACCGACGAATGCCCGTGCGGTACTGGTAAAATGACCACTGAACATCTGCTGCAGAACTGCCCGACATACGAGGATCAGAGAGAGCAGATGTGGCCATTGCCAGTGGAACTGCAAGACAAGCTCTATGGCAGTAGCGAGAGCCTCAGGATGACCGCCGCTTTTTTCGAAAAAATAATGGTTACTGTCTGACTGTGTACGCAGAAGAAGAAGAAGAAGGTCTTTTTCAATGTCACTCAGAGATGGCAGAAATGTATAAATTAAGGTGATGTCTACATTGAGAAGCAATACGCACTGTGCCACATTGCAACTTTCTCCTTCTACTCCTTCATGGTCAGGTTAAAGACTTATGACAAGCCCCCCAGTACAAATGTGTACTTGATGTGAAATATATGTAAGTTAATATATATCCTGACATTCTTTTAGCGTAGCAATTTAATTTTTTCCATCTAGCTCTTTTTCTGAAAATACAATCCTATTATTATATTTAATTGCGGACATCTTCTGTTTTGGTTTGACCTAAATATGTAATCGTCTGTACTTCTGTTAACTGATTATTATATTTATTTGCCCATGTTGTTTGGCTATTACCAAATACTTGGTCTTAAATGTTATTATTGTCCTGGCAAACTCGTTGGCTGTGCTATTAATTTTGACTAGCAGCATTTGCAACATTGCTACTGATCTTCATACTATGGCTTTGTCATCGGCAAATTTGAAACTTTAATTCTATTGATTTTGGCATCCGAATTACAACTCTGAACAACATTGTCCATCACTTTTCAGAATTTTCGTCAAATAGACTCGATGAAAGAAGCTGCCCTGTAGTACCCACTGTCTTATTGAAACTGAATCTGTGAGTTCTGCTTCGATGGAAATAATCTTTTCTTGATTCTCATACAGGTTTTGGATTAATCTAGTGAGGGTTCTCTCTATACATGTTTGTTGCAACACCTGAAAAAATGTGCTCAATGGGACTCGATCAAAGGCTTTCTCGTGGGCAATAAAGATAAATAGTGGTCGTCCTTGATCGATCATTTTTTCTGGGGGAAGCCGCAATGATTCGACAGCATCCAGTGTATATCTGGCCATCCAAAATCCAAACTGGTTGTCTTTCAGCACCCCCTCTATCTTGCAATCAATTCTCTACTTAATCAACCAGAAGAATATCAGATGCATATTATCAGGCTTATCACTCGGAATTGACCGTTTTCTTTTGAATTTGATTTTTCTTTTCTTTTAAAGAAATTATTATGGAGGTTGTGTAATTTATTGTCCGTATTCATTTGTTGTAGATTGCATTATCATGTTTAAAAAAAAAATTTTGTAAAGTCTGTTCCGCTGTTTTTAGTAGCTAGATAGGTAGTTCATCTATCCCTGGTGCTTTGTTGTTCAGGATTGAGAAAAATGTCTCTTTTCTGGTTACAGGTAATCTCTCTTCTGTCAAAGCCATGTCATTTAACAGTACGTTATCCTAATAAAGGCCTCCATCGTCATACAGTTCCATAACGCATTCCCTCCATCTCTCGTTTTTGTTCTCTGGATCTGTTATTTGTGTCTCATGCTGATCATTAATAACCCGGTATTGTAAGCCCTTATTTTTACGAAAGGATTGTATTACTTTCTTATGAATTTGATTGAATTTCCGTGTTCTCTCTATGTCTTCAATGTTTTCGCATTGGTTTGCCCACCATTTTTCTCGTGACGTCTTACATTATCGATCTAATTCATTCTTGATAAGCTTATACGTAGCAATGCCATACTCTGTATTAATGTTTTTGCATTTTCGTCTTTCTTCGATTGACTTGTTTTTGTGATTGCTCTGGTCTCTTCCATCGTAGCAGGTATTTCATTAAAAGTAAATTATGAGCTGTATCAGTTTCCGACAAGGGTAAGCAATGAATTTTTTTACTTGGTCTCTATATCTTGTTTTCGCCGTAATGTAATCAATTTGATATTACCCTAGATTCCTAGACCGTTACAATATGTATTTCTTTCTATTCGAGATTTGATTCCAGGTGTGTTTTTTATGTAGCTTTCCTTGCGCCAAACGTCCAAAAGCCTTTGCCCTCTTTTATTCCTAGCATCCAGCCCATTCTTCTCAAAAGTGTCCTCCTCAGAGGTCCTGCCAACAACCGCATTCAAATGTCCCATTATCACGATTGTGTATATGGCCTTTGTTGTTCTCAGTATTTGCTTTAAAGCACTTTACATCTCTTCTAAAAAGTAAAGTAAAGTAACCCATAGCATTACTGCCGTAGGGGTGTGAGGTGCTAGCGATCTCACATTTCAAAGGCTTGGCTATATGAGGGCGGTAGCGATCTCCTCTCCCTCGCCGCTTTTACTTCCCAGACTGAAAGAATACCCCTTTAAGGCTGGGTCGACCTGGGATCCATTGCGGTCTGAAAAAAAACATTACCGCCTTAACTGGAAAATGAACCTAAGACCACCCAGATGCGAAGCCATCTCTTCTATCTCCTCTTTATAGTGTGCTGATGTGAGCATATATATTTGCATTATGACTGTATCCACCATATGCGAATCTATTCATAATACCATTAATCATTGACTGTGTATGGTCACCTTTCTCAATGAGGTTGTTGACTGTTTACCTAATATGCAAGCTACTCCTACTTGAAGCCTGACACTTTCTGGGTGTATTGCATGATATTTCTCGTTTTAAAATTCACCCTTTTCTCTACAACGAATTATATTTTTGTAGTCTTCTTCTCCATTCTGATGCACTCAAACTGACCTGGCTTCTTCATTGTACGAACGTTCCACGTCATCATTATGTAGTATATCCTTCATAGAACGTCGTTCCCATGACAGTCTAAAAGAAAGTCTTTTCCTTGCCAAACTTCAACCTTCGCCACAGTCATACCCAGGCATACCTGGTTATCTTGGTATCATCGTATTCTTTGTCTACCCCTTCCTCTTTTGCCCGACACCATACCCTTCATCATTGCTCTCTCAATGCCGTTGTCTCCCGATGGGAACAAAGTATTTACATTTTCTGGCCAAAATGGAATTGATAAACCAGTTCTCCTCTATGTCCAACTCTTGCCGATTGTGAATATGTCTATTTCTCTGTCCAGTGTATTCTGGTGATCTTTCTTTATCATTATGGCTCCATGGATTCGATTCTTTGTCTAGAAGTTTTTGTAATCGTGCAAGATTCCCAGACATATGCTGCCACAGGAAAAAAACGTTCCACGTCGTTATTTTTAAACAAATAATTTGCTTGATGATGACCCGAAAGACTTTGTTTCCTTTCTTGTCGGACGCGACACCTGGATCATTTTAGGTCCGTTTTTCCCGGTAAGATCATTTTTATGTTTTGACACATTATAAACATTTCTTTGGAATATAATGGTTTTCCAAGCCATCCACATCATCGTGGGTGGTTTGTGACCGACATCTTTTTTCAACCATTTCTAGCCCACAGGACAAGTGAGTGACTTTCTCTATCATCCAATTCAAACAACACTAGCAGAAAATACCACAAGAAGTGCTAATCCAGTCAGTCTTATGAGAGCATCACAGAGAACAATTGACACCTACCCAGAAAAATGGATACAAATCTATACTGATGGATTTGCTTTTAAGACCACCATTAAGGCAGGAAATGGAGTACATAGAGTATCTAGACAGAACATCTGATGAACTGGTTGATGCCTTTGGGGAGATATGTTCAAATTATGCGGTAGAAATAACAGCATTAGAAGTAGCTCTGAACGACTTGAGGACTATATTTGATGATTCCCCTTCAAAAGCCCAAAGCACCGTAATCTTTAAAGACTTAGTATATGTCATTCAAGCTCTAGAAGATGGTGGTCATTGTAGGTATGAGCTTAGCCAAATATCCCTAGATGCCAACCAGCTTCTCAGATCCCATTAAGTCAGAATAGTTCCCAGTCAGAATCCCTGGTCGTTCAAATATACCTGGCAATGACAAGGCAGACAGACTGACTAAAAAGGGAGCAGGTTAAGAACAACAATACACACCAGCAACCCTACAGACAGTCAAACAACTATTGAAGACTGCGAGCAAAGAGAGCTGGCTGAATAGATGGGCAATGAGAAATACTGAGAGAGAAATCTACAAACATATGGCCATCCCAAAATCCCAAAGACAACATCAACCTTCTGAAAAGAAGAGACCAAAGCACCATTTTTCGACTTCGCACTCAACACATACAACAACAGCCACTTGAAAAGAATCCAAACAGAACATACCCCAGAGTGCCGGCTGTACACACATCCCTAAGAAAAAGTTGAACATCTTTTGTAATGTCCGACGCTTACCAGTGTTAGGAAAGAGCTTCTTCCTCCAATGGCAAATGGAACACTCTGTACGGAACTAAACAACAGCTTACAAACACTTGCAAATACCAGTATAAAGCATTGGGCCGAAGGACTGGATCACTGGATCAATAACCAGCCAACCAACATCTGATCATCCACAGAGTTATTCACTTATACCGGTGGATACTCGGTCTAAATGGCTGCGTTAGCCTATCTCTTCCACTTAGAAGGAGCATATAGGAGTTTAACTTCATTGTTGAGACTCTCCAGTCCTTGTACACATATGTACACAGATGGTTTCTTACAGCTAAATGCTGGGCTGCTTCAGTAGCCCTTTACAGTTCACTGCATAACAGCAAGGCAGAAGCTGTTTGTGGACATAGTATTTATCGTGTGTCCGCTAAGTAAGATACCGCGACATCATATTGACGAATAGGGAGGTCATTGTACTCTTTAGCTGCTACCGTTCATGGAGACATAATGTTGTAATTCTCGAGAAACGTGGATAATTATACATGAATAATGATTCAGAACGACAAAGGTCACAATCAGAGATGTGTTACACACTGTTACGAAACACATACCACAGCAAACAGTGAACAATTAAACTGTTGACTGCTTTGAAAAGTGTAGCACCAACTAGAACCAGATACACACACACACACACACAAACACACACACACCCAAACACACACATATATTGTTCACCCTACAGATCAGAACCTAACCAGCAAATTACGGCTGGCAAGGATCCCAAACTACAACGGCGGAACGGGCAGGGATCCCAAACTACAGGGACGAAACGGGCAGGGACCCCAAACTACATGGGTGGAACGAACACGGATCCCAATCTACAGGGGCGGAATGGGCAGGGATCCCAAACTACAGGGGCGGAACGGGCAGAAAACGATCACGAAAACTACCCAAAACCTTTGAATCGTAGAATGTATGTACGCTACTGGACAACGCCAAAGACGGACCGTACTGTTCGCCAGAGAACTGGCTGGATACAGCAAGCGCATAGCCACCCTGAGCAAGATACGACTGGCAGCGGAAGGGCAGGTCACAGGGAAAGGCGCTGGGTATATGTTCTTCTGGAGCGACCGAAGCAAAGAAGATCGCGTGACCAACATGGTCGTCAAGCTCACAAGCATCCCCAAGGGAATCAATGACCGTCTCATTACACTGCTTCTCCCCTAATATGAGGGCGCCATGCCACACTTATCAGTGCATACGTACCAAACTCCGACAAGACCAAAGATACGTTTTATGAGTACCTTGAGGCGCTCATCGCTACAGTACCCATTTCTGACAAATTGGTCATCCTCTGTGATTTTAACGCAAGGTTTGGCACAGACCATACAGCCTGGGAGGGGGCCATTGGCAGACATGGTATCGGAAAATGCAATAGTAACGGACTGCTCCTTCTGAAGACATGTGCCGCTAAAAAACTACTCATTACAAACACAGCTTTCCGACTTCTTGTCTGAAATGAAACCACGTGGATGCATGCAAGGTCCTGCCACTGGCACCTCATTGACTACATTATCATCAGACGTAGGCATCGCGCAGATGCTATGGTAAGGAAGAGCATGTGTAGTGCAGAATGATAGACCGACCATCGACTTGTCATTGTCAGGCTAAACTTTAAGATCCAGTCCATGATGCGCCGCCAGGAAAAGAAACAACAGAGGGGGATAAATGTCGCTCAGCTGAACCCAAAGGGACCGGCTTCCAGGAATAGCTGCAGGGCAGACTATCTGAGCTTCGGTTTGTAAAGAACGACTTGGAACAGAACTGGGCATCCTTGAGAAACACCCTCTACAAATACTACACACTGGCCTACTCACACGCACGCATTAGGTCTGCTTAGAATAAAACGATCTGGAAATCCGAGGGCTTCTCAATGCAAAATATGAAGTACACAGAAAACGCCAAAGGACACAATAATCTCCTTCAGCAAAATCGGCCTTCAATGTTGTTCGCAAAGCTACCCAGACCAGGCTTAGAGAGATGCAAAACTCCTGGCTCAGTAAAACAGCTGACAAAATCGAGATGTTCGCCGAGCGTTATGATACCAAACGGCTTTACGGGTTGATGAACGGTCTCTACGGCCAGCAACCCCCTGGTAAATCCCCAGTTTGCAGTTCAGATGGCGCTCTGCTAAAAGATAAGGCTAACATCGGAGACAGATGGGAGGAACATTCCTGCAAAATACAAAACCACTCATTGTCCATAAATGAGCAAGCCATCCAGTGAATGCAGCTGGTAGAATTAAACCTGGCGCCGGATGAACTCATCACTTAGAACAAAGTCGACAGGACAATCAGTGCACTATCTGAAGGAAAAGCCCAAGGATATGATGCAATACCAACAGAGGTATACACGACAGCTGGTCCGTCTCTTACCCGAATGATCACTGAACTTTTCTACAACATGTAGACTGAGGGACTAATTCCTATGGATCTGAAGAATGCATCAATCGTTCACATATACAATAGCAAAGGCAACCGACAGAAATGCGACTTTCAACGTGGAATATCGCTACTTTCCGTAGCAGACGAGATCCTAGCGCGCTAACTGCTCAACCGGCTCAACAAACACCTTAAACAGAGCAAGATCTCACAGAAAGCCAATGTGGATTCAAATCCCGAAGAGGAACAGTGGACATGATTGTTGCCGCTCGATAATTAAAAGAGGGAAAAAAAACAAATGAAACAAATGTAAAAATTGATTTCGGATGAGTTTAATCAAAATTTTTTAATGGGTATTGTCAGATACCGCGCCGAGACGAGAACACAAAGAAAACCTACGTTACGACCAATAGGCCTTCATCAGAGACAACAAATAACAAAAAATACTGAACTAACAAATCAACATATAAGGAACAAATGGTCTACTTACCTGATAGTGTTAGCTAAAAGAGAAGTGGCAGGAACAAAACCAGTCCCTTTACACCACATTTATTGATTTGACAAAGACATTATATACATTAAACAGAGGAGGGCTGTGGATGAAAATGTCCAAGTTTGGCTGCTCCAACAAGTTCATAACTATGGTGCACCAGCTACACGGAGGTCTTTGTGCTAATGTACTGGACAGTTGAGAAACCTCTAAAACTTTTCAAGTAACAAATGGAGTAAAACAATGATGTGTTCTCGTACCGACCTTGTTCAACATGATGTTTGCGGTCACAGGACAGACGCCTTCAGATCGCTGGAGCTTGGCATTCGAATGGCAAGCTACTCCATCCCAGAAGAATGAACGTAAAAACCAAAGTAGTTGACGACATATTCATAGACCTTGTATTTGCTGACGACTGTCCTCTGAAAAGCAACTAAGAACTGAACATGCAGGAAGGATTGGATCGGTTCTCTGCCGCATTCGAAAATTTTGGTCTGATCATAAATGCCAAGAACACAAAGGTCATGTACCAACCAGCAACAGGCATGCCGTACACAAAGCCAAAGCCAAATACTACAGTCAGCGGGCAGACGCTGCATATCGTAGATAAATTCACGCATCTGGATAGCAGGCTGTCGAAATCTGTCAGCCTCGATGATCAGGTGGCAAGCAGAATGACAAAATCCAGCATAGCCCTTGGTAGAATGCGCGTGATGGTGTGGCAACTTCGTGGTATCAGCATCAAGACCACACTCAAAGTCTTCCGTGCCACTATCACTCCAACCCAACTCTACGACTGCGAAAGCTGGACAGTATACTCTGGACATGCAAGGAGGTTAAATCACTTCCACACAGGGTGCCTTAAACGAATATTCCTCATTCGATGGCAAGATCATGTTACTGATATCGAGGTTCTCTCGAGGGCTGACATGTCCAACAACCATGCACTGCTAGAAAAAGCACGACTAGGATGGGTAGACACCTCATTCGTATGTCAAACTAATGGCTCCCAAAGAAGCACATATACGGCGAACTGAGAGAGAGATGGCACGATAAAGGGCGCCCAAAGAAACGTTTTAAAGACTATTCTGAGGGACTTGCTGAAAATTTGCCAGATAGATATCACTACCTAGGAATGTATTGTGCAAAACAGATCTGACATGAGAAGCGCAGTTAAAGCTGGTGTAGCTAGCAGCAAAGACCACCGTGCTGTGAAGGCCCAGAGCATACGCGAGACCCGGAAGTCACAAACATCGGGAACACGATCACCTTTTACCGACCTCATGTGCCTGTTATGCAGCAGATGCTTTCATGCCCGCATCGACCTGTTCAGTCACATGTGCATCCACACCCAGCAGGGAAATCTGTGACAAGGATAATGTCGGCGGTCCTCATCGACGACGATGGACAGCTATTATTATTATGTGTGTGTGTGTATGTATGTGTGTGTGTGTGTGTGTGTGTGTGTGTGTGTGTGTGTGTGTGTGTGTGTGTGTGTATTTATGTGTACGTGTGCGTGTGAGTATGTGCATAAGAATGTCTGAATGAGTGTATAAGAATACATAGTATAACCCGGGAATTGCTCAATAGAAGCAATATTAGATTACTCATACACTGGCTCCCAGTCTGAAACTGTCCCTACGTGCAGCTTTGCACTAAATCAAGCAGCATTTCTACACCTCCTAACAATTTTGGACATTCACTTCTGCCATGCTGAGCTTGTTGTTTGTCACACTGCTCTCAATGTGGATAGTGTATAAAAACTGTCTATTGTTCTCATTTCGTTAATTGAAAACACGGAGAAATCATTTGACCTTCTTGCATGAAACAAATGCCAAAACATTTGGAGCTGTTGCATTGCGTTTCGAGTTAGATTGTTCCTTTTTTTTGTTGTTGTTGTTACAGCTTACGTTATTTTTAGATTTGTGTATATTTGTTGTGGCTAAGTTACAATGTTGAAATCTTGTGTCTAGTAGTGGCGCCCGGGAACGATAGAATACTGACAGTGAAATCTTCTGTGTCTGCAATAAATGCAATTGAAACGATTGTGTATGAGACTAGCAATCGCATTATGTAAAAATAATTGCTACAGAGAACACCACTGCAAGAGGGCATGCACGTGATTTGAAACATTTGTCTTCTACAGCTCAGCTGATGCAGTAATGATATGCTTTGTATGAAGTCGATAGGAAACAGAATCTCCAAGATGCGACTTTGAAATTCGTTAACCGCTCTGGAAGTGTTTTCGTGTTAACCTATTTATTTGCCACAACGTTGCGGTATCACCTTCTTAATCGCATTTGACATTTGGTTTGACATTATGCTTAGTTATATTCCTGTGTTGTCTTATAATGCGAGTCAGTATTTAGCGTTAGATTGGTTCTAGAATGTACTGTTCTTTTCGACACTTATGCTTGAAGTGTTAGAATTATGTACGACATTGTTGCTAGCTTGTTAGATATTTTTGGTATTATCTGTTCAGCAACTCTAGTTTCTAGTTCGACGGTTCTGGAATCATTTAGTAAAGTGCCGCTTTTCTAGTTTTCTTGATGCTCACGGTAATCATGCTTTTAGAAGACGATACAGATCAGCGCTTGCTTTCATTTAACATCACGAATATGTTTTTCTTTTTCGTTCTGTGATGCAATCTATTTTATGCTTTGCCCTTTTATTTCCGGATCGATACGGCCCCCCCAAAAAATCTAATTACACCCACTATGTGCGCCAGAATTGGCACCACTCCACTTGGCTGGTCTCAGACCTGGAAACCGCTGTGGAGGGTCTTCCATTTTCCGGCAGATTCAGCCTTCCTGGGTAATGGTCAACACAAGGGGATGAAGGGCACATTGACATATCAATTAAGGATACAGATGTTTTAACCATTTTTATTGGGTTAGTTATCAAACGCAAGGTTACAGGATTCATCCAGAATGAAACATGCACGCCACGTATTTTTAGATAAAAGACAATATATGGGATAATGAGGTTGTAACATGCGTGTGTGTGATTGTCATGGGCAATACAAAAATACATATAGATATCCATTTTTATTTCTTTTAAATAATTTTTTTATTTCGCCTTTTAAAAAACAAACTATTTTGACATTAGGGAACACAAGATCACCGATATTGATAACTGCCGTTTCGTGAGTCAGAACCTCTTTTGACGTGTAGAAAACTGCATAGAAAAACATCAGCATATGACATTTGGAAGGAACATCCGAAAATGGTATTTTGGAGACACAGCAGCAAGTGATATTTTAGAAACACGTAAGTAAATGACATTTGGCCAAAATCGGGACTAGACAGAATATCAAATACAACATGGGTGATATCCAAGAAAAATGGAACGAAGAGCAGCCAAGAGAGATGAAAACAAGGATAACATGATTATTTTAGAAAGATAGAGTATAGCGATCATTCAAGGAAGAAAGAACACGAACAACATGCGAGGAACCTTCTGGAAAGACAGAATATCGATTGACATACACATAACATTGAATGACAAGACAGGAGCTGCAGCAGTCAGCGACCAGCTGACTGCAAGCGAATGGGCCAGCGACCCATAGCTGCCAATATCCTTCTTCACCTTCACGCAATGATAGTGGATAGGAGGCTGCAACAGAGTAGACTGGTAAAGAAGAAAGGATCGAAGAGGGTAAGAATATCAGTTACCCAAAAATACCGGCTGAAGTCGGGTGGATCTGACCGAAAGGTGCATATATCGCAGTCAAACTGTAAAATACGACACAAAGCGTGTCGTTCTCCAAAAACATCCTGCTACTTGCAAAGGCCTTTCTTATGGCTCGGTAACGGGAGATTTAGAACGAACGAAGAAGTCAACGAAGAGGAAGAATAAGAAGAAAAGAAGAAGAAGAAGCAAAAGAAGAAGAAAAATGACAGGACAAACATAATGGAGAATAACAAGAACCTATTTTCCATTAAATGATTTTTTATTTTTTTTTGCGTTTGTCTTATTTATCTATTCCCCAAGGCGTGTGTGCGTTACACTGTAGTTTTTATTTTGCGCCTGTCGGCCCAGTGCATCCGACTTCAGCATGCATTTTATGTAAGAGTCTGCTTCCTCCTGCATTTTCTAAGGGTTTGCTTCCCCGGGGTAACGGCCGGTGCTGTGTTGGGGATCGAACCCAGCACCTTCTGGTTGTGAGCCGTGCCACTTAACCACTATGCCACGCCGTCCCCATTAAATGATATTAACAATGGCAACATCACATAATTGTTGATTATTGTTGACCAGTAACCACGACAAGTTGTCGTATTCCGTTACATTAAAATTGTGATATCGCCCTATCTATTTCTATTATGCGTGCACTTGTCATTTATAGTGAAACTGCTTACACGGAGAAGAGAACACGTACATACATTACACCAAAACGTTCCCTTAACCTCTAAATTTATGTTTCAGTATTACCAGTACATACCAATATCAGACCATCCCCATATGATACACATGTACACTAACACACACACCCATATACACAGAGAGACGCACATTTCATATAATCTAGGAGCCCACACACGCACACACACATACTTCCTCGTTCCCTTTTCATTTTTCTGTCTTTCTACGTGTCTTTCTCTATTTCTCTGCCTTTATCTTTCTAGATATCATATATATATATATATATATATATATATATATATATATATATATATATATGTATATGTATATATATATATATATATATATATATATAAACACTCGTGTGTATATATATATGTTATGTATTTTATATACACCTGTGATCTACAATCTGAGCTCGGTCTCTGACACACGATCACCATACTCAAACGCACACTCTATATTTATCTATCTTTCGCCCTGTTGGTTTCTCTCTCTCTCTCTATCTTTCTTTCTTTCTCTCTCTCTCTCTCTCTCTCTCTCTCTCTCTCTCTCTCTCTCTCTTTCTCTTTTTTTCTCCATATCTGTAAACGAAACTTTGAGCTCATTCACTTGCACACGCTACCATACACGCACACACTCATTCAAAGTTGGCAAACCGTTTCTACTAAAGCTAACTTACACTCACATTTTCTAACATCCACATAATGCCCTCTGAAGAAACAAGAAAACGTATGCAACACACCCACACATAGATTCCGCGCACGCATACACAGGACATATCTTCCCCCTACACATACACTCACAAACACACACATACACACACACACACATACAGGAGGTGCGACCCTCTGGCTGGCGGATTCCATCTTAAGAGCAGTACCACATTATTTGTTTACCACTGCCTGCTGTTGATGTCGTATGGGAGAAGGAATGGGTTGAGGAAACAAGTATTTGGCATGAGGACGGAAGGAAACTGAGTGACAGATGAATGTACACTGGTGGAATTCAGGAAAGTGTGGATTCGGATTTGTTGGGGGAATGGCGAGTTGGAAGCGATGGATAGAGGTGAAGATGACGTGAGAGTGTACAGAGAAAGATAACTGGTAAGGTAAGATCGCGGATGGATAGTCGTGGAGGACTGGATAAGGAAGTGTTAAATGATTATATAGTGGCTAGTGAGTGAGTTCTGTAATGAAAAACAGAATATACAGTTATGAGAGGAATGACAGAGACAGTTTGTTTAATGATGAGAGAGGAAATAGAGAGTATTAGATTATTAAAGAGAGGATTAAGAATGACGTTGATGGATAAGTGTTAGATTGTATGAATAAAAAGCACTGCGTAAAAAGAGATTATGGTGATAGGATAGCCCAGATAGAGAGATAGTGAGGTAGATGGCGAGAAATACATGACTTGCATGTTGAGCAAGTAAAACGTCGATAGAATACATAAACAATGGTTAGCTGTGTGACAAGACGTGACACTACATGGTTAACGTGTTTGTTAAGAGCAGCATAGACTGCGCCTAACAGGCTGTGGGTTACTTTGCTTTAGTGTTTAACTATATTAAAATTGACTCGCACATTGGTTAAAACCACCTTGCGCGGCACTTGTCCGGAAACAGCCAGTGAATAAGTTGATCAAGACTAGCACGCTATGAAGGAAATGCTCGTCCCGGTAACATCGAGGTCATATAAGAGCTGGGACCTGCACAGGGGCATCTGCCTCTGTAGTACATGAAGACTAAGACTAAGATGATTAGACTATTGGACAAGTAAACAGCTATGCAGAAAACACACAGAATAAATGTAAGGTAGACAGTGAGTAGTAACGCTGTATATGATTTCCATATAAGTAAATAGAGGCCAGGGAGCGACATCTGATTAAATCTCAAGGGCGATATGAACAAATAAAGTAATGTTCATAAATAATTCACAATATATACGAGTACATATACATACATACATAAGTACATACAGACATACATATATACGTATATACATAATTACATACATACATACACGTACACACACGTAAATGCACACACCCGAACGCACACGTACACATACGTACACACGTACATACTTACAAATGTATGTACGTGTGAATATGTGTTTATATATATATATATATATATATACATGTCATCATTATTACCATTTTACGTATTCTTCCAATAACGTAGTCTCCGTTATGTAAGTATTTTTCTTATAACGCCTCGCGGTTTCATGCTAGTCTGCCCGCGTTATACAAGGACATCGTTAAACTCAGTAGTCTCTTGGTACCATCTTCCTCTTGGTCGCTCTCTCTCTCTCTCTCTCTCTCTCTCTCTCTCTCTCTCTCTCTTCCAATCTTCAAGGACACCGCGCTTTATACTGCCAGTCTCACCAGTGTCTCCTCGTGTGACCCACATATCATGTAACATAATTATCTACTCGTACATCTTTACTTCTATCCTGCTCGCGGAGACTAAATATTAATTATGCAAAAGTCTATCACTTTAGCATTATCATTTACTCACCTACTCACAAAAACCATATCATCATCAAGTGCCCTGCCGATTGGCGTTGGCGATCATGAACCTCCATTTCCTCGTATCACTAGTGTCGGTCATGCTCCACCTCCCACGCCATGCCTTCAAGCTGTCCTAAATGTGTTTTGTTCGTGTCCTCCCTCTGTTCCTCTTACCTGCGATTATGTCTGCTGTGGTCGTGTGTTCCCACGCGCCTAATCTGATGAAATGCCCGTTAAAGGACAACTGCCGTGTTCTGATTTTTTTGCCCTACGCTTTGTTTGTGTCTGTTCTTCCTTAAGAACCACATTATTAGCTTTCTTTTCAATCCATGAAATGTTTAACATTTTTCTATTAACCAACATTTTAGTTGCCTCCAATGTTTCTTGTACTTGTCTGCCGGATTTTCCATGACTCGCTGCTGTATGCCAGCACTGGACCCAAGTAGCATCCAAGAACTATTTTCTTTAAATCCAGGGACAGGTTTTTGTTGCACAAGATCCCCTTATACTCAGAAAGACTGACTTTGCCTTGGATATTCTGTTATTGATTTCATATGTTCATCCCACATCAGAACTGGTGTGGGTGGGACAAGTTTTGAAGCAAGTGTACTTGTTTTAGTTCCCTCTCCTTCATCTTTACACACACAGACATTTTAGAAATGTGTGCATCTTAGTTAGCACCAATAATGTTGACTTCTTTTGGTTTTAACTTAGGCCTTTAATTTCGCTTTGAAGAACTATCATGTTGATCAGTTGTTTTAAGTCTGACTCATTATGCGCTATCAGCAAAGTGCCATCAGCGTAGCTCAAGTTATTTATGTTCTGTCCACCAATTAATATTCCAGGCATTGCCTCTAGAGATCGCAATATATATTAGCTGTACAGAGAAAGCTGATCAGGGGACAGCACACACCCATGTCTCACTCTCTTTTTTTATCTGCTTGAAGTTTCCTACTGTGGTATCTATTCGTATAGCTGCAGTCTGTCCCCAGTACATGCTCTGAATAATTCTCATGCCCTTGCTATCTACATGCAGCTCTTCCAGCATATGGGTCATTTCCAGTGTTTCACCTTGTTGAATGCCTTGGTGTAGTCTGCGAAGCACATGTATAAATGTGTTTTCATCTATATAGCGCTCTCGATTAATGTTGTCAATGGTTATATAGCATTGTTTGTTCCCTAGCCTTCCATAAATTAGCATTTCTCATGACCGATTTCTGGTTTTATTCTTTTCTCATTCAAGTCTTGTCTGTTATCGAAATATAATTCACGGATGTATTATGTACATCTGTCAATTATGTTATCCTTCCTCATCAGTATCTCTCCGTCGTCTAATTTCATCATTTCATGTATTCGGATCCATTCTACCAGTCTATCGCCCATTTCATTCTTTTCTCCCAGACCGTACCCTCCAGTGATGCCCTTCACCTCTCCGTCTTCTGCATTTGCTTTTAAATCGCCATGATCATCTGTCTTCTCATGGTTCTTGCATTGCATCATGGCCATTTATTGTTCTCTATAACATTTGCCCATATCTTCTTCTGATCCTTCCTTTGTTGGTGCTTATATTTGAATAAAGTTGATTTTGAGAGGTATTCTACTCAATTTGACCGGTAAGACTCAAGTCTGACTTTGTCCAAAAGCGTTTCAATACTTTTGCTCTTTCTACATCCATAAATATTCTGATTCTTCTGTCGTACGTGTTTCCCCCGAAGTAAATTATTTTGATAGACGCCGATGAAATTTCCCCTGCGCCAGTCCATTTCATTTCACTTAGTCTCGTTATGTTCATATTTGTCTTTGACATTTCACTCTTAATATATTCCAGCTTCCCTTCCTGCATCGTAGTACACACATTCCAGCTGCAAATACTTAGTGGGTTTCTAATTTTAACATTCAACAATATCTTGAGGACGATCGGGTGTCCCGTGAAGCATATTGCATTCCTTACCGAAACGGCAGTTTGTTTCGAACTCGTTAAAGCCACTTGTGATTAATGTGAGGTTTTGTCGGTCCATGATGAACCTATACTCAAACAACTTGGTTATCATCAGGCTGCACAACAAATTGGAAATGTAAATGTATATATAACAAATAACTGATTACACAATAAATAGTTCTAGCTTATGAACTATTTATTTTTAGAAAAATATCACACCTTAATTAATTCGGGATCAATTTGGACAAACGTTCGGATCTATTCCTCAGATATATTTGTACTTTGCTTTGAAATATACCCCTGAGATATATTCGTATTTGCAATCAATTTGGTTCTAATTCGGTGAATGGCCTAAGCCTCAGGTCTTAATGTAACCCATGTGAAGTGTGTTCGAGTCTTTTGTCTTGTCGTATTCTGAACTTCCACCCTTTCTTATGGTCAGATCCTGACATTGAATGATGGTTGCAGTTCTGAAACTCAGATCTCTTCACGTGCTTCAGTATTCGTTGTCAAATCTGTTGATTATGTGTCATTCAACGTCCAAGTCTGAGACACCTGAGCAAGTCTCAATTCAGGATTGATTCTCGTCCCTAAGTTGCCTCCACTCTTGCAGGCCAGGTCCCACGAGTTAATACGTGTAAGGCCATTTCTCTCATAGAATTGTCACAGTTCTGTTTGACTTGACTGACATCAACCTATCACGTGGGCCTACCAGTACAACACATGTCCCTCCTCGACAAGCAGTGAACCTATTTTCCCCCAAGGCTGTTTGGTAATTCCCCTATTCTCTCCTCTCAATTTACTTTTGTTCCAGGCGCTTCTGCACTTACCACTATATTATTATATACACCTACCAAATCTACGTTCGTCGTGGGTAATCGCTGATAAGATTGTTAACGAATGCAGGCTCCGCCACTCTCGACACGCCTAGCCCTACTATACTAGTCAGAGTAACCTTAACTAGCTTACAGATATTTCTGCCGGAACCGATCAGTATTGCGTAACTTGTGACAGGGTAACTTGCCAGCCAATCGCTGCAGGCGTGATCTCACACGTGTTCATCTGCTAAAGTTGACCCTTGTGAGTCATAGCTTGGACACATACTCGTCATTGTCACGTCGAGATTCTTAAGACGTCCGTTCGAGCTTATCAAACTGTGGTAGAGGAACCATCTTCTGAAGCCCTCTTGGATCTTCCCCCTGCTTCTCAGTTGTACGTGTACCTCATTGTGACCCATGCCACTCTGGCAATCGTGGCTTTTCCCTTATGATGTTGCCAATAAGTCATTGTTCTTTTCTATTCAGATGTTATTGAATTTCTCTATTTGTCAATGATATTTTCATTCTGTGGTACTTCATTTAAAAAAAGATGCTATTTGTATTTTGCAATTGATTTGTTAAATGCCCGTGTCACTCAACCGTATGCTGCCACATAGAAAATGCATGCCATGATCGGTTGGTTCTTCATGCTTGTGCGCTGCCATAAGGTTTACATCTGCTATAGTTTGTGTAGGGACACTGGTTATTTTCTATTCAACAGCCGTCAGCAACTACCAAAATATCAAATTCTTTTGTTTCTACGATATTTAAAGAGAAGGAAGACTAACGACTAGGCAAGCTAAATATACTGATCAAACATGTTAGTCAGGTGCAGGCAAAACAGGACAAGATCATCATCGTGGCTTCCTCGTTGTCCTTCCCGGACAGGGGCTATTTTCATGGCAGCCTGGTTAACAAGGTGGGGGATCGACGTGATCTCCGTAGTAGTGAGCGACACGCAGATGAAGCCAAGCATAGCACAATCGTCTGGAGAACCCCAGTCTACCTTCATCAGCACGCTCAGGATGTGAGGAAAGCTACTGCAACCCGCCACTTAACGCCCATTTCATCATACACAACATAGTAACCAACTCATTGTGGACATTCGCAAACAACAATGTTTACATTACAATTGTAATTGTTGATGTGTTTAACACTTTGTATATTGTAATTTAGTGTGCGAATGTGTTGTTTTATACATTAATCCCGTATCTCGTACTTTTTGTTGACATAATTAGATTTTATAGCCTGAATTGTGTCGACGCAATGAGGACAGTGTCACATGCGTTACTGATATCTGGTTTCTGATAACCATCTATGTTCAAAACGTCTAATATAAAAGATTAGTAGGGAAAACATGAACCGAAATAAATTTAGTATGAAATGGTTATTAGTTTACGAAATATAACGACGATTCTTGCAGTAATCGTTGTTCCCTGTCGTTTTGAACTTCATATACATGCATGAGTTTTGGATAACGTCATGATTTGATTCTTATGCTCCAAAATTGCGTTCACTCTAAATAAAGACACGCGATAGGTTTTTTTAACAGAAAACTACAAATTACAGTTCGAGGCGATTCTTAAAAGTTTCCAGACAAAGGTTTGTCGCGCGGTGGTTGGACAAACATTTGCACAAGGTTAATGAAACTGGTTCGGTCAAACGATTTTACGGGATTGGAAGTCCGAGATATGTACCCACTGACCAGTTCATCGTATTCCAGAAACTTCATTTTCTTTTTTTTTCTTTTGTTCTAAAGGTTTGACTTTGTGTATTCTACTGGCAAAGGCACGTCTCTTTAATCCATATCTTAACGCGAGATCGCTACATTTATACAGTTAAGCAGTTTTGCCATAGAACAGGCGGCGATCACAAAGCAATGGCGGTCGGGTCTGATGACCGGTTGACAAACAATAGGTTTTGTAAGTGAGTGTGTGAGTTAGGAAGTGATAAATAAGTGATTTTGTGAGCGAGCGAGTGAGTCAGTCAGTTAGTTAGTACATTATTTGAGTGAGTGATTGGCAAATACATGCTTGTAATAATAAGATATTGAAGGGATAAATAACGAATAGAGAACGAATAACTTGTACATAGATGAAAGCCAGGTCATGACAGACAGATGGTGATAACGAATAAATGAATGAAGGCATGAAGAAATAAACTAAGAATTGTTATCTTCTCGCATGAAGAAACAGACATAGTAACCTCTTGAACGGATCTGTCAAGGGAGAACAACTCTCGTGGGCAGACAAATGTGATTCCAACATGTCGTTGCCAGGAGAATGGGTTTTACAGAAAATGACATTAACCGTAGTTTGCTAGACAATAAAAATGCGACAATTGTACCCAAAACAAATACATACAAAAACAAAGAAAACAGATGGTGTATATGTTTGTTTATTTATAAGAAGGACGCATACACTTGACATAACATCGTTATCATCAAGTGGCGAGACGTCTGTTGTAGATGCTCTTGTCTCTTCAATTCCTCTTGTTGTCTGACAGTCAATGTTTCTGAGTCCATTCTTTGCCGTGTTCTTCTATGAATGTGCATTTTGAAGAGGGCAAGTCAGTATGTAGGTTACAAACTGATATGGGAAAGCTGAAAAATAGAATTGGTAGTTTGTGAAAATGTCATTATGTGTTGCAGCAACATCCAGCTTTGGTATCACTGTAGCCAACAAACGCTAGGTGTCACATGCTCGTGCTGAGCTTTAATATAAAACGGCGTTTGTGATCGAGGAGTGTGCAGCAAAAGATCAGCGTGCTGTTGTTCGGTAATTTGTTTTTAAAACGTTGGTTGGGGGGAGGGCGGGGGGGGGGGGGGGGTAAAAGGGATGTTTGTAATTAAATTATTTCAATTTACGGTGAGACGTGTTTGACGGAGAAAGAGATATATACACGAATACACGAGTATATACATTATCTCAAGAACACTCCCAAATTTCCTAATTGTCGTGTTCAATGTGTACTTCAAAAATATATGCTTCTGCGAGTGAGGGAGATGGACTTGAGCTGAAAGGCGACTAACAATAGAAAGCGTAGTAACTGCAATAGGATGTTTGCATGGTTTAGCTTACAACATAAAGTAGGATCGTTTGAATTTCCGAAAAGTGTGCTAGCGGTTAGTTCCTAGACAACTGACTGACAAACACACACATACAAATCAAAGGGCTTGTCTTTGCAATGATAATGCGATGGGACAACAAAGCATAACTGTTACTGGAAATGATATTGAGACATTATGGTCAACATAAGTGCAATAATAAATGGTTTTCTAGTTCGTATGTCATTTATTTTTAAAATAACCATGTGTGACCTATTTACTTACTTGCTCTCTTCTCTGTAAATTTGTTTAAATACACAGTTTAGCTCGTCGTTTCTATGTATCGAAATTAACATTTTTTTTTTATTTATCGCTGTGTGTGCGCTTGAATGTCTATGTGCGTACGTACATATCTGTGTGTACTTACATGCGTATGTGCGTTTGTGCGTGTGGGGTGTCTTCTTCTTCTTCTGCGTACACAGTCAGACAGTAACCATTATTTTCTCGAAAAAAGCGGCGGTCATCCTGAGACTCTCGCCACTACCATAGAGCTTGTCTTGCAGTTCCACTGGCAATGGCCACATCTGCTCTCTCTGATCCTCGTATGTCGGGCAGTTCTGCAGCAGATGTTCAGTGGTCATTTTACCAGTACCGCACGGGCATTCGTCGGTACACCCTATCTTCAATTTGTTGAAGAGGTGGTACCTCAGTCTGTTGTGGCCAGTGCGAAGTCTGAAGACAACGACCTGCTCTCTTCGGTTCAACTGGTAATAGGCATCGTTTTTGGTGTAACCAGTATGTTCGGTTTCCCATTTGGACATGTACCTGGCTTTGATAAGCCGTTTTGACTCTTCGTACGTCATACTGGTATCTATTTGTGGTAGCCTTGCACCTTCTTTTGCCAGTCTGTCTGCCTCCTCGTTGCCTTGGATGTTGCAGTGTGACGGAACCCACTGTACCACTACCCTTTTTGGTGCGGACTGTTGGCACAGTTTGCAGAGTGCTGCTCTTAAGTCATTAAGCTCAGTGTTTTTCTGGCTTTTTAGCGCTGTGACTACTTCGAGAGCATCTGTCAGCAGGACTATATGGCTCTCATTTTCACTGTGTGTTACCATTTCTTCCACTGCCGCCCTCAGTGCCTCTGCCTCTGCTCTGAAATTGCTCGTGTACTTACCAGTAGCGAATGACAGTGTTATTTTTCTGCCATTTGGTAGGTTCAGGAATGCTCCTGCCCCTCCGTTCTGTGTAGTGTTTGTTACAGAACCGTCGGTGTATGCATGGGTCCAGTCCATGCTTGGGTAGCTTTTCGTTATGAAGCTTAGGGTAGTGTCTCTCCTTTCTTTTTCGGTCTGGCAGTTTTTGTTTGCAATACCTGGTATATTTTCTACCACCTCTGGAAATATATCCTGCCTCCAAGTAGGTTTTCGTACAGTAGTGATGGGTTTTGGTGTTGTTAGTGCGTTTATGGGATCTTCGTGCATCTTTGCTTTGGCTATTTCTGCAAAGTTTCTCCGCTTTAGTTTCCCAGTTCCCAAATTGTTTAGCCTCTGGTACATTGGATGGTCCGTCAGTCTTCGGAGTTTCTCTGACTGCAGCTGGGCTCTGCAGTCTCTTCTGTCGGTCATGGATTGCAGTTTTGTAATCTTTTCAAGTTCTACAATTGGCGTTGACTTCATGCCACCTGTTATGATTCTCATGGCTTGGTTTTGAAGTTTGTTAACTTTATCGAAGTTCGCCTTCGCTGCTGTTGTCCATGCCGCGATGCCATACTCGAGAACTGGTCTCACTCTTCCAGTGTACAGTTTCTTTAGTATGCCTTCGTCTGCTCCCCAGCTTGTGCCAGCAAGTTTCCTCATGATCGCCATTCTTTCTCTGGCTTTCATTCGGTTTCTCTCAATCTGACTTTTCCATGTCATGCGCCGATCAAATGTGACTCCCAGATAGGTTGGGTTGTCGTTTGGCTGCAGGATTTTGCCATTTAGGCTTAATTTGGTACTTTGGGGTTTTAATGAGAGCGAGAATATTGTGCACGTGGTTTTCTCCTCGTTTATTTTGACGAGCCATGAGTTCGCCCACTCTTCCAGCGATGTTAGGGCCGTTTGCATCCGATTTCTTGCTATGGTGAGATTCTTTTCAGAGGTCCACATAGCCAGATCGTCTGCAAACATTGAGCTATGGACTCTTCTTGGTATATTCTCTGTAATATAGTTTATATATACCAGGAAGAGTGTGGGTGACAGTACTCCCCCTTGGGGTACTCCCTGCTCGAGTGTCACCTTTTTGCTCATCTGCCCTTGTACTTGGACTCTGGCCGTTCTTTGTTTGAGGTAGTGGTTGATCCACTTGTACATCTTCCCACAAACATCACTTCTTCTTAGCTTGACTCTAAGTCCATCCTTCCAGACTTTGTCAAATGCCTTTTCCAGATCCACCCAAACAGCTACTGTGTGTTTCTGTGCCTGGTAGGCATCTTCTATCTCCTGGGCTATGAGGATGACCTGGTCCTCAGTGGATCTGTGCTGTCTAAAGCCGGCTTGCTGTGGAATTAGTATTCGTTTTTCTTCCAGATGCCACATCAGTCTGGTGTTTATCATCCGTTCCATCAGCTTGCCGACACAGCTCAGTAGGCTTATGGGCCTGTATCCATTCGGATCTGTTTTGTCCTTTCCTGTTTTTGGTACTGGTACCAGTATTGCATCTTTCCATGCCTGGGGTACAATACCCCTTTTCCAGCTTTGGTTCAGGACTGATAGTAGTTTTTTCTTCGCTGTTTGGCCCAGCCCCATCAGCATTTCGTTCGTTATCCCGTCTTTTCCGGGAGATTTCCTTCTCTTTAGTGTTCTCATAGCCTCTTCCATTTCGCGCATTGTTAGTTTGGCCATCATGTGCTCTTCAGGAGCCGTATTTATGTCTTCGTGCCCCTTTAGCTCTTCGCTAATGTCTGTATGCTTATCTGCAGGGACCTCGATGTGGTTTGCTCTGGCATAGTGATCGACAAAGGCGTTTGCGGCTTTCTTACCTGTGATCAAGTTCTCGCCTTGCTTGATAGTAATTTGTTTATTTGACGGGGTTTCGTCGTTCATGGCTCTGACTAGCTTCCATAGCTTGTTCCCTTCTTTGTCCAGGTTTAAACTTTCCGTTTTATTTTTCCAACTTTCTCTTGCTGTTTGCTTGAGAGTGTGTTTGTACTTCGCCGCGGCGGCTTTGAGGGCGATGTTTGCCTCCACGGATTTTTCTCGTTCTGCCATGTTCCTAGCATTTGTTACTGCATCTTCCACTTTCTGTAACTCATCATTCCAGTAGGGCTTATAGTTTTTCCTAGCTCCTCTTGGGATGGTTTCAGTGGCGGCTTGCATTATTGCCTTGCTTAGGCTCTCTACCATGGGCTTCATTTTGGTGTTTCGTGTGTTGATGGTTTCACACAGCCCATCTGTCAGGATTGCAAATCTGTCCCAGTCGGCTCGTTTGTAATTCCAACGTGGGAGCGGTTTTGTTTCCTGTGGGCCTACTTCCAAGTCAATGGTTAGCCTGATCGGCCTGTGGTCGCTACCTGCCAGTTGGTTTAGCACCTGGCGGTCTATTTTATAGTGTATGTCCTGTGTGGAGAAGGCCAAATCTGGAGTCGAGGTGGTATGCCGTGTTCTTGAATAGAAGCTAGGGCTATCCTCCGGCCTATTGATTAGGGAGAGATTTGCATCTATCTCCCAATCTTCCACTTCGTCACCTCTGCTGTCTGTGTCAGAGTATCCCCATCTCTCAGAGTGGCTGTTGAAATCTCCAACCACTATGCAGTTGGAGTCTCTGACCTCCATACTCGAGAGCGATAGGTCTCTGTTTGGTGGTCCGTACAGATTGAAAATGCGGAGCTTCGTCTCTTGAGCCATTATGTCAACTCCTACAATTTCTGCTTGTCCGGTGTGATTGACAGGTACCGCGCTACTCGGTATGCTGTTTCTGGTCAGTATCAGGACCCCTCCTTTGTGGCCTTCTCTATCTAGACGGAAAGTCTGGTATCCTCTGATTGAGAATTTATGGTTATTGTTGAGGTGCGTTTCCTGGATACATGCCACGTCAATCTTACCTTCATGCAGGTGATGTGTTAGGGAAAGTTTTTTGTTAATGACTCCCTCCGCATTCCACTGTAATATTCTGAGGGTCTTGAGGTTTTGGCCAATAGTCGTTTCCCCATAGCCATGTGCCTTGACTCCACGACACATGGGTGGGTGACCACCAGTAGTCAAGGGTGGGCCCCTTCGAGGCGTGGGGCCCGGCGCTATCGCTGCCTGGCGGGTCTCCTCAGGATGAGCGCCATACGTTTTTCGAATAGGTTGTGCTGCCATCATACTGTGATTTACGTTGCACTGTTTTGTTAGGCTTGCGGCCCCGTGCATCCGATTTCAACAGGCGTTTCTGTAGGGATGCCCTCCTTAGCCTTTGGCTGTCCCCAGCCTATCTGCAAGGCAGCAGTTGTTTACGATCAGAGTTTTCTCTCCTATGGAAGTTGTCTTACCAGACTATCGAGTCTTCACTACTCGTGTCTATAGGGTGCAATGATGGTATGTGATATATGAGATGGACTGGTTTACCCGGAAGAGAGGCAGTCCAGTGTGTCTGTATCCCAGGATCGTCACGTCCTGCCAGAAACGTAGCATTTGCATGTGAGTGGGGTATCTCTTTTTCCCTTTATTTTCTTGGCTTCTATGCAGGGATGGTACGCCTAGCATTCCCCG
The DNA here is from genome assembly GCA_036924085.1 of Ariolimax columbianus. Classification (NCBI taxonomy): domain Eukaryota; kingdom Metazoa; phylum Mollusca; class Gastropoda; order Stylommatophora; family Arionidae; genus Ariolimax; species Ariolimax columbianus. The sequence continues at coordinate 129,142,644 of JAVGWX010000003.1, read as the reverse complement.
CCACCTGGGGTGTTGACACAGTGGGGCAGGTGTGCAATGTCCGCTGGTCTGCATCTCTTCTGCGTCCAGCATGATAGTTATGGCTGATAACGTACAGAGGTAGATATCGTAACCGGAGTGCATTTAGCCAGAGGACAAGCCTGGTAATGTCACAGAGATGTTGATCGCCTGGTGTGCGGACAACTCTCATGGTCAGTGGTTGAGTCTTGACAGTTCACAGTGTGGTGGCTGCTCTACTGTTTTCGACACCCCGACCAGGTTCTAAGTCTTTGGTTGGTGTTTTTCGCACCCCATCGCCGTATAGGGTGAGTATCAAGCAGTTTTCCGCCCGCTTTGATTTGCGGGCGGCAAGGACCTCTTACTGTGGCTCTACCTGATAGGGCTGGGGCGCAAGCCCCAGGTCCCGAGCATGTAGGAGCCTCCCATTGCAGTGGTGATGAGATTTTGGGCGGGATTGCGGCTTTCAAGGGTTCGGCCGTAATCCCCCACATGGTAGCCTCGCGCCCTTGGCTTATCAGCCTGGTACGTGAACCAAAGTGTCTGCGGCTCCTCTCGATTTGAGCTGGTTTTCCGTAGCAACGCCCTGTCATTTGTAGGGTAAAACTGACCTGTCTTCAGATCTATTTCCAGCACCCGTTCACTATTTGGTCAGACGAATTTATTGAGGGCTTTTGTTTGTCAATGACCAGGTATTTGAAATCTGCGGAGTTAAACACGATTTCCGTAGCGTTCTTTCATTTGAGCTGACTTGTCGTCCGTGAGTCTAATACCAGCGTACGTTCATTATTAGACCCAAACGGCAGTGCTCTCAATTTGTCAGTTGTTCTACAGTATTGGCGTGTTCAGTCAAATTAAGCCGCAGGTTCCACACCTGGTGGTGCCCTTCCGTCAATTCCCTTAGCGAGATAATCAAGTTTCTTAAAGGGTAGCCCCAAAGATTTTCGAGGGTCTAATTCCAGCACATGTTCTCTATTAGACCCCACTAAGGTGTACTTTTTGATAGTCATTCTGCAGTATTGGCGTGGTAAGTTAACTTAGGTCTCAGGCTCCACTCCTGATAGTGCTCTTCCGTCAATTCCTTTATCAAACACTGGATGCAGACAAAACCGAGCCACAGGGGGCATAACCCCAGATTTCTGGGGGTCTAAGTCCAGCACCAGTTCCATATTAGACTCCAGAAGAGTGGTCTCGGCATGTCAATCATTTCAGTGTTGGCCGTGTTGAGTCAAATTAAGCCGCAGGCTCCACTCCTGGTGGTGCCCTTCCGTCAATTCCTTTAAGTTTCAGCTTTGCAACCATACTTCCCCCGGAACCCAAACACTTTGGTTTCCCGGAAGCTGCCCGCAGAGTCATCGAAGCAACTCCTGCGGATCGCTAGTCGGCATCGTTTATGGTCAGAACTACGACGGTATCTGATCGTCTTCGCGCCTCTGACTTTCGTTCTTGATTAATGAAAACATTCTTGACAAATGCTTTCGCAGTAGCTCGTCTTGCGGCGATCCAAGAATTTCACCTCTAACGCCGCAATACGAATGCCCCCGTTTGTCCCTGTTAATCATTACCTCCAGTTCCGAAAACCAACAAAATAGAACCGAGGTCCTATTCCATTATTCCATGCACCATTATTCAGGCAGCCGAGGCCTGCTTTGAACACTCTAATTTTTTCAAAGTAAACGCGCCGGCCACCCAGGACGCTCAGCGAAGAGCACCCGTGGGAGAGAGCCGGCAGACGGTAGGGCAGGAGACAACGGGCAGTGAACCGGCGCGAGCCGGACCGCCCGCCTGCGCCTGAGATCCAACTACGAGCTTTTTAACTGCAACAACTTTAATATACGCTATTGGAGCTGGAATTACCGCGGCTGCTGGCACCAGACTTGCCCTCCAATAGATCCTCGTTAAAGGGTTTAAAGTGTACTCATTCCAATTACGGGGCCTCGAAAGAGTCCCGTATTGTTATTTTTCGTCACTACCTCCCCGTGCCGGGAGTGGGTAAGTTGCGCGCCTGCTGCCTTCCTTGGATGTGGTAGCCGTTTCTCATGCTCCCTCTCCGGAATCGAACCCTGATTCCCCGTTACCCGTTACAAACATGGTAGGCATGTCACGTACCATCGACATTTGATAGGGCAGACATTTGAAAGATGCGTCGCCGGCACATGAGGCCATGCGATCAGCACAAAGTTATCCAGAGTCACCAGTGGGGACGCCGCAACCCCGCGAGGGGAAACGACGATTGGTTTTGAACTAATAAAAGCGCTCTTTCCGCGAGGGTCGGAGCTTGGTAAGCATGTATTAGCTCTAGAATTGCCACAGTTATCCAAGTAGGATCGTGTCATCTAAGGAACCTCGACTGATTTAATGAGCCATTCGCGGTTTCACCGTGAGACAGTGTGAACTTAGACATGCATGGCTTAATCTTTGAGACAAGCATATGACTACTGGCAGGATCAACCAGATATCTGTCGGAGACGTACGTACTGCGCACACCGGTCGGCGGAGGAAGGGTGTGTAAAAAGCCTCACTGGGACGGCCGCAGGGACCGACTGACGGGACGGACGGACGGTTGTTCCACCCGTCCCTCACTCCGTCGACCTAGGACCGCCTGACAGGGGCCTCCCACACGCACCAGACGACCGACCGACCGGGCTCGCTCGAGGAGGGATGGCAGCGCTCTGTGCAGAACGGATCCCAACGACCTCGGCGACGAATTTCACTGGGACTAGAGACACAATTTGGCCTGCCCTTCTCCGTAGGGAGAGAACGCAGGGCCTCGAGGCAACGATTCCTGCTTTCTATTTGCCGGTCACAAGCTCTTTGCGAGAGTCGGACCACCAGCGAGACGTACTGTCGAGCTCTGCTATAAGCCTTAGATAAATCACCAGGGACGGACCACGTTTCCTGATACGGACCAGACTAGCGCACCTCGGTGGAGGAGCCACTACCACAAACCGCACCCAATTCGCACTACGGGGAAAGGCAGGCGAGCGTTTTCCGCAAGCCCGCGCTATCGCTCCGCCTGGCGGGACTGAGATCGCTTTACGAACACTGGATGAAATTGAGTCGCCGCGGCGAGACAACTACCCCAGATGTGTGGGGTGTCTGTAAATATGTAGTGTGTGTGTGTGTGTACATTTGAATGAGTACATATGCGCGTGTGAGTGTTTTCTATTCTCAAATACAATATTGCTAATTAAATTTACCCGATTCTTTAATTATTCAGTTCAATTTCTTGGTCTAATTACGCTACTAGCAATAATTATCTTAGCTATGTTTGCTGTTTTCTCTATACTCATTACTGCAGTAGATCTTGTTTACTATGTGCAGTTATTACCATTGCAACTCTTTGTCTCCATATGATCGCATAAAAAGTGTTTTACCTTTGATACAATTTTCTCGTTGTGCTCTTTACAGTCCATACTTTTAATTTGTCTCCATTTATTTCATCCATCGTGATCTATTAAACACAATCTTGGAAATGTAATACTTCTGGTCTGTTATATAACCTGTTCCACATAATCTTTGAAATACCTCTCCAAAGTAATCTGAGAGTTGAGGGTAACGCTTCTGTGGTGGAAAAAGAGGCCAAGTCGTTTCCGAGCACTGCAAAGATTGCTAAGCAGTACGATTCGCGAGCGATGAAGTTAATCATGTAAACAAAGCAAAACATCGGTGGGAAGGCCACATACTCAGAAGAAGGAATGAACGTTGGGGCACGTTGACATCAGTCTGGTACACTCGAGACGGAAATTGACTGTGTTGGTCTGGCTCCGCTGCTCTCCACTACAACAGACATGATGCAAAACAGTGACAGTTTATTGCCCACTGGAAATGCATAGTCCAAGATCGAGATCGTTGGAGACTAAACTGGTAGTCGCAGCGGTACAATCCCCACTGAGGAAAGGATAATCAAGTAAGTAATGAAAATGAAGTTGGAATAAAGTTGAGATGCCATTTTGGGTTCGGTTGGATTATGAGGATTCGGTGAGCATTTTATAAAAAGTATACAGACGCGTCAGTTCGTGCCCCTTCTGTAATGACAAGATGGCGTTGTGTCTTAAAATTGAAATACATTTTCAGTAGAATCACTTTCCGCCACCAGTTAAAATAATTCTCTTGGACTTTCTGAACTTTAATAGGTCCTTAACATAAGGTGACGGAATAAGTGTATAGCGAGAGCACGGGACTTCGACCGTCGGCTACTTATCGGATATCTGCCTCAGGGTTAAAGATCAATACAAATGCTAAGTTAGCTACGGAGGACCTACATAGTTATAGTAATGTATGAATATGTTTCTGAGCACATACAAAGTTAAGGTAATGTATAAATATGTTTCTGAGCACATACAAAGTTAAGGTAATGTATGAATATGTTTCTGAGCACATACAAAGTTAAGGTAATGTATAAATATGTTTGTGAGCACATACAAAGTTAAGGTAATGTAGGTAATATATTCCTGAGCATATACAAAGATCACAAAGTTATCAAGTGGATCTGTGTGCATTTAACTCCAGACCAGTGACAGTCAATCACTTATAGCAGACATACCGAGTAGTCACAGATAACAAGCGGGGTATGTGTCCGCAACATATATCCGTGCATGAGCATCTGGAAGCCATAGTCTGGATCTTTAAACTTAGCTCTGCTTTTGTTACACCTCTTGGAGTGAGGGTATGACGGGGGCATTAAAGAAGAAGACGACACTGCTATCGATAAAGTGAGTGTCTGATGGGGTGGGGGGGGCGGGTTGATGGTGGGGAGGAGCATTGAATAAGAAGACGCTGTTATTGATAAAGTGGATATCTGATGGAGGACATCGAAGAAGAAGACGATGTTATCGATACGTTGGGTGTGCTGATTAGGTACGCCGAAGAAAAGACACTGTCATTGATTTTTAAAAAAAAAAATTTTTTGCGTTCGCCTTATTTATCTATTCCCCAAGGCGTGTGTGCGTTACACTGTGGTTTTTATTTTGCGCCTGTCGGCCCAGTGCATCCGACTTCAGCATGCATTTTATTTAAGGGTCTGCTTCCTCCTGCATTTTCTAAGGGTTTGCTTCCCCGGGGTAACGGCCGGTGATGTGATGGGGATCGAACCCAGCACCTTCTGGTTGTGAGCCGTGCCACTTAACCACTAGGCCACGCCGTCCCCTACTGTCATTGATAAAGTGGGTGTCTGATGGGAGAACATCGAATACGAAGACACTGTTATCGATAAAGTGAGTATGTTTAGGGTCCATAGCCTTACAATGAAACGTGTGGCAGGTAGACGTTGGTTCTGGCTATTATGGGGAGCGTCACATACCTTATGAAACCATATGTAACTATATCAATTGCAATTTGATAAATGAAAACGGAGATTAATTTACAGGTCTGCAATTATTGTAGCGTGTGAGTTATTATATGAAATAAGTAGCAAAAACTCATTTGACTTTTTGAACTATATGTGACGTTTAATGGATGTCTAAGTCTACTCCTGATATTGCCTGATACAACATACTAAACCTAGATCCACCTCAGGTTTATCCAGTTATACTTTCTATCCTAATCCCTACATTGAAAAAAACCTCAACATTGATTTCTAATGAGCTATTCTCTAAAACTTCTCTTACTTCAACTGGACCTATTTCTCGGATAACGGTCATATTACTTCCTATACATCTTCTGACCTACTTTGCACAGGATCTATTTTGAAAGTTAGCAAATATTACTACCTCATCTCCTCTATTTTTGGATCAGTTGCTTTCACGTCCGTGTCTATCTCTCATAGCCAAGTATATCAGTTTAAATTTGATCACACTTGTCTTCTCCAATGGTATTCCGTAATTAATGTGTGTTTTCCTTCTTAGATTTACCCTACATGTCATTTCTTCTTCTTTGACGTTCGTCCTGAAGAGGACGTTTGTGACGTTGTGTCAAAGTTTACAGTCAGGCTGTGATATAGGGGAATTTTGAACCGGCACATTAGATTTCAGCGCGGAATTAATAGAATCGGTTAACCTTCCCTCTTCGATTAATAATATCTTAGCCATGCTACATGGTTACAATCTGTTTCCAGGGTCGATATTTGGAGACAAAATAGTCTCATGGTCGGTAATGACTCACTTACCCTGATGCATGCAGCATGTTGTGAATAGTTGGCTGCTGTCAGCTCATTCGCTGCTGTATCTTCTGGTTATCTGGCCTAGTTTTCCGCTTCTAAAACATTTTTTTTTTTCCAAATATGTTATCTACTTGTCTCTACATGTCTGTGTTTGTCTCTGCAAGTCTGAACGTGTCTCTACGTGCCGCTACATGTCTGTACTTGTCTCTGCATGTATGTACTTGTCTCTACATGTCTGTCAGTGTCTCCACATGTCTGTACTTGTCACAACAAGTATGTAATTGTCACAACAAGTATGTAATTGTCTCTACATGTCTGTACTTATCTCTACATGCCTGTCCGTGTCTCCACAAGTCTGTACGAAAATCTAAAAGGGGCCTTCTGCACCTAGCTTCACCTTGAACGAAAACTCTGTTGCAGGACTTCGTATACCTTGGCAGCAGACAGTCCTCTGACGCATGCAGCAGCGACGACATCACTTGTAGGATGGGCTTAGCGGCTTCATCAATGTACTTGCTCATCACAGTCTAGTCCCAGCGAAAGCTCTCCCTGGAAACCAGGCTTCGAATTGACTCCTCCTACATTGTCTTCATTCTCCTTTACGGGTCTGAGTCTTGAACTACAGTGGGACCGGCAGGGTCTTGAGGCCTTCCATCTGATAACCAGTGGCGCATTCTCGGGATCGTCTGGCATGACATGATTTCCAACAGTGAAGTAGTTCGACGTACTCAACTTGCAGGCATTGTCTCAATGATTGATCGACGTCGTAACTCCCTATCCGGTCACGTTACTCGCCTTTCCCGAAAAGTTCCACCCAACGTGATGCTCCGACAGGCTGTGGGGGTGAGTTACGAAAAGAACCCGTGCTCATCCTGGAGATGTCCTTGGCGCCGCCCTCGCAACACCTGGCTAAAATAGATCACCACTTCCCCAACAGAACTGCAGGCCGCCTGAGACGCGATCATCAGACGTAGTCATGGACATGGTCATTCGACGCGACGGGCCCTGGTCGCCTATGCGTACTATTGATTGTACTGCAACAAAGAAGGTCCAGTACCACGTTCATCAAGAGGAAATAACTGGACATGAGTCTGTCAAGAGATGTTTAGGACAATAACGTAATGTGGAATATAATGCAAGAGAAGAGTCAACACATCAAAAACAGAGATAATGAATATAGTTAGAAAGCACACACCACTGATATCCAAGTGAACCGAAGAAAAGTAATGCAGATATAGGAATGTCTTTATTTGGGAACTGTTTTTCCTGACGACAGCAGACTCGATATATAAATAAAGACGAGAGTGCAGAGTGCAAACGCTGTGACCTACCAGCTGTCTCCACTACTAATACATCCCAAGATTTGACTCCAAGCAAAATAGTAGATGATAAATAGTATTTTCATCCCAACTCTGTGCTACCAGTGTTAGACATGGGCATTAAATAGGGTCCATGAACTGCAAAATGCGGTCCCTACAAAAGGTCACTAACAACAACAGAAGAGTCAGAATCACAAATATGAATATTCGGGAGAAGGTTGGGACAATTCCTTGCCTGCTTACATTACATCGAACACCAGAGAATGCATTTGGTTGGACACATTGGGAGAATGCAACCAGATCACATTGTTCATGCAACCTTCTACAGGAGAGCATCGGGAATAAGAGGGAAGTAAAAAGAGGAAAAGGTGAATAGACAGCGTAAACGAGACATGTCGTCAAATGGGAAATAATGTCACTCGGGCCATGAGAGAGGCGACATACAAATACATACCACAACACTAGGCTTTAACCAGGTAGAACGTTAGACGACAAACGAAAAAGAATAAATAAGAAGAAGAGTGTGGCCAACGTCTTTGCTATGATAATCATGCACTTTGACTACATGAGTGAAATAAATATGTATCCAGCGAACTGCACGGCTACTGTTTGAGTAAGTTGCTATTATTCCACAATCTTCAATATCAACTGTCTGACCCCACAATGAAAAAATACAATAGGGATAGTATTTTAGATATAACATTATATAACGCATGAACTATGTAAGTAACGTATGATGGTCTATTTAACGTATACATCCCGTATAGAGAACGTATAGAAGATTTAATTGTGACACATAAAGACGTACGTGTGACCTATTGCACCAGAGTGTTACAGGTAAAACAAATTAACAAGTCTCCTTCCCATCAAATTGTAAAAGAAGACTAAAGAGTGTTGTGCGCAGTGCATGCAGCCTCATCATATAAAAATAATTGTTACGAAACCTACTGCAAATGACTGTATGCAGGCTTTCCTTAAAGCTGATTGGACTTATGTTTCAACATCTGAAGCGGAAATCATAATTGAATGATGGATGGAAACCTGCGAATGACGTATAAAATACATTCGTGGGTTTGACCTGTTACATATTGTGTAATACTTAGTCTAAATGGGAAGGCTCTATCATATTGTCCATATTTGTGGGAGTGATGTCGGGAGAGAAATTAATGTTGGCTTACGTTTCATGTGTCACTGTCCTGAGCAGGGATAGCACTATTGACATTTAACGTCTAGAAAAAAAAACTTCAATATTAAGTTTCAGCCGATCAAACATGAAATGATTTTTTTCTGTAATCATCTGAAATGTTATCTTATACTTAATGATCTGTTAAAATTATTAATTCCCTTCTCTGATTGGCTGGGCGATTATGCAGAGGTGGTTAATGTACACATCAGTATTTTTAATAATCACAGATAACACACATGTACACTCAAACCTCCCACAAGAGTGGCAAGTAATTGATACTCAAGAAATTCGAGCTTAATTCGCCCCAGTAACAGCCTCACATCATTGGAACAAGGAAGCATGTTTAGAATTAGTCAAGCTTAGCACCCTAGGAAGTGCTACAGTTACCTTATGTATTCATATGCTCAACAACAACAAAAATAGCAGAAAACAAACAAACAAAGACATCAATATTTCATACACAACAAATCTGGAATGAAATCCATACATTTTCTGGAAAACAATTAATTAATTGGCAACTTTCCGAGTCCCACGGGTTGAAGAGAATAAGGCTGTTTCAACCTTCAAAGAATGTCGTAAAAGCAATCTAAAGAGGATTGTGCATGGGGATAGCGACCACATAATGTCAAACCATTGCTATTGAAACCGACATTCTGAATACTCGGATATAGGCAGATGTGGCCCCACGCTTCGCCTAGAGAGAAAAGACGAATCGATCAATCAATCAATCAATCAATCAACTTTCCTATTATCACGTACAGGTTATATATACACGTCGATCTCCCAGTGGTGCGGTCAATGGATTTCCACTTGAATAAGTTCATTAGACCGGCTGTAAAATGCAGTTATCTTGAATAGTCAAATTGCTTTACGTTTCGACATCTGATTAAAACATGTTCTGGCTTAAAAAGGAAATGCAGAATAATAGTTGTTGCTAGGACACGGCAATATATCATCTACTGAAAAATACGTCATCACCACAAAGCATGCTCTATGAAGAACGTCACTTTCATCACAGCCGCCTCCGCTGCTGGATCAGTAACAACAACTTCAAAGCCGCCGACACAGGATCCGTAATCACAACCTTACAGCCACTGCCGATGGATTAGTAGCATGAACATCATTTCTTCTGCTACTGAATGCGTCATAACATCACGTCTGCGGCTGCTGGATCCGTAACAATAACATCACGTCTGCGGCTGCTGGATCCGTAACAATAACATGACGTCCGCGGCTGCTGGATCTGTAACAATAACATCAAGTCCGCGGCTGCTGGATCCGTAACAATAACATCACGTCCGCGGCTGCTGGATCTGTAACAATAACATTACGTCCGCGGCTGCTGGATCCGTAACAATAACATCACGTCTGCGGCTGCTGGATCCGTAACAATAACATCACGTCTGCGGCTGCTGGATCCGTAACAATAACATCACGTCTGCGGCTGCTGGATCCGTAACAATAACATGACGTCCGCGGCTGCTGGATCTGTAACAATAACATCAAGTCCGCGGCTGCTGGATCCGTAACAATAACATCACGTCCGCGGCTGCTGGATCCGTAACAATAACATCACGTTCCGCGGCTGCTGGATCTGTAACAACATCTTCACAGCTGCCACTTGATCCGTATCAACAACATGGGAAGGAAGACTAATGTTTTTTCGGGCACAGCGTACTGATTAGACATGTTAGTCAAGGTCAGGCAAAGATAATCACCTCGGCTTCCACGCAGCCTTTCCTGGAAACGAGCTGTTTTTTATGGCAACCAGGCTAAATAAGTGAGAGATCGACGTGATACCCATAGTAGTTAGCGACAAGCAGATAACGCCAAGTATAGCACAACCGCCTGGAGAACCCCAGCTTACTTTCATCAGCACGCGCGGGATGTGAGGACAGCTACGACAAACCGCCACTTAACATCATTTTTTATTGCGCACAAAAGAGTAACCTACTCATTGTGGGCATTCAGCAACAACAGCATCACGTCCGCGGCTGCAGTATCAGTGACAACATCACATTCATTTATTCTGGATCAGTGACAACATCACATTCATTTATTCTGGATCAGTAACAACATCTTCGCAGCTGACGTTTGATCAGTAACAGCTACATCCCATTCGTTCCGTAAGATTCTATCTTTAGCCAGTTCTCTAGCCACTGTCACCGCCCTCTTCAGAACATCTTTGATGCGGTGTGTTCACCTTCACTTCGGTCTTCTTGTGCTTAGTTTTCCAGGTACAATATTTGCCAGTGTAGTTTGTCTCTTTAGATTATTGTGTGGTTTGATGTCGCCAATGTATTTTAGTTTCTTCGACGAAAGGCTGTATACCGGCCAATGTTGATCTGCACCCAGTTCTTTAATTAAGGGTGTCTGTATTATTCTTGTTTGCGGTTCTGGTATTCTGAGAACTATCCTGTAGCATTTTAATGTCAGTGTTCTTCTTCACTGCTTAAGTGATGAGTCTATGTTTCGTATCCATACGTTGCAACAGGGAAAATGCATGTATCTTAATTTCTGTGTTTTTATTTTGTTTGTGTTCTGCCACACGTTTCTCATTTTATTTAATAATATGTATCTTCTAATTTCTTTTTAGCAGTCGCCATTTTTGCTGGTAATAGAGCCGAGATATTTAAAACCTGTGACATTTCTTATTTCCTCATTGACATATTTAACTTTCTTCTGTCGGTGGTCATTATCTTGGCTTTGCAGGTGTTCTGGTTTTCATATTATTCATCGTTTCTGACATTTCTCGTGATGGCTTGCAAAGAGATATTGAAAAGATCAAGTGGAAAGATCGTCTTACTCTCCTTTGTATATCAAACAAAACATGATGTATCACCAGCTATTGTGACTTCTTGCTTAAGATATAGTGTTTCGATTTGGTAAATCAAGTGCACTGGGAACTATATTGTTGCTTGCATCAGGGTCAGTGAACTGGAATTGAACAAATCCTTATTCTGTCTCCAAGCGGTGCCCCTGAAAACAGGCCGCACTAGTATAGTCTGGCCACGAATAATGATTGCAGCTGGAGGACACGCCTGGTACCCATACAATCCAGCTGAAACCAGTTGTGTCAGGCCGAAAGGTACACATATCGCAACCTCGTTACAAACACCACACAACGTGCCAACGTCCTTTTCGAGTCGAACGCTGAAGAAGAAGAAGATCGGTCTTGGATAATTGAGAACGTTGCTAGCTGATATATGCCAGATATGCCTGCTCAGAATCCTGCTTTCCATTTTCTCAGTAATGCATCTACAGCACTTTTTAAACGATTAAGAATTATACTGGTTATACCTTTTCCAGCCCATTGAGAAGAATGTTATTCGTTGATAGTTACACCATCAAGCCATGTTTCCTCTTGTTGATATAATTAGTGACATTCTTTCACGTTTTTGGAATGGACTCTTGTTCCAATTTCTTCTTGAAGAGCTGCTGTATTATTTATGTAGTGGTCGACGATGTCCGCTTTCACCGCTTCTGTGACAGTTCTATCTAATCCTGCAGCTTTTCATTTTTTAGTTGTTTAAGTGTTTGCGTGATCTCTTGTTTTGTTGGTCCATACACATTTACATTTAACGGTTTCTTTGCTGGTTCTAAATCAGCGTGGAATATTGTTGAATTTATGTTTAATGTTTCGTTAAAGCATTGAACCCATTTAACTCGTTGTTACTCTTCCCTGAATATGTTCTGTTTTTGTTTGTCTTCCACGAGTGTGTTGTTGTCCTGTTTTTTCCTTGATAGTTTCTAGCTTCAATGTATAGTTCTTTTCCTTGTCTTACGGCCATTTCAGCTTCCTGAGGCATTGTAACTAATCTATGTGATTTCTTGTATCCTGAGTGCACTCTTTCTTCACATTTTTGATTAGCTCATAACATAATGTCTCAATCTGATTTTTGTCCAACATCCATTTCATAAGCTCAACACACTCTGTTCAAATCCGGCTTTGTCCAGTTTGGCAGATACTCGGTTGTTTTTTTATTGGTGCGATCGCTCTTCCGAGTACGGAAAGTGATGGTAACAAACCGTCCTCCACACCTGTCAAGAAACTTATTACAGTTCAATAGGTTGGCAGTTGTAAGAAGCGAGGTCTGCAAAGGACATACTGCTTACGTTTTGTTTTTCTCTGGATCGAGAGTGCACTGACTCAAAACCTCAGAGAGAAAGAGGTTTATGTTCTGTCTGAGCTGAATCAAATAATATCATGCACACGAAGTAGCGACTGCAAAGGCATGCGGCGTTTATTAATTTTTATTTAAATAGTTTCTACATGGTATCAAACAGTTATTAAGTTGGCATTATGCGCACCGTATAAAACAGAAGGTTTGTCGTTCAGAATGTTTGCAAAATAATGACTATGTATACAATTCACATACATTTAACAAAAGTGAAAGGTTTAAATTATCACCATCCTCTGGTTGAACAATCAAAAGAATGGTTAAACGGTTATCTGAATATGTCTCTCCATTGGACCATGCCTTTTGCAGTGCTCTTCATTTGATCGTTGGTTCACACTTTAATGTCTCTGAACGCCTGAGAGCCTTGATCAACCCCTACCTCTTTTCCCCTGGATCTTTCACTCTTCTACCTTCTGTAAAAGACTTTCATTTCGAACATTGTGTTCCAGCCAACTCAATCTTCGTTTCTGTATCATTTTCAAATAGTGGTTATCATTGATCGTTCATTCTTTCAGAACCACTTTGAAACTGTTATAAGATTTATAGTAAAGAAAGTGTATTAACAGGTTGGTGATTCGAAGTAGACAGACATGTAACATAAGTGCAATGTCTACATCAGAAACAACTTCAAACGGTTACAATATGAAAATAAATGTATTGTACAAACAGATAGACGTAATCAGTAGCTAGCAGGTATACAACAGCGACATGGTTTATTGGTAATAGGGCTACAAACAGTACTGTATAAGACGCTATCCAAACAGCTGATTTTACAGATAATGCCATTGATTCTCAAGTAGAAATAAATACATCGTAGCTGCAGAGGTTGTAGGTTAAAGGTCGATAAAAACACAAACAGGCAATGGCTTAGTGACCGTATCAGGAGAAAAACAAAACGCTAGGACAAAGCCTTCGTCGAGGATAAAAACAAACTAAAACAACTAACAAATTACAACAAAAACAAAACATGATGTAAAATGAGCGGTTCATGTTCCCTGCCATTAACAGGATGTGCCAGGAAAGTGTGAGACCCGACGTGCCAGTTATAAAATAGAGAAAACCAAACAAGAAATGGTCAATGCAATTCTCAACTACATGATATCTCCATATAAAGGGATTATGGCAGGACATGGTTGGTGGCTGTGTTTATGTGCGAGTATGTATTTAAATGGAACGTGTCTTGTGGAACGCTTGGTATAGTCTATGTCACTTAGCGTTTCTAACACAGTGCTAGTGTATCAGTTTTAAAAGTATATTATTATATGGATTGTTTTGCATATTTCGTTATATAGCTTGTATTTTCATTATGTCTATATTTGTTTCCATTTATTTGTATGTTTTAATTATAATTAATTGTAATTTTAGCAGTCATACAAATGCAAGTGATCTGCCAGATAAATTATAATATCAAATTATTCAGTTCTAGTACCAGACCGGATACACACCTGCTAAGGTAGATGATACAGGACTGGCTACCGTAGTAAAGGGTAGATGTTACAAACTGGCTACCACATTTAAGGTGGGTGTTACCAGATTGGCTACCACGGTTAAGTTGAATGTTATAGGTCATGCTACTACAGTCAAGTTGGATGCTAAAGGACTTGCTACCACGTTTAAGTTGGATGACACAGGACTGGCTACCACAGTTGAGTTTGATGTTACAGGAATAGCTACCACAGTCAATGTGGATGTTACAGGACTGGCTACCACAGTTAATTTGGGTTTTATGGACTGACTACTACAGTGAAAGTGGATTTTGCAGGACTGGCTACCACAGTCATGTATATGTTACAGGATTGGCTACCGCAGTTAAGTTGGATGTTTCAGGACTGGCTACTACAGTTAAGTTTGATTTTACAGAACTAGCTACCACAGTCAATGTGGATGTTTCAGGACTGGCTACCACAGTTAAGATGGATGTTACCAGACTGACTACTACAGTCATGGTGCATTTTGCAGGACTGGCTACCACAGTTAAGTTGGATATTACATGACTGACTACCACAGTAGCGGGGGATGTTGCAGGACTGTTTACCATAGTTGAGTTGGATGTTAGAGGACTGGCTACCACAGTTAAAGTTGATGTTACAGGACTAGCTACCACAGTCAATGTGGATGTTACAGGACTAGGTACCACAGTCATTGTGGATATTACAGGACTGGCTACCAAATTCAATGTGGATATTACAGGACTAGCTACCACATTCAATGTGGATGTTACAGGTGTAGCTACCACAGTCAATGTGGAGTTACCAGACAGACTACTGCAGTCATTGTGCATGATGTTGGGCTTGTTTCCACAGTTATTCATGTTGTTATTACGGATCCAGCGGCATCCGGACTCTCGCCCTTCGACCCAATGCCATGTGATGGTATCTGCACGTCTTTATCAGCTGTTGTATAGTGCCATACAAAGTGTTTCATGTACCTGGCCACGGAGGAAGAAGCATGTTATTAAAATCATTGAGCGCTGAGCACTCACCAACATGATGACCAACGGTTTTATATGGGTGTGTACATACCTGGCACCCAGGAGTATGTTGTGATTGGATTCTGTTCAGGGGTTTGTTTAGTGGGATGTGTTGGATTCTGTTCAGGTGTTTGTTTAGTGGGATGTGTTGGATTCTGTTCAGGTGTTTGTTTAGTGGGATGTGTTGGATTCTGTTCAGGTGTTTGTTTAGTGGGATGTGTTGGATTCTGTTCAGTTTTTGTTTAGTGGGATGTGTTGGGAAAATGGTGCTCTGATCCTTCCTTGTGAGTTGATTTACACTGTCATTTGGACTGGAGGCTTGCCATATGTATGTAGACCTCTATTCCCATGTTTTCCAGACCCCTCTGTTCAGCCACATCTTTGTTAGCTGATCTTATGAGCTGTTTGGCTGATTCTAAAGTTATTGCTGTGTGTGGATGTTGTTGTCTTGATCCCTCTTTGCTAATATGTCTTGTTATTGCCACGTATGCTTTAGTGTCCAGGGATCCACTGCAGAACTATTGTGACAGTGCCGGAAGTGATAATGTGGTCAATGTCTAGAGATATTTGGACAAGGTCAGATCTACAATGACCAGCAACCTCTAATGCTTGAAGAGTTGCCATTTAATCTGTGAAAATAACAGTGTTTTTGGCATTTGAAGGAAAGGCATCAAAAATGGTCCTCAGATGGTATGAAGCGGCTTCAAGTGCAGTGATCGCAGCTTCATAGTTGGCGCAAACATCCCAACATGCATTAGACTGTTCATCAGAGGATCCGTCTGGGTATTTTATATAAACGCCATAACCTGCTTTGATGGTGGCTTTGAACGCAGATCCATCAGTATATACGTGTATCCATTCATCGGGATAAGCATCAATAGTTCTTTGAGCTACTCGAATGATAGTACTTAGATCTGAACTTTTGGTTGTATCATCTATTCGATTTGTCTGTATTTCTGGTGTTTTAATGAAAGCTTGTGGAGGTATGTCTTTAACTACTTTCTGTAACTCTTGTCTCTGGTAGATGGTATCTGTCTTTGATTTTACTAACATGGTGAAGTACAGACTTGTGCTTAGTTCTGCTTTTTGGCTGCCAGTTTTGACAAGGAGACTGTTGGGATGGTCCCGTTTCATTCTGCTACTTCGCTCATAAACTTCCATAACTGCTTTATCCCACCGCATCTCAATGGGTTCGGATTGTGTTTTTGAATTTCGCAAGCTGCTGTTGGTGTTGTCCTCATTGCTCAGCTAATGAAGCGTAGAGCACTGTTTTGGACCGTGTCCAGGGATTCCAAGTTAGATTTTGAAGAAGCTGTAAGGGGCGGACTATTATATTCTATTGCAGAGCGCACATAACCAAAGTATAAGTCTCTCAAAGTAACCTCGTCTGATCCCTACTATGTAATAGCAAGTCTCTTTATAAGCTGTAGTCGCCTCACAACTTTATTCTTCACATTCTGGATGTGATGCTTCAGATTGAGTTGTCGATCAAGCGTGACTCCAAGCTGTGTGTGTAAACTATCACAGTTAAGTTTGATGTTACAGAACTGGCTACCACAGTTAAGTTTGATGTTACAGGACTGGCTACCACAGTCAATGTGGATGTTACAGGACTGGCTACCACAGTTAAGGTTGATGTTACCAGACTGACTACTGCAGTCAATGTGGGTGTTACATGACAGGCTACTACAGTCAAGGTGGATGTTGCAGGGCGTGTTACCACAGTTAAGTTTGATGTTACCAGACTTGTTAGCACAGTTAAGTTGGATGTTACCAGACTCGTTACCACAGTTGAGTTTGATTTTAAGAGACTGGCTACCACAGTTAAATTGGATGTTACACTGTCAAGGCGGATGTCGTTGGTCTATAGTATGTGTGTTGAGTTGAGATACCTTTTGAATAATCTTTGCTAGCTGGTTACAGTGACAGTTCTGACATTATGAGGCGTTTTGAAAAGGCTGACCGGGGTCGTCCTGGATGTACTGTTTTACAATGCTGCTCATTACGTTTACCATTATGGAGATTGCAGTGTCAATCTCAGTCTGTAAGGACTAACTGCTATGAAACAGTCTGTTTCCAGGACCATGAACGAAGAAGTGAGGTGGATGCCTTCACCTGACTTTTATTACGCTCAGTCTGATTCAGAGCTCAATACGTCATGATATTCCACTCTTCCCAAGTCAAATAGAACACACACAAGATAACAAACACTTTCTGATTCAGTACTCATTTGGATCCAGCTGCATTAACCCATCAAAATGATACACGCATCTCAAAGTTGGTCTCATCATTGTGCACCTATCTCACACTAGCGATATAGTGAACACCTACTGATTCATTGCTACTTTCAAGTTGGTTGCAACATCATCAAGATGGTAGTAAGCCCTGACACATTACTCATCTTAAGCAAAGACGGCAAACACCCTCAGATTCAGTGCCCATCAAATGCCCGCCTAAACCACACCAGCACTACGGAAAAACCGGTCTGAAATAACCAATCGGTCTCGGTATGTGGTTAATTTTGGGCATGCTCCACCAAAATAAGGCAAAACATAATAATAATGATTGTAGTAGATCACATGTAAAACAATAACAATGTTTACAGTAGAGTTATGTGTAACAGATTAGCAGGGTTTATAACAGAGACAATGTAAAACAAATACATTGTTTACGGTAGAGATGCATATAAATGAGTTGCACGGCTTATGTCAGAGACAGAGAAAAACATTTGCAAAGTTCACAGCTTTAAAACAAATATGTTTTATGAGGAAGTTAGATTGCAAAAACATACACATAAACGGCCGACATTATCGTTGAGTTTCACCATATCAGAAATCAAATATGATGACTGCAAGTAGCAGTTGTTCAAAGACAACAAACTGCAGCACGAATTACCACAACGTGTCATCGACCTGCTCACAGCCTGACAAATTATCGACAGCATTAAGTAATAGAGCTATCGTCGGATCCTTCTGAGAAAGTATTCAACTTGTAAGCATGCTTATCTACTATGACACGACACAGGCGGATCGCATAAAAGGAAGACATTTACTAAATCCTAGATCACACTGATCGTGCCCTTACTGATAGGAAAGAAAAATAGATTTTAATATGCAGCTGACTGCCCGATATTTGGATGACGTACAGAGAAGAATAGAGCCACTGAACCGTTCTAAACAAGTTGTAAAAGTCGACTGACGTGCAGTTGTGCTTGATGCCAGCAACCCTATCATGTAATGCATATTTTTACAGAAAATACTATTACAAGGACACGCAAAGTGCGCTAGCAGAGGCTCCATTACAAGACTAACTGCAGAGTGTCATATGGTTGGCATGAGCGAAATGGAAAGAGGATACTGTTTACTATAATCCTAGGTTTTGGGGCAGTCAGAAACAGACATGACGTAGGCATCTTTCTTTACGAATCTGTAATCCCTTTTTTTTAATGATTAGGCGTGTACCTAACTGTAGAATTGTAATAAGACACATACTACAAATCACTTCATGTGTCATTGCTGGGGTGTCTTACCTAGCAACTAATTTGTACGATGTTTTCTTTCCCCATACACATTATCCACCAGCAAGCACGTCCACCATGTTTGTGTCGGTGAGAGAAAGCCTAATCTTGTCTCTCAAACAACTCCTGGTCGAGTGAGCCAATGACAGGGGAAGCATGCTCTGTTGGGAAGACCAGTTCTTGATTTCTTCTAACAATGTGTCCCCTTATCTAAACAGTGGCATAAACTTGTTTTAATCTATATTTTCTCCTTAGTTAAACGATAATTATGTTTATGATTCCCTGTAAAACAAATGCAGTGGTTTTCATATTTAAGAAAAATAATTGCAGACGATGCTCGCTGTAGACTTTTTAATCAGAATTAGGATTGCATTATCAAAATAGACATTACCAGAGAAGCAAAGACTACTAGCGCGAGGTAATACAAATATTCAGCTACATTTAGCATTACCCACTATACATATCTGACCGCTAGCACTGTACGATAAGAAACATGGACTCTAGCACTGTACAACAGGAAACATTCACACTAGCACTCTACGAGAATAACACGCAGTCTAGCCCTGTACAACAAGAAACGTGCACTTCAGTACTGTACGACAAGAAACATACACTTTAGCAATGTACGACAAGAAACACGCACTCTACCACTGTACGACAAGAAACATGGACTCCAGCACTGTACGATAAGAAACATGCACTCCAGCACTGTACGACAAGAAACATGCACTCTAGCACTGTACGACAAAAAACATGCACTCTAGCACTGTACGACAAGAAACATGCACTCTAGCACTGTACGACAATAAACATGGACGCTAGCATTGTACGACAAGAAATATCCACTCTAGCACTGTACCACAAGAAACACAGACTATCAATGAAAAAGATGAAGATAACTTACAAGCTTGTAGGGCTGACGCAGGTTGCGTTGAGTACACTGGACAGAAAAAAAGGAAAACGTGCAATCACTTAAGGATATAGGAGTACATAGACAACTAATGAAACAATGTACAAAAAAGGTTGATTGTCTGGACTTGAACAGAAGAAGATCATAACGAAAAGCTACCCAAGCATGGACTGGACCCATGCATACACCGACGGTTCTGTAACAAACACTACACAGAACGGAGGGGCAGGAGCATTCCTGAACCTACCAAATGGCAGAAATATAACACTGTCACTCGCTACTGGTAAGTACACAAGCAATTTCAGAGCAGAGGCAGAGGCACTGAGGGCGGCAGTGGAAGAAATGGTAACACACAGTGAAAATGAGAGCCATATAGTCTTGCTGACAGATGCTCTCGAAGTAGTCACAGCGCTAAAAAGCCAGAAGAACACTGAGCTTAATGACTTAAGAGCAGCACTCTGCAAACTGTGCCAGCAGTCCGCACCAAAAAGGGTGGTGGTGCAGTGGGTTCCGTCACACTGCAACATCCTAGGCAACGAGGAGGCAGACAGACTGGCAAAAGAAGGTGCAAGGCTACCACAAACAGATACCAGCATGACGTACGAAGAGTCAAAACGGCTTATCAAAGCCAGATACATGTCCAAATGGGAAACCGAACATACTGGTTACACCAAAAACGATGCCTATTACCAGTTGAACCGAAGAGAGCAGGTCGTTGTCTTCAGACTTCGCACTGGCCACAACAGACTGAGGTACCACCTATTCAACAAACTGAAGATAGGGTGTACCGACGAATGCCCGTGCGGTACTGGTAAAATGACCACTGAACATCTGCTGCAGAACTGCCCGACATACAAGGATCAGAGAGAGCAGATGTGGCCATTGCCAGTGGAACTGCAAGACAAGCTGTATGGTAGTGGCGAGAGTCTCAGGATGACCGCCGCTTTTTTCGAGAAAATAATGGTTACTGTCTGACTGTGTACGCAGAAGAAGAAGAAGAACAGAAGAAGAGACATAGAGGTCTACTATTGAAAATGCTGAAAGGTCAAATTAAAGGAAAAGAAGAAGAGGACATCCTGAAAATAAGTACACCACACAGGAGTACAAGAATACATGGGTGAAGAATGATTTTAGGCTGAGGAGATCTTCCCATATCAGATAATATGGACAGGGCAAGGTCAGACGAATGCAACACGTCTCCACACTAACTAACCTGATTATGATGATGATGGTTATGATTACGATGATGATGGTGATAATAATGATGATAATAGTGTTGATGATGATGGTCAAAATGAATGTTCTGTATTATTGTTCAATCTGTTTTATCCCAAACTGAAACAATAATCAGATTGCTGGCCGTAAAGTTGACTTAAAATAATCCGGAAAACGTATCAAGTTATGTAATGTATTGTTGTAGAAAACTATGTTGGATAGATAAGAGCTGATGTTGGACAGAGATAAATCTGGGTTAGTTGTCTCGCCGCCGCGATTCAATTTCAACCAGTGTTCGTAAAGCGATCTCAGTCCCGCCAGGCGGAGCGATAGCGCGGGCTTGCGGAAAACGCTTGCTCGCCTTTCCCCGTAGAGGTATCGGGATGCGGTTTTTTTTTTTGGCGTCTCCTCCGCCGAGGTGCGCTGCTCTGGTCCATATCGAGAAACGTTGTCAGTCGGTGGGGATTTATGTAAGGCTTATAGCAGAGCTCGACAGTTCGTCTCACTGGTGGTCAGACTCTCGCAAAGAGCTTGTGACCGGCAAATGGAAAGCAGGAATCGTGCCTGAAGGCCCTGTGTTCTCCCGGGGACCAACCCTCGGGAGAAGGGCAGGCCGGCAGGACAAATTGTCTCTAGTCCCAGTGAAATTCATCGCCGAGGTCGTTGGGATCCGTTCTGCACAGAGCGCTGCCATCCCTCCTCGAGCGAGCCCGGTCTGTCGTTCGGTCGTCTGGTGTGTGTAGGGGCCCCTGTCAGGCGGTCCTAGGTCGACGGAGTGAGGGACGGGGGAAACAACCGTCCGTCCGTTCGTCAGTCGGTCCCTGCGGCCGTCCCAGTGAAGCTTTTTACACACCCGTCCTCCGCCGACCGGTGTGTGCGGTACGTACGTCTCCGACAGATATCTGGTTGATCCTGCCAGTAGTCATATGCTTGTCTCAAAGATTAAGCCATGCATGTCTAAGTTCACACTGTCTCATGGTGAAACCGCGAATGGCTCATTAAATCAGTCGAGGTTCCTTAGTTGACACGATCCTACTTTGATAACTGTGGCAATTCTAGAGCTAATACATGCTTACCAAGCTCCGACCCTCGCGGATAGAGCGCTTTTATTAGTTCAAAACCAATCGTCGTTTCCCCTCGCGGGGTTGCGGCGTCCCCACTGGTAACTCTGGATAACTTTGTGCTGATCGCATGGCCTCATGTGCCGGCGACGCATATTTCAAATGTCTGCCCTATCAAATATCGATGGTACGTGACAAGGCTAACATGTTTGTAACGGGTAACGGGGAATCAGGGTTCGATTCCGGAGAGGGAGCATGAGAAACGGCTACCACATCCAAGGAAGGCAGCAGGCGCGCAATTTACCCAATCCCGGCACGGGGAGGTAGTGACGAAAAATAACAATACGGGACTTTTTCGAGGCCCCGTAATTGGAATGAGTACACTTTAAACCCTTTAACGAGGATCTATTGGAGGGCAAGTCTGGTGCCAGCAGCCGCTGTAATTCCAGCTCCAATAGCGTATATTAAAGTTGTTGCAGTTAAAAAGCTCGTAGTTGGATCTCAGGCGCAGGCGGGCGGTCCATCTCGCTCCGGTTCACTGCCCGTTGTCTCCTGCCCTACCGTCTGCCGGCTCTCTCCCACGGGTGCTCTTCGCTGAGCGTACTGGGTGGCCGGCGTGTTTACTTTGAAAAAATTAGAGTGTTCAAAGCAGGCCTCGGCTGCCTGAATAATGGTGCATGGAATAATGGAATAGGACCTCGGTTCTATTTTGTTGGTTTTTTTGGAACTGGAGGTAATGATTAACAATGACAAACGGGGGCATTTGTCAATGCGAAAGCATTTGTCAAGAATGTTTTCATTAATCAAGAACGAAAGTCAGAGGCGTGAAGACGATCAGATACCGTCGTAGTTCTGACCATAAACGATGCCGACTAGCGATCCACAGGAGTTGCTTCGATGACTCTGCCGGCAGCTTCCGGGAAACCAAAGTGTTTGGGTTCCGGGGGAAGTATGGTTGCAAAGCTGAAACTTAAAGGAATTGACGGAAGGGCACCACCAGGAGTGGAGCCTGCGGCTTAATTTGACTCAACACGGCCAACACTGAAATGACTGACATGCCGAGACTACTTTCCTTGGGTCTAACTAATATGTAACGAGTGCTGGATTTAGACCCTCGGAAATCTGAGGTTATGCCCTCTGTCGCTCGGTTGGTCTAAATTCAGTTTTTGATAAAGGAATTGATGGAAAAGCACTACCAGGAGTGGAGCCTGTTGCTTAAATTGACTTAGCACGCCAATACTGCAGAATGACTGTCAAATCGAGAGCACCTTCGTGGGGTCTAATAGTGAACATGTGCTGGTATTAGACCCACGGAATGCAAACAAAAACTGCCAGACTGAAAAAGAAAGGAGAGACACTACCCTAAGCTTCATAACGAAAAGCTACCCAAGCATGGACTGGACCCATGCATACACCGACGGTTCTGTAACAAACACTACACAGAACGGAGGGGCAGGAGCATTCCTGAACCTACCAAATGGCAGAAAAATAACACTGTCATTCGCTACTGGTAAGTACACACGCAATTTCAGAGCAGAGGCAGAGGCACTGAGGGCGGCAGTGGAAGAAATGGTAACACACAGTGAAAATGAGAGCCATATAGTCCTGCTGACAGATGCTCTCGAAGTAGTCACAGCGCTAAAAAGCCAGAAAAACACTGAGCTTAATGACTTAAGAGCAGCACTCTGCAAACTGTGCCAGCAGTCCGCACCAAAAAGGGTAGTGGTACAGTGGGTTCCGTCACACTGCAACATCCAAGGCAACGAGGAGGCAGACAGACTGGCAAAAGAAGTTGCAAGGCTACCACAAACAGATACCAGTATGACGTACGAAGAGTCAAAACGGCTTATCAAAGCCAGATACATGACCAAATGGGAAACCGAACATACTGGTTACACCAAAAACGATGCCTATTACCAGTTGAACCGAAGAGAGCAGGTCGTTGTCTTCAGACTTCGCACTGGCCACAACAGACTGAGGTACCACCTATTCAACAAATTGAAGATAGGGTGTACCGACAAATGCCCGTGCGGTACTGGTAAAATGACCACTGAACATCTGCTGCAGAACTGCCCGACATACGAGGATCAGAGAGAGCCATGTGGCCATTGCCAGTGGAACTGCAAGACAAGCTCTATGGTAGTGGCGAGAGTCTCAGGATGACCGCCGCTTTTTTCGAGAAAATAATGGTTACTGTCTGACTGTGTACGCAGAAGAAGAAGAAGAAGACCCACGGAAGACAGGTCAGTCTCTTAACCCCCTAATGAAAGAGCGTCTGCTATAGTAATCTGGTCTTAACCCTGCAGAAATCGCAGGTTCCAGAAACTTGGGTATTGACAAACTAAAAAGCCCTCTATTGATACGTCCGGTCTAATATTGAACGGGTGCTGGAAATAGACCCTCGGAAGACAGGTCAGTTTTACCCTACTAATGACAGGTCGTTGCTTCGGTAATCCTGCTCAACTCGAGAGGAGCCGCAGACATTTGGGTCACGTACTAGGCTGATAAACCAACGGCGCGAGGCTACAAGGTGAGGGATTACGGCCGAACGCCTCTAAGCCAATATCCCGCCCGAAAGCTCAGCACGATTGCAAAGGGAGGCTTCGACATGGTTGGGACCTGGGTATCCCGCTCCAGCCCCGCCCGGTCGAGCCGCAGAGTGAGGTCTCTGCCGTCCGCCGATCAAAACGGGCGGGAAGCTGCTCAATATTCACCCCATACGGCGATGAGGTATGAAACCATTTGTAGAAGACTTAGTTCTCAGTCGGGGTGCCCTAAGCAGTAGATCAGCTACCTCACTGCGAACTGCTAAGACTCAACCCTTGACCATGAGATATGTCCGCACACCAGGCGAACAACATCTCCGTGCAATGGCCAGGCTTGTCCCCTGGTCAAATGCACTATTTCGAGAGGAATCACAGGTCGCTGACATTTGGTCCACGTGCTTGGCTGATAAGCTAACATCTGAGGGACTACGGCCGATCGTCTCTAAGCCAGAATCCCGCCCTAAATCTCAGCACCGCTGTGATGGGAGACTTGGCTGGGGCTTGCATCTCAGCCCGGCCCGGTCCGGTCAAGCCGCAGAAATGCACCTGGTAAAATGCACTCCTGCCTCGCTCTTTGCCTCTGTCTGCTATCAGTAATTCCAATGGACGCAGAAGAGATGCAGTCCAGCGGACATTGCACCTCCTGCCCTATTGTGACAACCTCCCGGGTGGCGGGGAATGCTAGGCCGTACCATCACTGCAGATGAGCCGAGAAAATAAAGGGAGCAAATGCATATGCTACGTTTCTGGCAGGACGTGACGATCATGGGACAAAGTCACACTGGACTGCCACTCTTCCGGGATGGTACAAACTAGTACATAGTCCATCATATTATTGATAAACCCTATAGACACGAGTAGGGAAGACTCGATAGTCCTGCAAGACAACTTCTTAAGAGAGACAACTCTGACCAAAAACAACTGCTGCCTTGCAGTTAGGCTGGGGACAGCCAAAGGCTAAGGAGAGCAACCCTACAGAAACGCCTGTTGAAATCTGATGCACTGAGCCACAGGCTTAACAAAATAAAACAGTGCAAAGTAAACATCTCTGTAAACAGCGTACGAAGAAGAAGAAGAAGAAGAAGAAGAAGAAGAAGAAGAAGAAGAAGAAGAAGAAGGACAGAGATAAAGAGATAAGAGCTAATGTTAGACAGCGTTAAGAGCTAATGTTGAACAGAGATAGGAGCTAATGTTGGACAGAAATAAGAGCTAATGTTGAACAGAGATAAGAGCTAATGTTGAACAGAAATAAGAGCTTATGTTGGACAGAGAAAAGAGCTTATGTTGGACAGAGAAAAAAGCTGATGTTGGACAGAGATATGAACTGATGTTGGACAGAGATAAGAACTGATGTTGAATAGAGACAACTTTATCAACATATCACTTTCTGTTACATATTAACTGGACTTGCAAGACAACATCAGCTCTCCAAAAAGAACAACTTTCATTAAATATAGGGAAGCAATTTGATAACCTGGACTTTGTGGACAACTTTCTCTCTGATGGTCCATAATCGTAATCAGGTGCCTTACAATTTAAGTGTTTTGAGAAAAGGTCAAATGAAATGAGACTGAGAATATAGTGAAAATAAAAGTCACAGATTATGAGACAACCAGAAGTGTGACTCCTACAAGATATTGAATTATTCATATATCTTGACAGCAATTCAGAGCCCTTATTGAGTATAGATAAAGATATTCAAATATGAATACAAAAGGCGACAGAAGCTTTCATTGCATTATGGAATTAATGAAAACCTAGACTAAAAGTTAAACACAAAAATAAAAATCTTCAATTCCAATGTAAAACTCTTTAAAGTGTATGGCTCTGAAACTTGATGAACAACAAAAACCAACTACTAAAGATGTACAGGCTTTCATAAATTGGTGTTTATGCAAGACAGAGATAGATTGAATGGTACATTACGATCACCATTGTTAAACTGTTGGAAAAAAAATGCATATCAGTGGCATATAATGTGAAGAAAGAAGACGATGGAATTAGATGCAAGAGAAACAGATGCGATCAAAACACACGCGAAGAAAATAGCTAGAAACAAACATAAATGAAAAACGTATGACATTGCCAGAACAGGAAGAGATGGTGCGCAACTGGAGAACGTGGTGTGTATTTGTTGCAGAAAATAGATGGCCCATGACAAAGACTTGATATGTATTTCTTGAAGAAAATAGCTGGCCCCCGACTGGAGTAGTTGGCGTATATTTGTCAGACTACTGACAGGTTCCCCCCCCCCCCCCCCCGGCTTGACTACTTGGCGGACATTTGTTGAAGAAAAAAAATGGTCCTCGACTAGAGTACTTGGTGTGGATTTGTTGAAGAAAACATATGACACACGACAGAAAAACTTGAGATGTATTTGTTAAAGAAAATGTCCTGCATGGGGAGCTGATAGATTATGTTTGTTGATTGATTGGATACAATGCAGTTTCTAACACATCAACTCTGACAAACGTGTCTTCTGTTGGAGTACATTTACCTTTAACACAGAAAGTGAATAACAGAATTACAATCGATTGAACTCTATGTGTAAAACATTTTATACATACTATTCGATATTTACTTGTGTATTTATAAACACACATGCACATACACACTCATACACACACACATACACACACGCGATGGCACGCACATACACACTCACACACTAGCAGAACTCTTTATAAATTCAGGATGTAAAAGTTGCCCTCTAAAAAGCTAAAAAAGCTCTAAAAAAACCTTCAAATAATAAATTGTCCTCCAAGTGTGGTAACTCCTTCGTGATCTGTCAATGCTTTCTTGATCGGAGGAGAACGTTGTGATGGATCATCGATTTTTCTCATCGTTTTCCCACGATTCTGCACACATTAGACAAACAGGTTCTTGTCCAAAGTTGTGCTTCAGCGTCTGTCCAAGAAAGATGTAGAGACAGGCACAATAACCGCACACATGCAAGTAATATATGAGTATTACTACCATAATTAATCTCCAACCGATTCGTCAGACCCAGGGTCTTAGTGATGGTAGATGGTATTTGGAACAACGACGCAATACACACAGTTTGCGCACCTTTACAACGTGAAACCGTCATCTATACCAGATGTACAATCTCGTGAAAGTGTGAACTATAGCTGCAAATAAATGTTCAGATACACCTGATGGTGCCTCGTGTTACACCTGATGGTCCATGATCACATACCTTATAGTCCTTCGTCGAATACATCATGCTAAATCTGTTGGACCCTCAATACAGATCGTGTGATCTTTCACTACACATCTCGTGGTCCCACACTACACAGTGTTCATCCTCATTACACATATGATGATTCCACAGAACGCACTTTGTGCCCCATACGGACACATCTTGTAGCCCTTCACAACACACCCAGTGGCCAATTTCGACACAATGTGGCCCATTTCGACAGATCTTGTAGTGGCTATACATCTCACTCTGTTGCAAGAACAGCGAACTCACCAAGAATATTTATTCTAGTTTCTTTGGTATTCTTATAGTCGGAATTTCCTCCATATAGAAGCTCATTGGACTGAGACGGACTCGCACATTATTGTTTGACATTGTAAAGATATGGTGACTCCGTCTAAGCAAAGTGGTCGGGAGGAAGACTAACGTCTGGTCAGAAGAAATATACTGATCAGACGTGTTAGTCTGGGTCAGGCAAGACATACTGGCCAAGACTTATACGTCGGCTTCCTAGTAGCACTTCCTAGATGCAGGCTTTTTCATGGCAGCCTGACTAACTAGGTGAGGGATTGACGTGATCCCTGTAGTAGTGAGCGACACGCAGATGAAGCCAAGCATAGCACAACCGCCTAGAGGAGCCCGGTCAACCTTCATCAGCACGCTCGGGATGTGAGGTAAGTTATTGCAACTCGCCACTTAACGCACTTTTCATGGCGCACACTAGAGTAACATACTCATTGTGGACAACAATCAAAGCTCTCAGATGTAAAAGAAAGGGAAGACCTATAACGTAGAGCAGCACCATCAGACATCCAATCAATGCCGTGCACTTATTTGTGTGAACAAATTGTGCCTTATGATCTGGAAAGGAGAACTAGGATAAGTAGGTTACAAACGCTATGCACATTGATACTATATTAAGCATTGGTGTAAATGTCATGTTAGTTTTTTTGCTCAGTTTTTTTCTACAAATTGTAGGTAGCCGATCTCATGTTTATAACTCTATAGTCATCTTTTATGATATGCTCGGCAGGCTGCAGTGTTACGATTCATTGTTCATCTTTATGACTAAGAAACATACTGACGCGTTTCGAAAATAATGCTTGTCAAGTAATCACTATAACGTTCTATAGCACACGTGTGTCGAAATCTATGTGTCCTTAAAAAAAAAACATCCGTAAAATTTAACTCATTTATTGAAACTCCTTTCCATTTAGCAATTGCTCTAAGTGCACCATCAAACTTCAAACGGTACCATCTCGGTTTCTAAAAGTGATGAGTTCGCTCTTCTCGAACGAAAGATCTCAAATATGTCAGTTATAACTGATTTGGTTATGAATTTTGAGTCATTGATGGGACCTATAATCGTGTCTTATAACGATATATCACAGTGACAAAATCATTGAAGAGACGGAAGAAAGCTAAACGGTGGCAGAAATGACAAAGTTGTCTGTTATGGAGTCCGTCAATCGTCGACAGATAACGGTGCCTTATTCATTTGTTTGAAGTTTACTAGTTAGCTTTATTGGCCAACTAGCAACAGGAATGTCTTTGATGTGCAAGTGTTATCATATTGACGTGGTTTTGCACCCAGGTAGGTTTCCTCTCGGCTTGTGTGTGTGTGTGCAAATAATATATAAATATGTAAGTGAAAACATTGAAGTGGTGCAGGAGTGATATCTTGAAGAGTAGATACAGCTTTGATATGAATGTAGCTTCCTCTCATGAAAATAAGTTGTAATGACATATCAAGATGATAGCAACAGGTTTAAGAATGCCAGACTTCCATTCAATTCAGAGCCGTTTGAAAATATGTATAATTAAGGTATCAGAAAGTTCACTAACACATTCTTCCTTCATTTTGTTATGATAACTGTCGTTAAACGGCGCATACACCTGTACACTAGTCAGTTTTCTTGCCTTCTCGTGTAGTCGAATTAATAGTATTCTTTCCGACACCAACTTACTGGTGACTAAAGACTTTGCAAGTAGTGGATGTACTATAAATCCAACCCCCATGTGTCGCTTTTCTTGCTACTGGTACACCGCCCGTTATAAACACGTAATTGTAGAGAATCTGTGTTGTCGAATTGTTGTTTTTCCTAAAGATGTGTGTACAGTGATGCTTGGTGAAGGATACCGTCTTTGTGGCCTTCAGTCCTAGACCGCGCACATTTAATGTAGCCATTTTGAACGTTAGCTCAATGTCTGTGCCCTTGACCTTTACCTTGGTTGTCTATTAGAACGTACGCATGGTTCCCATCTACCTATTTACTTGAGCATTTTTATTAAACTATTGGAATGCTGGTCCCGTGTAGGATTACTTTTACACAATTTGGAGTTAATGTAGGTCTTACATTGTAACTGCTCTCTGTAAATGCGAAATAACATATTCTCTACCGTTAACAAATACAAGAAAACTGTGTGTACTTCGAAATTTTGACCGGAACTCAACAATATACGAGGGTCGCTCAAGTTAAACCGGGAATTGTTTTTGTAAAGAATTCTTTCTTTCAAAACAGTCACAATGTCACTTTTTGTTTTATATAATCTCCTGCAACGTGTATGCACTTATTTCAGCGTTTAAATAATGCTTGAAAAACTGCAGCGTAGGAAGATTTGTCAATATGTACCAATCCAGGACAGTCTGTTTCACTTCGTCCTCAGTGCTGAAATGCTGATCTCCCAGGAATTCTTGTAGGTGTCAAATCAGGTAGAAATCGATTGGAGCAAAGTCTTGGCTATAAGGTGGATGTGGCAATATCTCCCAGCCGAGTTGATGCAGATGGTACATAATGTGGTTAGCCGTATGAGGTCGCGCGTTATTTTGCAGAAGCAAGACGCCCTTTGTGATCAAATCAGGTCGTTTTATTTGCAGACGGTTATGTGCATCAATCAAAATGCGTATGGACTATTCACTGTTGATACTGGCAGCACTGGGAAGACAATCATCATCAATGATGGCACGATTGTCCCATAAAACACTCGCCATCACTTTACCTGAGGACGCAGTTGTCCGAAATATTTTGGGTGGTGGTGATTGTGTATGTTTCCACAACTTGGATTCTCGTTTCGTTTGAGGAGTATCATGATGCTCCCAGGTTTCGTCACATGTAATGAAGCGGTCCAAAATGTCATGCCCTTCCATGTCAAATCGTTTCTTCCATTCAGTGAACTCTTCTTGAACACTTTTCTGCCGATCAAAAGCGAAAAGCTGTCTTGGCACACAGCGTGCACTAACCTTCTGAAAATGCAAATGTTCACGAATAATAGTTTTCACCGTACCCAGATAAAGACTTGCCTCTTGTGTAAATTTTGCGACAGCATATGTGTCGATTTTCCAGGATAAGGTGTTCCAACATATGAATATTTACATGAATGACTGTGGTGGGTTGAGAGCCACCATGTCCAGAATCATCACTTACGGATGTGCGGCCTTCTCTAAAATGTTTGCACAATTCCAATGTCTTACTGCAGCTGAGTGTCTCATCACCGTATTGTGATTGTATTATTCTGTAAATTTCCGCAGAATTCATGTCTACTTTCACAAGTAACTTCATCACAACACGATGTTCCATGCAAGCACTAACAGTGGTGTCCTCCATTTGTATTTATCTGTCACGTGACTGTCCCACGGCAAGTGGGCCACCTAGCACTAATAGGACACAAGTGTCCCTAACTAATGATAGTAGTTCCAGCACTATATACCCCATTCTAGTTGAACAAGAGCTGAAAGTACCGGTTTGATTTGAACGCCCCTCGTACATCAACAAAATAAGATTAACCTGTTCAGTACTAACGTTAAATGAATGACTATATGAACTGTAAATCGGGTTTGTAACATAGACTATCCCATCATGTTTGCATATCTTTACGTAGTTGATGTTACCGTAACAAATTATTTGTTTAGTGGTCAGATGTAACAACAAGCACATATTTATGACAAAGAGTATCAACAACCAATACAACTGGCGAGTGGGTAGAGACAAAATAGGTATGGTAAAACACATTTTTGGAATGAAACCTACAATTTTAATCATTGCGCACTAGACTGTGGAGCTGCGTAGCGCAGTGGTTAGCGCGCTGGCTTCGCATCTGAGTGGTCCTGGGTTCATTCCCCAGTTGAGGAGGTAATGTTTTTTCAGAAATGTGAGATCGCTAACACCTCACACTACTACGGCAGTAATGCTACATTACTAGACTGAGAACCGAAGAGGAAATAATTCCTGGCGAGAAACATCTCATTAAGACGACCCAAAAATAGGAACACATTGGGAGCACCTGAATTAATTATTAATTATTAAGAAGGTGGATAAGAACAATAAACATAGAGAACTATAAAAAAAGAACGTTTTTAAAAATAAAAAACGAGCATAGATACAAGACAATTGATAGGCATGTATGTAGTTAGTAAAAGGTAATCAGAGACTAAAAGAAATGTCTTCTAGAGGACTCAAAGGTGTTATCAATACTTGAGTCTGAGAGCGTGGTAATGCTACCTACCTCAGACCAAGCACAGTAAAAGGTCAGTTCAATGACAACAACTGCCGCCGGGGATGAAGATGACTCTTCATGTACTAAGCCGTAGTCTATATGAGGTAAGGGTCGCCAGTTCCCTTCCTTGCTGTTTTTGCCTTCCCCAACTCATACGGCTGGTACCCATTTACATCTGAATTTACATCTGCAGGACCGGTCGTACTAAGCACGAACTATGACTTGGATTTTTGTTCTGTCCATCGATGAATTCGAACCCTTCACGCTGTTATCTCAGTCCAGCAAGTCAGCTTACTGCCGACTTGGCTACATGCTCTATGGGTAAGACTAAGATAGAAAACTCTGGCTGCAACCTTACAACGGCAGGAATTATTGTAGATTGTAACCATGCCAACTCCACTGCTGATTTCATGTAACTGGGCAGCTAACAAAACTACAATGCGCTAAGCCAGCAGAACATCATTTTGGGCCAATGTGACATTTATGTGAACGCCCTGCATCGAGTCTGAACAAGCAGATGCTTTCACTGAAAATCAAGCTACGTATTTATGTAATATCCGTCATTTCCATCTTGCTAACGGTTCCGAAACCTGACATAGCGTTTAGAAGCGCATTGATACCTATCACATGCTCAGCCAGAGATACATTCTGCCGATCTAACTGATCTGACCAAGTCTCAAACAATGAAGCCACCTGAAGGATAGTCTGAAAAGCACTTTCAGAATGCCAAACTGGCCCCATTTTGACCTATTTAGACATGTGACCCACCAGCTTTTAAAGCAGTAACAAGTCTGGTAAGCGACCCACACGGTCGTCCATGCAAGATCTGGTTAAACTAAATTGGAAGGCCATCATCCTGAAATTGAAAACAGATCCAGAAATACAAGACTGACACAGATCAAGTAGTCCAAAATTATTATATTTAACATATGTCCATACAAATTTGACATATATTCTCATGATAGCAAAATAAAAACATAATTATTATATAGTGTTCTGAATCAAGGAGTATCTGTTTTTGTTTCTCATTACATGTTTGTAATTGATGGTTTGCTATGGCATGTTGTTAATTTCTGAGTAGCACACTGTTCATTAACTTTTCTCATCAATTCTTGCTCCATTAGATGTCATTGTTTCTCCGGACGTTGTCTGGTGTTCTTCTTCAATCACGTGTTCAGTCAAGTAGTGCTGAATCACCTGATGTGGATTCGAGATTATAGGCCAATGATGTCAGATTAATGTGAAACGGATACACAGTCAATTTGAGCGTCACAGGGTATTTAGTGCGTTTGTTTTTTACAATAAATCTATATGCTAGTGAGATTTCTGTCTACCCAACTGTAAATTGGTAACGGCGTTACTGTTATAGAATGCAAGGAGCAGGAGTACTTATCTTCATGGGCTCTAGCTGCCAGTACTAACATGTACAAGTATTTATTACTTTGTTACTGCTTTTATCCGTCAGTCTATGTTTATATGAATGTCTTACATATACTTGATAGATAGCTCGCTTGTCATTGTAAAAGATACGAGTTAATTCCCTCTGTCAGAATCCTACAAATATCATAGGGAAATCATAGAAATCGTTATTTTATAATTCTATGTCACGATAATAGAATGCTACAAGTGCAATGCGATTGTCATACAAATATGTTTTAAAGAACAGTATAAATCGTCATTCAGGAATCATGCAAGCCGCTTTATTATAATATTTCACATTGAAAAGAATTTATAGAAACTGCTCTATATGTACAACCAACCTTACAGAATACAGAGTTCAAATACATTGAGGTCTCTAACATTTCTTCCATCCTGACGGCAAAGTCTGTTTCAAGACTGCATTACTCTTTACAAAGGAAATCATATCTGTGACCTCATCAAGAAAAAGAGATATATGAGGTGTTCAGAGAAGTATCAGATATTTTTACAAAAAGAAGGGAGAGACAAGTAATCAGGGTCAGGTCAATCCTACTGTTGAAGTTGAACTTCCCCGTTCGGGCTGCTGGAAACAAGTTGTGCCACAGAGGTCCGGTCAATATGGTGGGAATCAACATTGTATTTGTTAAAGTAGTGAGTTCACTCTGAGTCTGTCATTGCACTACAGTCAAGAGAATCGTGGTCCATATTGTTAATTACGTTTTGGGATTTAGGAACAACCACTGTAATACATTAACAAAGAATCATTATCGAGAACCAACTCAACTCAGCACGGGCAGCTTCGAATAACAACAAACAAACAAAAAGAAATAACACAGTTTCAGATTTCTCAATTCCATATTGTCATTACTTTCAGATATATGTTACGTTTTCATTTTCTTTGAATCACAGTTTCTGATTTCATCTATGTTAGATCCAGAACATATGTTTAACAGCGTAAAAGTCATAGCCAAAACTGCGTCAGAGACTGTAAAAGAGCCTATTGTATTGGGTATTAGCTGCTTCTGCGGTGTAAAGATCAGTTCTCTTCCTACAGATTGTCTTCCTTAACTGTAAGTCGGGTACCCATTAACTGTTAGGTGCTGCAGCCGGGTATTGACTCTGATACCATTACAGTGTTATACAACATACCTAGTCACTGTGTTACTCTGATGTGCTCTGTGTTACTTTATTTGTAAAAGCTATCCGATAAGAAAATATTCCTTCTGACCTTATTTCATGTCACGGTATTGAGCATAAAGCACACACCGTACGTTATTTTTACTAGTGTCCGTAGACTCCTGCTGGAGTAATTAAAGGGACAATATAACAGATGGATCGATACACGCTTGAGTGTATTCTAAATACGAATGTACATCTCGTTTGTCTTGGGTAGGCGAGTGCAATTGTGTCGGACTGTCATGTGAGATGTTTACACATGTAGTACAAGTGTTACCTGAGTGGATTCGGGGGTCTCTTATGTCGGATCGTGAGTTGACGTGTTCATACCTGTAGTACCAGTGTTACCTGAATGGAATGGAGGGATGGGGGAGTGGGACTATTATGTTCGGAGTACTATTTGATAGGTTCGTACCTGTAGTACCAGTGTTACCTGAGTGGAATGGTGGGATGTGGGAGTGAGATTACTATTTCCAGAGTACTATTTGATAGGTTCATACCTGTAGTACCAGTGTTACCTGAACGGAAAGGCGGCGCTTATGTCGCACCGTTATCTGACATGTTCCTTTATGTAGAATCAGTTTAACTGAGTGTATTCGGGGCCTTTTCACTGTGAAGTTATAATAAAATGATGCATCTTGATACGTGTCATAAAAGGCGACTAAATAGAATTGTCAATGGGGTTATGAACGTCACCATGTGAAACTTATTGCTACAAAAACCTCATGCTTTGGCGCAAGATTCCTAGAAGAGTCCAGCCGTTGTAGTGGCCCTATACTAAAACTGAAGTTAAAAAAGGGACAATACAAGAAGGAGTGCTTGGTGTTGGAAGAAGAGGACCACTACTACCACATCGTCAAAATCTACTGTAGAGGAGGCAGTAACCTCATGTTATGAAAATATTGCTTCTGAAACCACCATTATAATTTCTCGCCTTCCTGTAAGGGGGACGGCAATGGCTGCTTCCAAATGCTTCACATGGAGCAACTGGGCAAATTGAATTATTTTTCTTTTTTTTACTTTGTTTTTGAAGTTTGTTTTCGTAAAACCTTTGCTCTAACATTCTGTTCTTTTGTATGATTTATGTTTCAATGTTTTTATTACTTCTTGTGAATGTGCTACGTCGTTTTTGAGTTTGTTTCTACAAGGAATGCGCTTTTAACGGACACGCAGTTAATGTTTCTAATTTGTATTTTGTAAAACAACTTGAACATTTACCAATTAAACATCAACGGTAACATAAAGAGGGAAGAAGTACTTATCTTCATGGGCTCTAGCTGCCAGTACTAACATGTACAAGTATTTATTACTTTGTTACTGCTTTTATCCGTCAGTCTATGTTTATATGAATGTCTTACATATACTTGATAGATAGCTCGCTTGTCATTGTAAAAGATACGAGTTAATTCCCTCTGTCAGAATCCTACAAATATCATAGGGAAATCAAAGAAATCGTTATTTTATAATTCTATGTCACGATAATAGAATGCTACAAGTGCAATGGGATTGTCATACAAATATGTTTTAAAGAACAGTATAAATCGTCATTCAGGAATCATGCAAGCCGCTTTATTATAATATTTCACATTGAAAAGAATTTATAGAAACTGCTCTATATGGACAAGCTGTGCCTCAGAGAAAGTTGTTTTTAGAATACCATCGTTCTTTAGTTACTATTCTTGACATATTCCGAGGTCATAAATATAGGTAAGGGGCGAGAATTGTTTTCACAGACGAACAATGTCTCTTTATTTGACATCATGTTTTCTTTTCACAGACGATGTCAAACGTGGACTCACATATCGGAGGCCAAGTGCTTTCCCCCGCTCCCCAGGGAACGCTGATGATCCATGGTTGCAGATGAAGCGCGAGCTAATCTGAGTTCGAGCCAAGATTCCATCCCTGACGATATAACAGTAGACGCTGGTAAACACATCCTAACACGTGGATAAATACTCTGTGACAAGCGTTCCTTGCATGTGGGGGTGAAAACTTATCTATCGAGAACTAGAAGACACAAAATACATTTATCATTTAAAAAGGAGACACGTTTAATGGTTTTGTTCCGACTTCTATTTTAAATTTCTGTGAACTTAGGAAAGACATGGGATAGTCGTGTTTTTCATGCGTGGGTTCAAATATCTCCTGAACAGCTGCCTACACCGCCGGAATGAGTAAAAATGCAAGCATCCTAATCACAAGATTTTGTAACCAAATGCTGGACTGAGGAGGAAAATCTGATGACGATTATCATACGAACTGAGATAATTGTGTATTCGATAATGTAACAGCCCTGTTACAGCTGCCTTTGTCATCATTTGCAAAACTCTCATCATAAATATACTGCTCTCTGGGATTCCCCCTGCTGCATACCTATGACGTGTGCACTTGACTATGAGGTGAACTCGTGTAACCGAACAGTAACCGAACGATCAGACTTTTCAAAATGGGATTAACGTCTGCCACATTACGAAAGAGGTTAAGGTCTGCATATGACATCCCTCAGGCGACCATTGTCTATTTCACCATTATTCCTTGAACGTCATGTGTAGTTATTCAGGTAGAGTGTGCAGCTGGTAGCATATTCTCGCATTTGATGGCATACGTGAATTTGTGGAGGTAAATCAAAGAAGAGATGTTGCCTTGCTCTTCGCCTGTTAAAATATAAGCTCTGAATGAGAACTTGGGACCCTAGACTGTGACGTCATGCTCCAGGCCTGAGCTCACAGAATGCACATGAGGACGGCTGTTGTACTTATAAATCAGATAAGCGTCTGTCTGTTCCATTTCCTATCCACGTCAATGGCTGTCAG
Source organism: Ariolimax columbianus (assembly GCA_036924085.1). Taxonomy (NCBI): domain Eukaryota; kingdom Metazoa; phylum Mollusca; class Gastropoda; order Stylommatophora; family Arionidae; genus Ariolimax; species Ariolimax columbianus. The sequence continues at coordinate 129,105,038 of JAVGWX010000003.1, read as the reverse complement.
CAGTAAGTACTTTTTAAATATTCAATTTGCATGGTCCCTGTGATAATATTCATTGAATGTTCTAGGTGATTGATGTTTCATGGACTTGGCAAATTGGCTGAGAACACTCATTATGTTTGATGTGTGAATGATCTACGTTAATGGCTGTAAATAAGTATATGCTCCATTACATAATTCGCTATATTTGTCTGCGTGTCTGTAGCGTTTGTCTGAAAATAACGATAGCACCACTAAAAGACGTCTTGAGTACATGGTGCTGATTTGATGCGTTTAATTACTCGTATAAATCCGTGGAAGGGTCATGCTTTCGTTTTTTGTATAATTGCACTGACAATTTAATGTCTTTCTTTTTAATTACAGAACGTATAGAGAAGTATGAATTGCTTACGACAATGTTTATGTTGTTTTTGTGGTACGCAAATTGGTAAAGGTGCCGAACAGGCAACGAAAAATGCGGCACAGTTGAACAGAATTTGCGACACGAAAAATGTTAGCTCCTATTGATAGATAGCATCTTGAGGATGGGGGAAGAGATGTGAAGGGGATGACCTTGCCGAAGGAGGAAGAGACGAGTGAGTTCATAAGGGCGTGGGCTGAGGAGTGAGAGGAGGAGATGTGCATGTTGGAAAGACGGGAAAGTGATGCAGGTGAGGGGTGCGGGAAGGGAAAGATTATTTCCCCGTACAAATGCTGTTGTTTTTTTTAAATATTGTACAATTCGGTTGACCGGCATATCTTCAGCGCCGAAATTGATATTTATAAATAAACATTAAATTCTAGGGTTCCCATATTATATGTGATTGTCTTTGTAAATTGTTCTTGTAGATAACAGGCTTTGCATTTTATACATGAATATAGTTCACGTAGATACATGGTGGGAATATTATATATGAATATAGTTCACGTAGACACATGGTGACAATACTATGTATATGAATTTAGTTCACGTAGACACATGATGGGAATATTATATATGAATATAGTTCACGTAGACACAGGATGGGAATATTTCATTTGAATATAGTTCACGTAGACACATGATGGGAATATTATATATGAATTTAGTTCACGTAGACACATGATGGGAATATTATATATGAATATAGTTCACGTAGACATATGATGGGAATATTATATATGAATACAGTCCATTTAGACATATAATGATACTCTTATATGGGGATTCCGTGACGAAGTGGTTAAGCCGTCGGCCTTGTAATCAGGTGGTGTTGGTTCGACTTCGGACTCCGCCGTCTTTTTCACGGATGCTTAATGTCCCCTGCATCTCGTAGTCGCCGCCTAGTCGTCTTGTTCTTGAATTGCCACTGGGGTGGATCGGCACGAGACGAGAGAGTGAGGATAAAAAGTAGCGCAGTTAATCCTTACTAAAAAAAGCGATAGCAAATTAATTATGCTATCATCGTCTACGATGCACGGCGGGCTTTGCCTTATACGTAAAAATAGTCCACGCAGATACAAAATTGGACTATGAATATAGTTTTCACTTTACATCGTCTCTGTAACCGTTTGTGTAAGTGTTCGATGTTCTCGGAACGTCATATGTGAACATTCATTTTGAGTTTTCACCAAATATGTTTTCAGTGCGCATACTTGTATGTGCTAATATTATATTTTCAGCGAACAATTTATATGTATATTTTTTATGAGTTCTTTATCTTAGTGTAATACCTCGTAGTGTATGTGTGAATTTCCAATATTTCGTGAACGTTTTAGGTGATATTTCATTGCACCAACTTCCTGTGAGAATTTGTTGAAAAGTGATATTGTTTCGGGAAACAAATGCCCTTTGTGAATACTCTCCGTAGTAAAGTGTCCACGTTTTCTTCTGTGCCAGTATCTGATAATGTCATGCTTAAACGTTGTCAACAAATGTTTTATAAATAAACAAGTTAAAGATATCCTCAATATGTGCTTGCATTATATGTTCTATAAAATGGTTTTCTTTAAATGTACCGCAAAACCACTTTTTTAAATTTTATAAACGCGTTATTTGCACTAGTGTGCTATTTCATGCGTATTATTTCTGACAGTATTCTTATCCAAAGTTATTTATGAAAAATCAATATCGACATTAAGTATAACAGTTTTATGCGTGCTGTCTCGTATATATTCCGACATTTTGTATATGTTCTGAATTTTGAACCTGCATAGCCTTTCACTTCATTCTTCAGTTTTCTCTTATCAAGAATGACGTTACTTGTGTTTTTATTATACACGTTCAGAAGCACTGAAACCATACAGATTGTCTCTGGAGATATGCCTGTTCTAGATCATTACGTTAATTCGGTAAGGTCATTTAAAAGGACAGGATTCATTGAACAATACAAAACAATGCAGGACCTTTTTCATATTCTTTGAAAATTGGAGAACAAATTATTGTACGAGAAATGTATGTAGGCTATTTGACAAGATTAACAAATTAGGGGTTACTAATATAGACTATTGCACATGGTGAACATATTTTGGGTATTCTTAGGCTATTTTACATGATGATGACATTAAGGGTTACTTTGTTGGATATTTCACATGAAGAAGAAAATATTGGCTACATGTTCAGGCTATTGCAAATGGTAAACAAATGTGGGCTACTTTTGTAGGTTATTTAACATGATAAAGAAATTAACGGCTGTGTGTGTTGACATGGTCAATACAAGTGAACTATTTTTGCAGGTTACTGTTCATGTTTCTGTTCTGACGCGGTATATGTCATACTTGTTCATGTTATTATACTCGCTTTAAATATGTATGGAAAACTTGTATAGGCTTTTATACACGAAGAACATATGTGGGGTACTTCCCTAGACTATTAGACATGAAGACCACGTGTGGGGTACTTGCCTAGGCTTCTAGACAGACATGAAGAACATATGTGGGGTACTTTTCTAGGCTTTTAGACACAAAGAACATATGTGGGTACTTTCCTAGGCTTCTAGACAGACATGAAGAACATATGTGGGGTACTTTTCTAAGATTTTAGACACGAAGCACATGTGCAGGATAATTTCCCTAGGCTCTTAGACATGAAAAACATATGTGGAGTAATGTAGCAGATTCCAACAAATTAGTTTACCGTGTCTTATAGTAACTTATATATCCATTACCTTAATTATTTCCCAACTTCATATGAGCACAAAAGAAATACTGAAAACTTTCATAATACAAACATAGTGAATGGTGTATTAGATAACCTAGTCAAACACAACATTTACCTACTACTCTAACTATGACTAAATTTTCTAAGCGGAAGTTGTCAGTAAGTAACTGATGGCTGTCTCCGAACTAATACCAAGATTCGAAACCGTGGCCTTTTATCTCTAACCTCTCAAATAATAGCAACTGATGCGCTATTTTAACAGTCTTGTGGCTTTTCGTAGCTGGTGATGTTGCTGATCTCTGGCAGCTTGACACCATCCGTTCTTCTAGTCCTCGCTGTGGAAACAAAGCTTTCTCACACGTGCTTTTGGGAGTGTGCTCTCTGGGGTTTTTAAACTACATCCATCGTTATCTTACGTACGTGCTACCTGGTGTCTCTCTTACACCTTACATACTCTTGACATGGACAAATCCAAAAGTCTACTAGACAGCTCTTCATGTGTCTCTCTTACGCCTTACGTACTCTTGACATGGACAAATCCAAGAGTCTACTAGACAGTTCTTTAGGTGTCTCTCTTACACCTTACGTACTCTTGACATGGAAAAATCCAAAAGTCTTCTAGACAGTTCTTTAAGTGTATCTCTTACATCCTACGTACTTTTGACATGGACAAATATATGAAAGTATTCTAGACAATTCTTTATGTGTCTCTCTTACACCTTACGTACTCTTGACATGGACAAATCCAAGACAGTCTACTAGACAGCTCTTTAGGTGTCTCTCTCACACCTATCTGTCATTTCCAGCAGGCTCCAGAGTCGAACCAGTAGAATATACAGACGATTTTGCCATTCACTGAATCTGATCATTGTGTTGTCCTTTCAGTTAGGCCTGAGTGCCAGACCTCTGGGATCCACAACTGCGCGTGCCACTAACTGTCTCACAGGAATGTCTCACGTTCGCTCTGGTCAATTCACTATCCCTTCCATCAGTCAGTATGGTTCCAAACTTACGAAATCACAGTAGAAATCTCCGGGCCAGCTCTGCCTGGACTGCCTCGTGTTTCGGTCTGTATTGTCCCCTTATTCTCTTCCCTAACCTCCTTCTATTCAACATGGCTCCGGTCATCATGCATAATAAATAGTTCAAACCGTTGACCAAACCTGTTGCATCATCTAAATATGACGGGTTGGGCGGATCTAATCCCGCACCGAATTCCTGCTACCCATCAAAGTAGCAGTTTTCAAAACTACCCATCTGAATCACAACTTCCCTCACAACTTTCCCTACAACTTCACTATTGCACTATGACACCACAGTCACAGAACACCTCAGAACGGTTCCTGTCACTATGACACTACAGACACAGAACGCAACATCAGAGACTTTGGAAAGAATTTGAAAACGGTTAGGACAACCTCGGGAAGAATCCTACCAGCGTCGCCAGATATATGTTGGAAGGGGATCCACTTGGCACGAGACGAGTTGAAAGGTTAATGAACATCTGTCAAGGAATAACAGAAAGGAATTTAATATAGTTTTATAATCCAACAAGATGTCGCATAGTTGGATGTGGTTGGGGGAAAAGTATCAGTAAAGCTCTACATTTCATGGAAATAAAAGGATTACATCTTCTTCTACTTCGCCGTTCGTCCAGAAACGAGGCGACGTTGTGTCTACGACACCCTTCGGCCGAACACATCCGACTTGTGCTGGTGTTTTTCAGTACCAGTTTTCCGTCCAATTGAGATGCCTCTCCCCTGGCCAGTCTGCATTCGTGACTTGTGCAGCCTGTTTCCAGGGCCGCCACATGGAGGTGGAATAGATTCTTGGTCCTCTATGGCTCACTAACCTTGATGCAAACCGCCAGCTTTGAGTTTCTTGCTGCTGTCAGCTCATTCACTGCTGCATCTTGGCCCCGAAAAAGTAAATGAAGTAAGTCACGTTACCCCAGAGGCAAGTTATGTCACCTGAGATTCCTCGATCACTTTGGGAAAATGTCCGTCAACTTCCCCCGACCTATCTGACGTCTATCTCAATACTGGCCAAGTAACTTACACCTTTGACAGCAGTGAAGAAGATATCGTTTGTAAAGCAAACAGAAAACGAAAACACTACTGGCGTAGCGGACCGATAAGGCACAAATGTGTGTGATAAATGTGAAAATACGTCATTTTCTGTTGTGTATTCCCCCGCATTACACTTTAGTCGCGATTCAGAAGAAAACCAACAATCTTCCGATAAAATCCGCATTATTTTCACTAGAAGTCTGGAATGCTAGTAACAGCAAGTTTTTTTTTCTTTGACAGATATAAATGTGAGTTTGCCAGTACAGGTGGGAAATAAATTTCACCTGGAGATTTCTTTTTTCCTCTAGCTATTAAATTTTACATTAAGGCAAACTCAAACGTGCTACCCAATCTTTCTAGAACCAAAGAAAAAAACGTTCTGCAGGCAGTGTGATGTCATTAGCACTTATCAACAAGGTGAATATAGGGATTTTATTAATGATTATGTCCTTTTTTGTGTTATATTTTTTATCTTTATTTTGAATGTTCACATGTTTTATCTTGCTAACATTATTTTACTCGTCTAAAGCATGTGTTGATTGCTGATTTCATTTTCTCGGCAGATTCTAGTCCATTGCGCCAAATCGTTTGTTAACTATCTCTTTTCTGCCCATTTTGTGTTGTCTTTTCAGATATGCCTATTCTGGTAGAGTAATTTTTGAACAAGTACATAGAAATGTGGAGTAAAGGACGACGTTCTGGGATTTGCCGAAACAAAATTTCCAACATTTCAACAAAGCGGACTACTTCAAAAGCTGGACAGCTAATTGAAATTGTGTGATTGATCTGTTCTATTAACATAAAAAAAGACAAAAGAAGTAAAAAGTGATCCTGTCATCTTTTAAAGTTACCCGTTGGTTTAGATATTCAAGATAAACTGTCCTCTCATATGTAATGGTGACTTCCTTACACATGTACATTTACATATAAACAAATATACATACATACACACGTAAATACTTACTTACTTACATACATACAGACAGACACACATACATATGCAGCCAGACAGAAGCACATACACATATACATACATAAACGCAAATACGCATACGAGCACGCACATACACATATACGTACGTATATATATATATATGAAACATGCTCATAGTACTGACGTGATCGTATCTCTTCACACCAATATGTGATGTCCCTTCATTGCTAGAAGTGTCCCTGGGCATGAAGATGTCAAGTTCCACCTCTATATCGAAGGTTGGTTGCAACAGACCTCTAACATCTTGTTTATTGCATTGATGGTATATCGGGACATACTGAGTTTAGTCCATCTCACAATACTGTTGAACCACTAACAGCACTGTGTTCCTCATGTCCATCTGCCGCCAACCTGTTCTTCCAATATTGTTTTCAGTACTGTGTCCTATCTCTCCATTTGTCCAAAATATATGTTTGTATAATTTAAAAATCGTTCACAATTTCGTTTCCACATTCGTTCGCTGGTCAAGACTTTTTTTTACTGTTTTACTGCTCTTTACGCGATATCAAACACATTCTTTTGTATAGGCACATTTCAAGAGTCGCTATTTTGGTGTTCTAGCTGTATGCTCATTTTTCACGTTCCCCCACCTCGTACAGTAAGTACTGATGAATATATATCATGCCTGATGACTCTCATTTTTGGTTTGTATGTTATTTATTTAATAATAATAATAATAATTGTGTTGGCTCAGGTATTAGTGACATGTTGTATTGATCGACCATTCCATGGCCACGTGCTACAGTTTGGTGCCAGGCTCCGTATAGAGCTAAAGGAGAGTTTGCCAACTTTGGGAGCATTGAGGTGCGAGGTAGACCCCTCATGCGCCTTTCGCCAGCCTGTCGGTATCCTTGGAATGGAGGAATGATTTGAGGTTCTGGTGAGCCGGGACATCCTGACTTTGAAAGACAACATGGCCGAATATGGAAAGGTGGCGACGATCAGATTTTCTAAGATGAGGGGAAGATTTGTCTTTTCGGTGACCTCGTCAATGCGAACAAGAACGTGCCGAATTCCGAGAATGAGTCGCTCGTTGAGCATATCAAAAGCCTCAAGCATTGATATGTCGCGTTTATGCAATATCCAGGTCCCAAAACCACAGAGGAATACGAGGATCACACATATCTGCTAGATGTGTAGTTTGGATTGTAGGGACAGCCTGCTATTGCTCCAAGCGCAGCGAAGATAGTTCATTGCGGAGGCTGTTTACCGACAATATTACAGCGTTAGATACATTTTGTTCACAAATAAGCTTAGGAAAATGTTAAATCCCCCTCCCCTACCCCCCCCCCCCCCTCCCCACCTCCGCCAATCCACACACACGCGCAAATCATATCTCGAATGTAAATAGAATTTTAGATTACCAGATCTTTAAACTGTTAGCTTTTCCATATTATGTTAGTAGTTTGTTTTTTTTCTTCTGGATTTAGGTTTTATTTACATTTACATTTATTTTAGATGTTATCTCCATGACATTACGTTCAAATAACAGGCCGGTTATACCGTATTCCTGGCGTCAAAACCGAGCATAAACGTCATCTAGTCTGACTACAATCCAATCTATTCAGCATTAAATATATATATATATATATGTATATATATATATATATATATATATATATATATATATATATATATATATATATATATATATAAATATATAAAACACAAAATCCCCAAATGTGTATTTATAATGAGATCAGCTTCAAATCTTCATAATATTACGTTTCTTGAATAGTTTAGTTAATGACATTCTTCTATCCTGTTTTGGCATGTTAATCATTGCTCTATGTCTGTAATCTATAACCATGGTTTTGAATCACACATAACAAGTATCTGATACCAGGTAGTCAAATTGTATTGAAATTTATTTAGGTTTTTTGACATATAGTGTCATCTTGGACCAAGATTTACTCAGATCATCCCACCATATTATTAATGGGCGTCCTAGTGTGCGCTGAATGTTGTAGGACCACCAGGGCGTTACATTTTGTGTGCATCTGTTTTATATATATATATATATATATATATATATATATATATATATATATATATATATCGGGACTCATAAGCAATTCTTCAAGGCCACTGTAAACTATTTTCAACCACGTTATGTACCGCTTTACGCGACAAACTCTTTTCACCATAATGCGATGCATTTTCTTATGAATATAATCTACAGAAAGTACTTTTCCCTAAAAATACACATACGAGAACGCAGTTATGTGATTGTACACTCTGTGAGCACGATGCCATTTTGTACTTATACTGCGCACGTGCATGCGACACAAAGCTTATGTTGCCTAAAGTAATCACACATATGGATGTTGCTGTCACATAATGACACCCTCAGAAACTACCAATTACCTTTTCGCGTCACACGTCCAACTTACTGGCACCCTCGTATGTATAGATTCATGAGCATTTATGTAGATATCGATTTACAAACGTGAATATAATCTTGCATCATGTCCTTTAGAAGAACGGCACTCTCTTCACGTGCGTCCTGCAAGACTCTCGATCTATACCAAGTCTCACACCTCGGTCTAGGTCACCCCAATACATCTTTGATGCCGTGTTTCGATAGTCTCCTCGCTCTGCCTTTGCTTCGTTTTCCAGGAATCATGATTTCCAGCATCGTTTTCCAGGAATCATGCTTTCCAGCATCGTTTTTGTCCAGGCCATTGTGGTGCTGTTTGATGTGGTCAATATATTTTAGATTCCTAGACATACTGGTGTTTTCTAGTGTATGTAGATCTCCACCATGCACGTGTATGCTGTCGGTGTCTTTCTTGTCCTCTGTCCGTGGTGTTCTGAGAATTGTGCTGTGACATTTTACTTCCAAATATTCTTTTTGACTGTTTATGTGATGGTCCATGTTTCGCTTCCTTACCTTCCCTCGGGGAATATGCGTGTCCTCATAATGAATGTTTTTTTTATATTTTGCTCGTTTTCTGATATACGTTTCCTATTTATTTTATTTATCCGTTGTATTGCTAATGCCATTTTCTCCATTTTTTTTTTTTACAGTCTCCGTTGTTTCTTATAATGGATTTGCGATATTTGAAACTATTGACATTTTAGATTTCTTCCTTTTGTAAAATAAATTCATGTCCTTAGTTTGGATTGTAAGGGGTGATTATCTTCGTATTAGATATGTTCATGTAAAAAGTGTTCTTAGCATGTTGTTTAACAGACAGAATCTACTATTCTAATCCCTATGCGCTCTTTGATAGAATAAATGTGCCCTCTGCACATCTGAGTTCTGGCATTTCCTTTCTTCAAATTTTAGAGAGTCGAACTTTTTCATAATTTTGGTCGTTTCTGACATTTCTCATTATGGTTTCAGAACAGATGTTGGATGGATGAAGAAAGTGTGTGCAAACTTGTCTTCAAACTAGTTCGATGTTTCACCAACAATTCGGACCGTTCCTTGTTGCTCCTGATTTAATTTTTTTTTTCATTAGTTGAATCAGATGCTCTGGGATGTATCCGCATCTCATGATCTTCCACGGGTTGTGGTGCTGGGCACAGTCAAAAGTCGTAGTTTAAATTATGAAGCGATTGCATTTGTCTAGGTTGCACTTTTCATGTTCAAATAGTATTCTTCATGTTAAGGATATGGTTCTACCGTTTCTAAAACCTGCTTGTGCTTTATGTACTTTCTCGATTATTTTCCTGTTATCCTTTTCATAATGATTCACAGTAATATTTAGCTTGAATTACCTATTAATAACAATGGTTCGATAGTCAGTGCATACCTTTAGATTGCCTTACTTACAGGGACACATATAAACATATATTTTCCAGGTGTTGAGCCATATTGTGCTAGATATTCATAGAACGTCAATAATGATTATTTTTCAAAACAAATTTAAAGAATAAGAATGTGGCCAATTCCGAGCAATAAGGGTAATACTCCGTGCATCTAAAATAATATTAAAAACAATTAAGGAATGAATCAATGGAAAGATAGAGAAGGTATTAAAGATAGCCAGTTTTAATTTCGCAAGACCAGAGGTACACGGGATGCCATCGGATTATTACGGCTTCTCGCAGAAAGAATGATTGATCAAGGACGATTCCTATTTATTTGCGTTATTGACTTCTAGAAGTCCTTTGAATGAGTTTCCTGGAACAAACTTTTTTCAGATTTTGCTACAAATAGGTATCAATCGAACAATCATTAGTTTAATCCAGAACTTGTATGTAAAGTAATAGACTATTGTTTCAATCAAAGAATGGCTAACAGATCAGGTCTCAAATAAGACAGGGCGTACGCCAGGGTTGATTGGTTTACTGAGTTTCTATAATGCATATTCTGAGATGGGGATGGAAAAAGTTGTTCAGAGGTGTAATAGACGTGTCGAAGAAAATGGTATGAAAGCAAATGCTATTTATTTTGCTGATAATAAAATGATAGTGACAGGATCAGCAGCAGCGATGCAAAGGTTCCATGTAAATTTAGCAGCACCGCCAAAGAGTTCGACATAAAAATAAATACATTGAAAACAGACACTAAGGTAATAGCCAGGCAACATAAACAAATGAATTTGCATTACATGAGAAATAATCGAACAAGTACAAAAATTATATATTTAGGGCAAATGATCACAGAAGAAGACCGAAATGAGACAGAAATTAAGATGCGGATTTCAATGGCAAAAACGGCCTTCAGGGAAAAAAATAAATTGGTGATAGTGATAGTTTGTCCATCACAAGTGATGAAGACCACTCTCTTTGTTCAGCCGTGTGGACAGTCGTATCAAATTGGTAACCTGAATGAATATAATGATAGAACTAAGAAGAAATATTAATCACTTCTTAGGTAGGACCAAGTGCATTATATGGGACTGAAACATGAACTCAATGAAGGATGGAAAAAAAACTTGGAGGCGTTTGAAAAGTAGTGCTATCGTAGTATGGAACGAGTGATTTGGACACAATGAAGATTATATGACAATGCCCTTACTATAGTAGGCGAACAAAGAGAAAACATTGACAAAAATTCAAAAGCAGAGATTAAGTTGGCTATGACACAATATGCGACATGAACATTTACTACAGAAGATAGAAAAGGAAGATACAGGGGAAAAAGGAAGAGGGTGACCAAGACTCCCCTTTATATCTCACACATGGGGACGGCGTGGCCTAGTGGTTAAGTGACAAGGCTCACAATCCGAAGGTGCTGGGTTCGATCCCCATCACAGAACCGGCCGTTACTCCGGGGAAGCAAACGCTTAGAAAATGCAGGAGGAAGCAGACCCTAACATACAAATGCATGCTGAAGTCGGATGTACTGGGCCGACATGCGCAAAATAAAAACCACAGTGCAACGCACACCGTCTTGGGGATTAGAGAAATAAGGCGAACGCCAAAAAAAAAATATTTCATACATACAGAGACATTCAAGAACGAAGCTATGCAGAAATGAAGAGTGCATGATCAGAGAACTCTACATTCTGTCTTGGGACCGATAATGGGTGTATGATAAGTGCTAAGACTGGCTTTCCAACCAGCTTGTATGAATTCAGTTGGTATATCGTGACAGACTGGCGAGTTTTCTTTCTTCACTCCTTGGATTTTTGAGCAGATGTCATGGCTGAGCAGATGTCATGGTTGAGCAGATGTCATGGTTGAGCAGATGTTATGGTTGAGCAGATGTTATGGTTGAGCAGAAGTCATGGTTGAGCAGATGTTATGGTTGAGCAGATGTTATGGTTGAGCAGAAGTCATGGTTGAGCAGAAGTCATGGTTGAGCAGATGTTATAGTTGAGCAGATGTCATGGTTGAGCAGATGTCATGGTTGAGAAGAAGTCATGGTTGAGCAGATGTTATAGTCAGCAGATGTCATGGTTGAGCAGAAGTTATGGTTGAGCAGATGTTATAGTTGAGCAGAAGTCATGGTTGAGCAGATGTTATAGTTGAGCAGATGTCATGGTTGAGCAGATGTCGTGGTTGAGCAGATGTCATGGTTGAGCAGATGTCATGGTTGATCAGATGTCATGGTTGAGCAGATGTCATGGTTGAGCAGAAGTCATGGTTGAGCAGATGTCATGGTTGAGCAGATGTCATGGTTGAGCAGATGTCATGGTTGAGCAGAAGTTATGGTTGAGCAGATGTTATAGTTGAGCAGATGTCATGGTTGAGCAGATGTCATGGTTGAGCAGATGTCATGGTTGAGCAGAAGTTATGGTTTAGCAGATGTTATAGTTGAGCAGATGTCATAGTTGAGCAGATGTCATGGTTGAGCAGATGTTATAGTTGAGCAGAAGTCATGGTTGAGCAGATGTTATAGTTTAGCAGATGTCATGGTTGAGCAGATGTCGTGGTTGAGCAGATGTCATGGTTGAGCAGATGTCATGGTTGAGCAGAAGTTATGGTTGAGCAGATGTTATAGTTGAGCAGATGTCATGGTTGAGCAGATGTCATGGTTGAGCAGATGTCATGGTTGAGCAGAAGTTATGGTTTAGCAGATGTTATAGTTGAGCAGATGTCATAGTTGAGCAGATGTCATGGTTGAGCAGATGTTATAGTTGAGCAGAAGTCATGGTTGAGCAGATGTTATAGTTTAGCAGATGTCATGGTTGAGCAGATGTCGTGGTTGAGCAGATGTCATGGTTGAGCAGATGTCATGGTTGAGCAGAAGTCATGGTTGAGCAGTATTATAGTTGAGCAGATGTTATGGTTGAGCAGATGTTATGGTTGAGCAGAAGTCATGGTTGAGCAGATGTTATAGTTGAGCAGATGTTATGGTTGAGCAGATGTCATGGCTGAGCAGATGTCATGGTGGAGCAGATGTTATAGTTGAGCAGATGTCATGGTTGAGCAGATGTCATGGTTGAGCAGATGTTATAGTTGAGCAGATGTTATGGTTGAGCAGATGTCATGGTTGAGCAGATGTCATGGTGGAGCAGACGTCATGACTGGGCAGAAGTCATGTCATTTAGTTTCGGCTCTTTCTCTTCGTTCTTAGATTGGGGTGTCTTTCTGTGATTGTGTAGAGTCCTCTCCAGTATATTTCATCTCTCCAGTATTTCTTGTGTCTCTCCAGTATTCATTTCATCTCTCCAGTATTCCTTTCATCTCTCCAGTATTCATTTCATCTCTGCAGTATTCATTTCATCTCTCCAGTATTCATTTCATCTCTGCAGAATTCCTTTTATCTCTCCAATATACCCTTCCAGTACTCTCTGTCAGTGCACTACGGTCTTTATCGTTAATTACGTGCAATGCCTGTTATTGTTCGTTTTTTTTCTTTCCTTGTCTTTTAAACTCTTATATGTAACTATATTATCCTTTATATGTTGCTGCTTGACCTTCCTAATCTCTCGTCTGACTTTTATTGTGCTATTTCTGTATTTGGTGTTACTACGTTCTGTCCTGAATTCTTTCAGCTTTTTCTTTTCTTCTGTTACTCTGAAGGTTGTTTTCTTGAATGTAACTCTGATTTATGTTGTTTTCTCTGTATTGTGTAATTACCCATGAAATGCACATATATCTTTCATCTGGACTGATCGGGGCTGATCTCTTACTGCGCTACAATAAGCATACGAAATGTATTTGTTGCTTATATGGTGTGTCCTTGCGGTATATCGCTGTCGTCAAAGCGTAATGCCCTTGATCTTTACAATAGTTTATTTTTGTTAAGTTATCTCTTGATGTTCGCGAAAAGTAGTTGGTGATCTGAGTCCCAGTCAGCACCATAGCAGATGATACCTCTGTTCTCCATCTTTGTTGGGTTAGAATATAGTCTTTTTGGTTGCCGTGTTTCTTAGAGGGCCAGTTTGCGATAGAGAGATTGTTTTCTGAGCAAGATTACACGCATTTTTATCGTCTTTCATTTCTGTGCCCCAAAACCGAAGGATCCCAGCACTTTTTTCCTTTTCTTTTGTTCTTGCGTTCCTATTATCGCATTGAAATCCCCCCATGATAATCATAACGTCTTTTCTCTAATTTTTGTATGGTCTTTAGCAAATCGCTGTTAAAATCCCCTTTCTCTTTTTCCCCTGCAGCCAATGTTGTCGCACAGATTTGGATTATTGTGATGTTTCTTATTTTCGTATTTCATCGTTAGAGCACGATCGTTAACCAGATTGTATCCGGAAATTTTTGTGTATGATCTATTTGATTATAAGAAAACACCTCCGACATACCCGCTCTACACTGTCCCTGAATAGATGAATCATGTTCACGTCTGGGTGTTGAAACGGGCCCACCCAGTCCATTAATGTTCAGGCACTCAGAGTAGGTTAACTGTGGACTTAGTAGTAAGTCAAATATTTGAAACCATTGCAATATATATGGCATTTACCTTTCTATTCTACCCTTCATGTTGCATTAAAACACGTCAACTGAATTTCATATTACCCCCCCCCCCCCCCCCCCCCCCCCATCCTCCATACAAAAAAAACAACAACAACAAACAAACAAGACTGTTCTCGATGGTACTACTAATCGCGTCTGCACAGATATGCACAAGCTAATATATACATACATAAGCATATATATTAATCATTTTTAACATTCTTACTGTAATCGTATTGCTCGTGAAGGCCATCGTGTGGACCTCTGATTCCCTCGACCCACATCCCTATTCCCTCCGTCTCACCTCCGCCAGGACCGAATGCCTTTCCAGACTCACGTGACTAACAAAGTCACAATCTTCAACCAGTATGGTAGGGTAGCTAATCTTCAGGTCTGAAACTTTCCTTTCAATACCACACACAATAGTAACATTGCAGGCACTCAGAGAACTAGATTCAATTGAGGAATGTCATGGATGACTCAGCCAGTAGTGAGGGTTTGGTCGATGTTCACAGTCGAAACAATTCAGAAAGACTGAGAAGAGGAAATGAGTCTAACAATGAGTTGTTTTCACGCTTGACTGGACATTCAGATTGTGGTACAATAAGAGTTTGAAACCAAACTTATAATTTCAGCTAATATTTTTAAAGACGACCTTATTTATAGATGGATCTGCAAAAATAACATTGCAGCTTTTCTGCTGAACTGATAAATAAACCAATGCATTGGGAATGCCATGACGTGGTCTCTGTAGGTCTGAGGTGTATGGTTGATGGGCATATCGTGTCGAATTCTCAGCTCGCGCCTAAAAACGTTCAGCAAGGATTACTGCAGCAAGAGTTGATAAGTGATATTGATACCCCCAACCTGGAGAGGAAGACTCACGTCTGATCAGGCAAAATTTACTGAACAGACATGTTAGTCAGGTGCAGGCAAATCATACTGGCTAAGACGTTCACCTCGGCTTCCTAGTAGCCCTCACTTGAAATGGTATGTCTTCATAACAGCCTTACTAACGAATATGGGGATCGACATGATCTCCGTAGTAGTGAGCGACACACATAAGAGCCTGGAGGACCACGGTCCATCTTCATCAGCACGCTCTGGATGTGAGGAAAACTACTGCAACCCGCTATGTAACGTCCTTTTCAGAGGGCACAAAAGAGTAAACTTACCCACTCATTGTGGGCATTCGCAAACAAAACACACGAGGCCTTCAGGGACATGTGTGGATCTACTATCCGGATCATGCTGTATTATATAGTTTCGCCCACCCACCCAGCCGTAAGGGACATGCGGATCTGTTGTTCAAACCCCAGCCGTCCAGACCATGTTGGACAAGAGATCTAGCTAATCCAATTGTTCAGACCATGCTGGACAAGTGATATAGGCAGCCACAGCCGTCCAAACCATGCTGGACAAGAGCTTTAGCCAACCCCGGCTGTCCAGACCTTTCTGCATAAGAGCTCTAAGCCAACCCCAGCCGCCCAGACCTTGGTGTATAAGAGTTCTAGTCAACCTTAATCGTCTAGACTATGCTGGGCAAGAGTTCTAACCAGCCCCATCCTTTCAGACCTTGGTGTATAAGAGTTCTAGCCAACTCTATCCGTCTAGACTATGCCAGACAAGAGATCTAGCCAATCACAGCCGTCCCGACCATGCTGGACAATAGCTCTAGCCAACCCTGACAGTTTAGACCTTGGTGTATAAGCGATAACCTCAACCACGACCGTCCAGACCATGCATGAATGAAGGAGATGATATCCTGGCTACAAATTGTCATTGTGACATTAAATGTGAATATGGGGAAACACTCAAACATTGGTCAAAATAAAGAGCACACTGACTCTAAGAGCTCCAGATGGATCAGGAGTGTGTACAATCGTCGAGCTACAAGAATAAATAGGATCTATGCCTTTTTTCATCCGTTGATATAGACTAAGCACTTATGGGTCTGGTGGATACGATGAAATCGATTCTGTTTAACACGATAATAACATAACATAACCAACAGCAGTAACATTTGGAATAGTCTTCAGAAAATATTCCGTCCTTTTCGTAGAAATGAACGGAAGTTAACTGTGAACACACCACTTGCTCAACACTTTACGTTTCTAAGTGTTTATAGAAGGATGTCTGCTTTTCAATCGCTTCCTCGTTACGCTCGTTTAGCTTAATCTAAACGCCTGAATGGACTGTGTGGCACGGCATTATTTACTTTACAAAGCACGGCCAAATCGATCACAGCTCTCAGGTGCGCAGCAGAATTCTAATACTTTTTAAATTAGTTTTGCTTTGTTAGTTGTAGAAGCTGTAAATATACCACTTTACTTTTAGTCCAAGCAGAATGATCACATAGAATCATACATTAAAATTTGAAGAATTTATTCGTAATACCGTTCCGATACAGCAAATATTTTGTTGTCGTTTATGAGAGATATTCCTCCATTTGGCACTGCAGTCCCTTTCAGCTACATACACAATATCTCTTTGGTTAAATCAGAGTGTTTAGAATCTTGAACGTGTGTAAGCTGGTCTGGAATTAGCTCCGATATTGTTAATTTGTTGAGCGCTTATTGGGTAACCGTCTTGCGGAATATTAATATTTTTACACATACAACAAATAAATGCATTCAATAACACATTACGTATGTTGTACATAGTATACGTTGTCTTGCTTATCATTTGCATTATCCTCATCATCATCATCATCTTTCCTCCACTTGTGTCATTAGACGTCGTGGGAAGGTGTAGTTTTCTGTTATGTGCCAGCTTTGTTGCAGATGTTGCTGCCATTCCGTGTTTCTTCTGTGTCTCACTGACACCATCTATCCATCGTTTCCGTGGTCTGCCTTTTGCTCTGCAGCCTGATGTCCGGTATTGTAGATACGAGCAGCTGGTAACTTTGGTTGCTTTCTTGTCAGGTGTCCGAACCACTTCATTCTCTGCCTTCCATGTATTCCATGCACGGTGTTGCACCTACCTTCTGTCTAATCACTTCCGTTCGTACTCTGTCCAGCCTTGTGACCCCAACAGCCATTCTCAAACACCTCAATTTCGCGTACCATGATTGTTCTTTCTTGTGCCTAGGTGAGAGTCCATGTTTGACACTGGTAGCAGAGAGTTGGTATAAAAATACTATTTAATTTGAATGATATTATAATACAAAACAGCTTTCGAGGACCGTAGAGGGATAGTTTAACAGTAAGTTTATTAAGAGTATCCGTGAATGCTGAAAATATGATTGTCTGAACGAGATCAAGGTATTAATAAAACCTATTTATTACATCAGTCAGACGAATTTAACACAGTTGAGTCAGTGTATGAGAAGACGGCTGCTGAGATATAATTGGATAACAGGCCTAATATTTGGAAAATAAATAGAAGACAGATGTAGGATTGGGGGGAGGGAGAGGATACTAATAGATCAACAACTATTTTAATACATAATTTATGTAAGAAAAGTGTACATTTATATTCACAAACTTGCATGTAACATTTATCATTTTCCACATTGAAACTCAATTTTTAAACAGCATGTAATACCAACTTCATTATTGAAACTCTTATTTCCTTTGTATTACGATTCAAATATTTAGCGAGTAGTTTGTGAGTCAGTCTTGTGTTTTTCTTCAACTAGTCAGTAAATTGAAAAGCTTGACGCTGTGTTACGGACCAATATTGTACTTATGACTAATGATTTGAACAATGTTTACGTCCAATGTGGAAGGAACCGCAGAGGCGGTGTTCCAATGGTGAGAAGTAATCAGCTCGCTCAGTTCTATATATTTAGATGTTTGTGAAAGTATGGAAGTAAGAGAGAGAGAGAGAGAGAGAGGCAGAGAGAGAGATGGGGGAGAGAGGAGAGAGCGAAAGAGAGTTTTCAGAGAATGAACTGTTATTTCACAAACAAATGTTTGCCTTTTACAAAGTAACGATAATCCCATGGCAGAGGTTGCCTACAGAGATGAAGTGTTGGAAGGCTATATGTTCAATGTCCCAGCGTTGTGAGTTGATACTGTTATTTCTAGTTCTCGATGCGTTGCCTTCATTTACTGTCCATCAGGTGCACACTGAAGCAGGGATAACTGCATTGTGCAACAGTCAAAGCACAGATCAAGTTATTTTGCTCAGAGATTAAGCCAAATAAAGGTTTGTCCAATAGTATTTACACTGCTGTCAGGGAATGAAGTTATTAGAGACGTTAGTATACTAAGCTACTTCTTCTATGAGGTAGGGTGGGAAGATCCTTTCATCGCTACCTATTACTTACCTTGTTGATTGCCAGGTACCAATTAACAGCTGGGTTGACTGGAGTGTGGCGGTTGTGGGAGTTGAACCCTGTACATTTGCCATGACAATCGATAGCCCTACCCCTACACTAATTAAACCGCTCATAGATAGATAGATAGATAGATAGATAGATAGATAGATAGATAGATAGATAGATAGATAGATATATAGATAGATAGATAGATAGATAGATAGATAGATAGATAGATAGATAGATAGATAGATAGATAGATAGATAGATAGATAGATAGATAGATAGATAGATAGATAGATAGATAGATAGATAGATAGATAGATAGATAGATAGATAGATAGATAGATAGATAGATAGATAGATAGATAGATAGATAGATAGATAGATAGATAGATAGATAGATAGATAGATAGATAGATAGATAGATAGATAGATAGATAGATAGATAGATAGATAGATAGATAGATAGATAGATAGATAGATAGATAGATAGATAGATAGATAGATAGATAGATAGATAGATAGATAGATAGATAGATAGATAGATAGATAGATAGATAGATAGATAGATAGATAGATAGATAGATAGATAGATAGATAGATAGATAGATAGATAGATAGATAGATAGATAGATAGATAGATAGATAGATAGATAGATAGATAGATAGATAGATAGATAGATAGATAGATAGATAGATAGATAGATAGATAGATAGATAGATAGATAGATAGATAGATAGATAGATAGATAGATAGATAGATAGATAGATAGATAGATAGATAGATAGATAGATAGATAGATAGATAGATAGATAGATAGATAGATAGATAGATAGATAGATAGATAGATAGATAGATAGATAGATAGATAGATAGACAAACACTCTAAACGCAAAATATATGAGATGTAGAGGACTGTACGGGAATAGGCAAATACACCTCAACCAACTTAATCAGTTATGCGCCGGATACCGTCAGTTTAGACTGTATTCAATCGCATATACGCCAGTGGTTCCATAAGGTTATAATTGAGTTCAGAAACCCCATTGGAGAACTGGCCGTACCGAGCGTTGCTTGACGTAACGAAATGCAACAGGTTTCCCTCGCAGTTCGTACATCTTTGGCTTATTGTATACTGTAGAGTACAAAATATTTTCGATGCAAGGTATTTTTTGGTACATTACATATATAACCTTTAATGCAACACTTCTGTCTAGATTGTTGTAATAAACTCCTATATTACTGTGTATGAGTGAATTAGTCTTTACTTTCTATCGTTATTTATATGTAGATATTTCCCACTCAAATATACAACGTTTGTCTTGTAACAGTCTATGCTTCGAATCGTACGGAACAACACAAAATCTTGTGAATAGGACTCCCTTAAGAGGTATAGCTTCATCTATCTGTAGTTTCTTCTGAAAAATCCTTACCGTAACACGCACAGTAAAACCAGTTCTAGTGACAGCAGCAGCAAGAGACGAAGGAGGCGTCACGTCTGGAACAAAAGTTAATTAAACATCAGAAATATGTAAAACCAGTGAATGCTATAGCTCGTGATATCAACACGTCTGACTCAATAGCCACGCCGATCCTTAAGCACAAAGAAAACAATTCCCAAAGCCTTTCAAAGTATGTCTCGACTGAAACCTACAAAACTGAAGTACAGCAATGAATGTGTACAGTACCTTTACTTTTTAATTCATACATGTACAGTTCAGTACTCTATTGTATTTTGCTAAGTGTATATTATTGTGTTCGCAGTCCCAAATCACACAACCTCCTATTTAGCAGAAATTATTGTGGACGTTAAGCGATGCACACACGTATGGGTATTATGGATGCACGGAATAGTAGGTTCGGATTAGATTTGGTACGGAAAATTGAATTTAGTGAACTATTCCAATTCGGCTGAGAAGTGCTCTTAAATATATCCACTGTGGTGGAGGCGCTTAGAAGCCGAAAGATACAGATCTAAACGAACTCTGGGAGGTACCCACTAATTATATTACCAATTCAAGAAAGTGGATATTAAGTTGGCTCCATCTCATTGCAACATACTTGACATGCTGACAGGAGAAATCAGAATGCAGCCTTACCCTAATGTACGCATAACTTATGAAGAGGCCAAGAGGTTTACCAGGTGCAAATACAAGAACAAGTGGGAACGGAGCATCCAGGACAGCAATAAAAAACACTTACACAAAGTAAACATGCAGACAAGATGGTGATTTTCAGACTTCTCACAGAGCCCAACAGTTTTACGATACCATCTATTCAACAAACTCAAAATAGAACATAACGATGAATGTTTCAGCGGCACTGATAAAATGGCTGATGAACATCTGCTGGAGAAGTGTCAACATACGAGAATCAGAGAAACCACAGTAGGTTAAATCCACTCCCAGACAAGCTGTATGGAAATATCGATAACCGTATATGGACCACAGCTTTCTGTAAAGACATGCATGTTGAAGTCGGAAAGCGTACAACGATGAAGAAGAAGTACTGTGCAATCGAATACGAATGCAGAAAAGAAGCACGTGGTAACTTTAGACCAAAAGTTTTGATAACTTTAGGTTTCAATACCGTAGTTTTAAAATACATGACTTAAAGAGTTTCGTGATTCGTTAGTTGCATTAACAAGTTGTAAGGTATTTGATCAATTAATATAAAGACGTAACCGTTTTAAACGTCGGATATGTATTGAAATAAAGTGTGTTTGCCGAATGTTCACTCAATTCTCCTTTTCATATCCGGACGAAAGTCTATTTTTTATTCTGAAAAATAATGAAACCCTTATTATGTGCAACTCTGTTAAGGTATTGCAGCAATGTTAGAAGAAAGGGATTACAAAAATATTCTTCATTAAACTAGATGATAACCAGATGAAAGAAAAAAAATGGAAAATACTTAAAACAAAAACATTATTTCAAAACAGTTGAAGATGAAGGAGTGAAATTAAATTAGGTGGTTTTTCTTTTTTAATGCTTGATCTTTGGAAACCCCATAACGGAGAATGAAAGATTTATAACTTAGATATAGAAGCGTATCTCACCCGAAATGAAGAGGAACAACACAAATGCTTACAAACAAGGCTCTACTGGTGTCAGGAAATAAGCGCTTTCTTGCAATGTTCTCAAGAATCAGTATTATTGTATGGGTGTAAATCTTTGACAATGAATACAGGCACCCACAAAAATCAATATACATGACAGAACGACGGCTCCTTGGAAGAATTCAATGCATACTCTGGACATAGTGATTGATCAAAGGAGAAAATAACAGATTAAAAAATATATCAAGGCCAGGCAGGGAAATATAAGAAAACAGAAACGATTAACTGGTTTCGTGTTTAAAATTGGAAAATTTTGCAAAACCAAGCACGAAGAGAAAGAACGAAGCAGCTGATAACAATTAAAGAGATTTTTGGGTAGTTGATTAAGATGTTTAAAAAATGATGTACGCATAATTTGCTTATGAGAGCATAGAATACTGGAAAACTGGAATACAGGTATTTAATCGGGAACATTAACTCGTGCTTGTCACCGGGGCAAAAATTATTTCTACAAGTCCGTCCCGTAATTCCTTGCAAGACGATGTCACAAGTCACCCTTTGTATTTGAGAATCTCATTTCGCTAATCAGAATGAGTTTAGGAGGATTCCTTTTTTGAGGTTTACTAGGTCTGGGGAATGTACGTCTTTACTGGTTCATTCTTCCATAATATCAGTTGATTTTGAGCCTACCCTGAAGTATGCTACATAGAATCTTCATTTGCTGATCCTGATGACAGTAACTCTAAATATTTGAAGTCTTGCTACTGAGTGCTCCCCTAAAGTAACTACTTGGATGTATACTAACATGCTTACCTCAATGAATTTGAATTCAGCTTCTAAAATTAGTTCAGCTGCGATGAATGCTCTATAAGTGAGCACCAGCAAGTTATCTATCTAAAATACACATAAAGTGTGAAAAGACCATTGGTGGATTCTAATCTATGTAGTTCAAAGTCAATCATAAGGTGTGTTTAGATTTCTTTCGACTTTCCTTCTTTGTTAGTATTTAGGTATGTTTCGACTTTCCTTCTCCGTTAGTGTTTAGGGCTGTTTCGACATTCCCACTACGTTAGTGTTTAGGGCTGTTTCGACATTCCTTCTCCATGAGCATTTAGGTCTGTTTCGACATTCCTTCTCCGTTAGTGTTAAGGGCTGTTTCGACATTCCTTCTCCGTTAGTGTTAAGGGCTGTTTCGACATTCCTTCTCCGTTAGTGTTAAGGGCTGTTTCGACAATCCTTCTCTGTTAGTTCAGGTAAATCCATTTGGAGCACATCGCTTCATTTATTTGTATTATGCGCCATTTTCTTGAGCCTTATCTGTGAGAGTCCAGCTGTCCTGACCTATTCTCCTAATGGTCTAATCCAGTTTTCGTAGGCCTCCCATCTTGTTTCATGCTGCATGGGTTCCAATCCAGCGTATGTCAATAATAAATTGTGATTTTTCGTTTTCTGAGGATGTGACTACTTTATATTCACTTTCTATCTTCATTCTTCAAATGTGTATGTTGTTGCCGTGTTTTATGTTTTTGCTGATCATTGGTCATAATCTATAATCTGTGTCTGTCATTATGTCTGGTTGACCATCTGACCCGAATTATGCCCGATCTGCTTGTGAAAGTGTGTAGTCTTAAATAGCTTTCAACAGTCAAATTAAATTCTGACACTTCTCACCACAAAGCGGTTTATGATAACTGTTAAAATTCATTTGAGAAGAGAAAAAGTCTCACTTGACACTTATTTCCAATCAATTGCTATCACGCGTACGACAGACTAGTTTATCAAAGATTACCGTATTAGACTGAAAACAATCTGTCGTCCGTAGCAGGAAGCCACATTGCAAATCTTCCTTTCACATTTGTCATCCGTCTCCATTAGCTGACCAAGGTATAACTAATTTGATATGTGTTCCAAAACTTCCACATTTATGTGGAAACTAGTGGACTTTCCTTTTGGTAGACACCACAACTTAGTTCTTTCTATGTTGATTTCCAGCCCACATTGCTGGTTCTTGCTGATTATGTTACCCATTAGGTTCTGCAGATGTACTGGAAACTCTGCCTTTAAAACTGTATCATCAACATATCTGATAGTATTGATACTTCGTCCTACTATTTTCTTCTTCTTCTTCTTCTTCGTACGCAGTCAGACAGTAACCATTATTTTTTCGAAAAAAGCAGCGGTCATCCTGAGGCTGTCACCACTGCCATAGAGCTTTTCTTGCAGTTCCACTGGTGATGGCCACATCTGCTCTCTCTGATCCTCGTATGTCGGGCAGTTCTGCAGCAGATGTTCAGTTGTCATTTTACCAGTACCGAACTGGCATTCGTCGGTACCACCTATCTTCAATTTGTAGAATAGGTGGTACCTCAGTCTATTGTGGCCAGTGCGAAGTCTGAAGACAACGACCTGCTCTCTTCGGTTCAACTGGTAATAGGCATCGTTTTTGGTGTAACCAGTATGTTCGGTTTCCCATTTAGTCATGTATCTGGCTTTGATAAGCCGTTTTGACTCTTCGTACGTCATACTAGTATCTGTTTGTGGTAGTCTTGCACCTTCTTTTGCCAGTCTGTCTGCCTCCTCGTTGCCTTGGATGTTGCAGTGTGATAAGACCCACTGTACCACTACCCTTTTTGGTGCGGACTGATGGCACAGTTTGCAAAGTGCTGCTCTTAAGTCATTAAGCTCAGTGTTTTTCTGGCTTTTTAGCGCTGTGACTACGGCGAGAGCATCTGTAAGCAGGACTATATGGCTTTCATTTTCATTGTGTGTCACCATTTCTTCCACTGCCGCCCTCAGTGCCTCTGCCTCCGCTCTGAAATTGCTTGTGTACTTACCAGTAGCGAATGACAGTGTTATTTGTCTGCCATTTGGTAGGTTCAGGAATGCTCCTGCCCCTCCGTTCTGTGTAGTGTTTGTTACAGAACCGTCGGTGTATGCATGGGTCCAGTCCATGCTTGGTTAGTTTTTCGATATGAAGCTTAGGGTAGTATCTCCCCTTTCTTTTTCAGTCTGGCAGTTTTTGTTTCCAATACTTGGTATATTTTCTACCACCTCTGGAAATATATCCTGCCTCCAGGTAGGTTTTCGTACAGTAGTGATGGGTTTTGGTGTTGTTAGTGCGTTAATGGGATCTTCGTGCATCTTTGCTTTGGCTATTTCTGCAAAGTTTCTCCGCTTTAGTTTCCCATTTCCCAAATTGTTTAGTCTCTGGTGCAATGGATGGTCAGTCAGCCTTCGGAGTTTCTCTGACTGCAGCTGGGCTCTGCAGTCTCTTCTATCGGTCATGGATTGCAGTTTTGTAATCTTTTCAAGTTCTACAATTGGCGTTGACTTCATGCCTCCTGTTATAACTCTCATGGCTTGGTTTTGAAGTTTGCTAACTTTATCGAAGTTCGCCTTTGCTGCCGTTGTCCATGCCGCAATGCCATACTCGAGAACTGGTCTCACTCTTCCAGTGTACAGTTTCTTTAGTATGCCTTCGTCTGCTCCCCAGCTTGTGCCAGCAAGTTTCCTCATGATTGCCATTCTTTCTCTGGCTCTCATTCGGTTTCTCTCGATCTGACTCGTCCATGTCATGCGCCGATCAAATGTGACTCCCAGATAGGTTGGGTTGTCGTTTGGATGCGTCCTATTATATTCAATCCAGGCATTTCTTATATTTCATTGACAAATGTATTTATGTGTATACATTAAACACACCAGGGGACCGCACATACCCTTGTCTAACCACTTTTTTATATTTATAATTGATGACGTCTCACTTCTAGTTCTCAAACATACTGTTTGATCCTAATACAAGTTTGTTATAATTTTCGTACCATTACCGTCCAGATTGATGATATCTTCCAAACATGTTATTAGCTGGAAATGCTTTACGTTATCATATGCTTTAGTGAAATCAATGAAGCAAGCTTCAACTTCCTTTTGCATCTACATGTATATTTCCTCAATCATTCTCGTACAGAAAATCTCTTCTCTTGCTTCGCTTTTTTTCTTAAAACCAAACTGCTCTGCACTGACTTATTTACTAATTTTTCGTTTAATTCTTTCATGAATGATTGTGACTAGTATGTTGGTGACATGGCTCATCAAACTTATAATTCTTTGATTCGTGCAGTCTACCGCTTTGGTCTTCTTAGACAACATTTGAACTCTGAAATTGTTAGGTCCTGTGGTACGCTAGCAAATATAAACATACCTTTAAAAGAGACCTAGTAGGCACCTCCTTTGGACAAAGTCAGGATGTATTGATCAACATATTATTAATGAAACCAATAATTTATGAATAGCAAGCAAATTCGGTCTGAGTCTGTCGTTAAGGACGTTTTAGTTTAAGTAGGCATATATCAAAAAGAAAAACAGCACAAATGATAACATGAAACTGTATAACATAATTATAGATTATGCAAATCTTGAATAAAACCAATAACTCATGTCAGCTGTAATTGCGCTTGCGTTAGCTAAAATGGTTGTTAATGGGTGACCTAAGGAGTAAACACTGGCGTTGACAATGTTGCTGTTCTGACGTGTAAAACTGTTATTGAACTATTCTTGTTCTACAGCAATGACTAAAATTGACATTTACTGCATTCACTCTGGTTTAATGTTTGTTTTTGGTGGGTTTTTTTTTGTTGGTGTGTTCTATTTTTAATATAGAAAATTATTTTTTCAAATAATAAAAGACCATTCACGAATATGATGAGATTAGCACGAATCTTTTCGTTGAAAAATATGAATGAAGGTGAACAAGTAAAATCATACAGACTACTGTTAATATCAAATAAAATAAAAGGCATCCGGCCAAACGGTTTGTATGTCGGTTTTCTGGTAGCGAGAACATGCGTTCAAAACGTCGGCAAAGAATGCGATTTTGTTACTATCAGAATTCAAATAGATTCTAGCCTGTACAGCGTGTGGCGAATGCTGTTTTTATTGTCTAACCCAATATGACTTCTGGGTTTATCTCAGCAATAAGAATAGTGATCGTTTTTATTAAAAATCAAACGAGGCTATTATCAATAAAAGTCTAGAATGTTGGACAAGATGAACCCAACTCAAGTTTCTCTTTCATAAGACCCCTCTTTCTATCTTCTTACTTCACACTATGTTTCAATATGCTCTGTCGAACAATCACTCTTAAACAACCTTGACACGCGCTCTCAGGATAAATCCCTTCTATTACACTTTCGTTGGGTTGATTTTCGGGGTCGTCCTAACTAGCATACAAATATAATGACGCACACACGCAACCAAGCTCTGGTTAATACGTCCTGATATCACCTAATTGACTGCAGTCTGAGGTGGAAAGGGCATACCTCCGCCATTAGAATATAGAGATGCAAACATTTTACAAAAACAAAACAAAATCAAAAAAAGGGTAACAAACAGAACTAATGACATATGTGGAGGTAAGGTGATAGCGAGGTAGGGCGCTATGAGAAAACTGCAATGTTCTCAAATAATTCATATATGCTTGTTCTTGTCTTCTTTTCTTTGTTTTCTTAGTTGTTGTTTTTTTTTGTTTTTTTTTAGGGGGTGGGGGGGGGGGTAATTGCGTTCGCCCCTTTTCACCATTCCCCAGGCAGTGCGCGTTGCACTATGTTTTTAATTCGCGCCTGTTGGCCCAGTGCATCCGACTTCAGCATGCATTTTATGTAAGGGTCTGCTTCCTCCTGCATTTTCTAAGGGTTTGTTTCCCAAGGATAACGGGCGGTGCTGTGATGGCGATCAAAACACATACCTTCGGCTTGTGAGCCGTGTCACTCAACCACTAGCCCACGCCTGTCCCTTAATATTTGTTTGAAGAATCATTTCCGCATATAATAAGAACAGCGTTAGCCGTAAATTTACAATGTGTTTTAATGCAGAAGTACAGATGAAAAATGTCAGTTAAAAGTAACTTAAAGTAAAGTTAAAACAAATTACAGAAGACAATAAATTTTGAAAATGTTTAGCCGCTGTGATATATGTAATTAGCCATTTCTTTGAGATGTCTTAGTTCTAAACACGAAAATGACATTGAAAACGTGAAATTAGAAATTTATTTATGAGAAATCCGCAATTAATTGTTATATATACCCATACACACGTATCTTGTTTGTATATATATATATATATATATATATATATATATATATATATATATATATATTCTTCTTATTTTCGCTTGTGTCCTGTTTGTGCCTTTCAGCGGCTGGTTATGAAAGGGTTTCTTGACCGGGCCCTAATATATGCTTCGTACACGGGAAGCTTTACTGCTACTGTTATTTCTGCTATCCATCGTTTGCGTGATCGGCCCTTGGCCTTAGATCCGTTTAATTTGTATAGCATTGCTCTCTGAGGGATACTATCTGGTGTCTGACATGTCACTGGCCAAACCATTTGGTTTGCTGTCTATTGATGAGGTCTAGCATTGGCGTTGTACCTCTTTGTTCCCTAATATCTACGTTTCTTATTATATCCATTATTGTTACTTCAAGCATTCTGCGTAGGCATTTCATTTATATTGTTACACTGTTTCTTTTACCTTTGCTTGTCAATGTCTAATATTACCTCTGATAGCACAATGTAGGCAGAAATGTCGTGTTGTATAGCGTTCTTTTTGTATCGATTGTCATGTGTTTATATTGTAATATCGGATACATTTACACAATTATTTTACTCGCTTTATTACATCTGTGTTGGATTTCAGTGTCTCCTTTCCCACCTGCTGTTCACTTGTTAATTTTGTATAACTATATTCGTTTTGTTTTTTTTCTTGCAATTGTCATAACTTCTGTTTTCTCTTTGTTAATTTTCAAACAGGCCTCATTTAGATGGTTGATATGTTCCTGCAGTTGTTCTTCTGAGGTTGCTATTTTTGCTTGGTCATCAGCAAAAAGAAATTGATTTAAGTGATCACTGAGGTTGTTTCCCTAACTAATGTTGGCTCTTGTTACATATTGAGTCTATATATATGTGATAAACAGTAAAGGGGATAGTACAAAACTGTACCGTACACCGGTTCTAATAGGATTTTTTTCGGAATGTCATGTCTTTCCTTGTAACACTGACGACCTTTCTCAAACACTTCCTTTTACACGTCGAAATTCTCCTCTCGCACTCTCTGGATAAAAACGATGTTTGAAATCGATATCACAGAGTCGGCATAAATATTATGTTTATGAGTAGTTGCTTTGTTGCCAAACTAAATCTGAAAAATGGTGACAGTTAAATAAGTCATCGCAGATGCTTTCTGACACTTAGTCACGATTTCCATGTCGGTAATGCCCAAATACTTCCAATTATTGGGTCTGTTGAGGAGCAAAATAATTTACACTTATGTTGAGTTACCCAGGAGTTTTACTGGTCCTCGTTGCAGGAACCAGGAAAAATCAGGGTACAGACGCATCAACATGATATGGTCATGCGAAAGTCTACCCTATCGTCATGGTGTCGCTCCTACAAGTTACAACTGAGGAGGAGCGGTGCCGGGCCCCCAGCCTCGAGGAGACCCACCCAAGCAACCGGTGCCTCTGCTAACCTAGTGGTCAGGGAGGTATAGGGAAATGAGGTGCCAGACCTGGCCAGAGGGTGTCTTCCATTATGCAGCAACATTGTCTTGAGATTCAATTTAAAGGAGTCTATGCATAGTCGCCATTCTTGCTGGTGGTGGTGGATTCCTAGAACATTCACCAGTATATCTACATCGTAGCATAACACGCGGTCATCTACATCTTAGCGTAACACAAAGTCATCTACATCGTAGCGTAACATACGTCATTTGCATGTATGAAGGTAGGAGCAAGTTGCACATGATGATTGTTTAATCAAGTAACCTGAACATTTTCCTTGCAAATTGTACAATTTTTTAAGTCTTGATCCAAGTAGCTCTGAAGTGAGCATAGACAGCTCCAGATCGTTAAAAAGATCGTTCAGTTCTTCTTCGGGGTTAAATATGTTGCGCAGATGACACGCAGTGTCAGACGTATGAATCACTTATAGACGCCAAAGGCTGCAGTGAGGTTGGTTCGCACCGATCCTCGTCGTTCGAAGCGATTGAAAATTCATTTAAAGGTTCAGGAACAGGAAGTTTCGCGCCGTGCGGAATTCGTTGGAAATCGGATTATAAAGTCGGGTACGCTAATGCTCACTTTTTGTCCTGGTGATCCCTGCAGAAACAAGCGGGACCATGCAAAGGTAACAGTCCATTGCGTGATTACTTGGCTCTCTTTACACTATAGGATCAGCCAATGGCACTGACACTTTCTATTACTTCAGGATATTTTTTGTTCACGCATTACAACGTATGTTTTGGGTCTACCTCTTGTCCTGGTTCCCAACATTGCATCTCAAATAATGTTATTACGCCCATTTTGCTTTTGGAGTAGTGACCTTTTCCTGAAATGTGAATGTTACTTTATAATATTAATAACAGTAAGTTCTTTTTGGCATCTGATGCCCGTTCCGTTGGTCGACTTTATCCATGACTCAGTGCTGCAGCATCGGTTGAGGCCTCATTCAGAGCGGAGGTGGAGGTTGCTATCTGTTGGAGCCATCGTGTGGGGAAAGGGCTCTTCTCCGTCAGGCGGTCGTGGAAAACTTTTGGCGCTTAGGAACGACATGTGTAGTATCTTGCGGGACAGGGTTTCGTGGTCCAGTCGCGCGACAGGACTGAACAAAGAAACTCGGCGACGGTTAAGTGTTTCTGAGATTGAGTGGAGGCCTGTTTTAGCACATACCTCTACGTTGCAGCTGTAGTCATGCAATCGGATGTCCAGGATACGCCGCTGGTTGCGCATGTGAAAGACCTCATTTCCTGGCATGTCATGTTTCAGTAGATTTCGGAGCCGAAAAGCAGGACTGGGACAACGCGGCTGGTAAGTGCGGCTTTTTGTTCCAAGGGCTGTTTTGCCGTTTTTCCATATAGGTCACGTCCTGGATAGCAGACACGCCTTGACATATCGGAACCGCTGCGTCCATCCGATGATATCATGGTGCCGAGTTAGACGAATTCTTTGCAGCCCTCTGCAATTTAATGAGTTTCACTACCGTGGAGTACTGTGTTAAAAATGCTATTCTGAACTTTGGTGTTGGCCAAGAGTAGAGACAATACGTTTCACTGTTTAGAAATTCTAGAGAGCACTGCAGTGCAAAGCTGTCTGTGCAAAACGGAACACTATCGTCCGTGTAAACGAGATCAGTGCAAATTGACTGATCGATACCAATACCCTCTTGGTGCGCGCTGACGCGTTCTTCTTCTTCTTCATCGTACGCAGTCAGACAGTAACCATTATTTTTTCGAAAAAAGCAGCGGTCATCCTGAGGCTGTCGACACTGCCATAAAGCTTGTCTAGTGTTGCCACTGGTGATGGCCACATCTGCTCTCTCTGATCCTCGTATGTCGGGCAGTCTTGCAGCAAATGCTCAGCGGTAATTTTCCCGGTACCACACGGGCATTCGTCGGTGCCACCTATCTTCAATTTGTTGAATAGGTGGTACCTCAGTCTATTGTGGCCAGTGCGAAGTCTGAAGACAACGAGCTGCTCTCTTCTGTTCAACTGATAATAGGCATCGTTTTTGGTGTAGCCAGTATGTTCGGTTTCCCATTTGGTCATGTATCTAGCTCTAATAAGCCGTTTTGACTCTTCGTATGTCACACTAGTATCTGGCTGTGGTAGTTCTGTAAATTCTTTTGCCAGTCTGTCTGCCTCCTCGTTGGCTTGGATGTTTCAGTGAGATGCAACCCACTGCACCTCTACCTTTTTTGGTGCGGCCTGCTGGAATAGTTAACAGAGTACTCTTAAATCATTAAGTTCAGTGTTTTTCTGGCTTTTCAGTGCTGTGACTATGTCCAGAGCATCTGTAAGCAGGACTATGTGGCTTTCATTCCTTTTACCTGTCACCATTTCTTCCACTGCCGCCCTCAGTGCCTCTGCCTCCGCTCTGAAATTGCTTGTGTATTTTCCAGTAGCGAATGACAGTGTTATTTGTCTGCCATTTGGTAGGTTCAGAAATGCTCCTGCCCCTCCGTTCTGTGTTGTATTTGTTACGGAACCGTCGGTGTATGCATGGGTCCAGTCCATGCTTGGGTAGTTTTCCTTTATGTAACTCAGGGTAGTATCGCTTCTTTCTTTTTCAGACTGGCAGTTTTTGTTTTCAATACCTGGTATATTTTCTACCACCTCTGGAAATATATGCTGCCTCCAGGTAGGTTTTCGTACAGTAGTGATGGGCTTTGGTGTTAGTGCGCTCATAGGGTTTTCGTGCATCTTTGCTTTGGCTATTTCTGCAAAGTTTCTTCGCTTTAGTTTCCCATTTCTGAAATTGTTTAGTCTCTGGTGCATTGGATGGTCAGTCAGTCTTCTGAGTTTCTCTGATTGCAGCTGGGCTCTTCAGTCTCTTCTATCGATCATCGATTGCAGTTTTGTAATCTTTTCAAGTTCTACAATTGGCGTTGACTTCATGCCTCCTGTTATAAGTCTCATGGCTTGGTTTTAGAGTTTGCTAACTTTATCGAAGTTCGCTGACGCGTTCAAATCAATTGAATGCCCGGCAGAAATGATCGGGGGCAAGAACACAGACCTGTCTACCACCCGATGTCGGGAATCTGTTCGAGAGAGCCACCCATTCTGGCACCCGTGTCCTTGTGAAGCTCCTTGATCAGGTTTAACAGGAGGGGGGGGGGGTGTCTAATCCATAGAGGGCTTTCTGTAAAGCCGACCAATCAACCGAGTTCATGAGATCATGTATGCAGCGCACAAGCGGCGATTGAAGGCGCGGTGCAGTTTACCAAGGAGGCATAGAGCAAGGATAGCGTAGATAAAAGAAGGACACTGGTGACGCCAGAATTTTGTGTTCAAGAGAGTCTAGAGTCTAGCCAATAGCACGTCGGCAAACACCTTCCTCGGAACCGAGAGTAGTGTCATAGGCATGTCATTGTAGCATGGTTAACGTATTCTCAATCATATCTTCCTTATCACTATCTCTAAGTTTAGCTACTAACAATTCTTTTATCACTAGTAAATGAAAGCATGTATTTTTGACAAGGCTCAAATCACTAGGCTCATTGATCACATGAAATCGTTCATCAATTATTAATGAATACTAATGTCTCTCAAGAGGTTGGTTGTTATCACTTCTCTAACTGACTAAGATTACTTCTAAAGGTTCGTGCAAGTAGCACAGGTCTTACTCTAGTACTAAACTTTACCATGGTTCTCATCACGTGGTCGGAATCTAGCAATTGTTCTATTCAATATCTATCTCTGTGCGTTGAAATAAAGGATGTCTATCTACAATTTCTCAGTCCTCATTCACTGTCTATCTCTGTGCGTTGATGTAAAGGATGTATATCTACAATGTCTCAGTCCTCATCTAATTGTCCTCGCTCGTCTGATGGGTACCTCTCAGCTTACACCAAAATGGATGTCTACCGAGACTTGTCTCGTCTCAATGTAAGGCTGGTTACTGAGCCTCTTGTCTCGTCTCACGTAAGGAAGATGTCTACTGGACGTCCAGTCTCGTCTCAGCATCAGTCAGTCGGCGTCTGCATCTGTGCTCCAATGCAGTTGTGCTCGTGTCTATGACAGACGACAGTGGTTGCGTTACTGTGGTTGACAGGGCGAGGAAACCCAAAAATCACAACGAACGACAGCTTCATGTTGAAGCAACACGTCTCAGTCTGACGAGAATGAAGTCAAGTCACTCGAGGAATGTGATAGCGACGACGACTTGAACAAAACATCACACACAGACAGATTCTTACATGTGTGTGGTCTCTCGTTTCCTTTCAGTGTTAGTCTGCTTCGGTGGCGTCTAATTCTATGACTCTATTCTGGTCACTCACTGGCTAAGTTCTGTGGTCTTAACTATCTACTTGTTCTTTACTAATGTGCTACCTACTACACAGCCCGGTAGGACACCCTTGTCTGCTGCTTCTGATCTGTCTCATATTCTGTCTCCCCCAGTTTATATGCTAAGCTCCCCCGGATTTAGTCAATGACTTCTACTTACTTGAGTTCATTTTCCACAAACTTTATTTGAACTCGCGTGTCCCAAAGAAATGCTGCCTTGTTTTGCACACTACTGAATGACCTCTTGGTCACTGGAATTTCCAGTTCAACCGTGGGAACGTGACCAATTTTGGCTGGACAGCCCCAACTTGCATTGTTTGAGAGTTGAGGACAATGCTCCGTTTAATGAGCTGAACCTCTCGGGTTGGGTTCTCAAGTTATGTGTGGGTACCACCAACGGTATTTTCATGGCTTTCCTGGCGTTGACTCGTTGGAGCCTTGTAACTCTGTTACATCATTACTGCAATCTTTGTGACTTCCCTTGCCTTTGTGCATGGAGACAGCGATTCCATCGCGCCTGTCAGCAGAGACGTGGCTCATCCTCCACATCCATGTGATGAATGGCAGAACTGATCGGTTCGATGACGTGTTTATACAGCTCCAGTGGGATGTGACCCGGGCCTGCTGCTTGTCCATCTCTAAGTTTGCGAATAGCAGCAATGACCAGCTATAGAAGAGGGCGGAAGGGGGGGGGAGGGGTGTCTTAAGTGGGTTGGGGAAGTGGGGAGGGGGGGGGGGAGGATAGAAGGTTGATGTTGGTTTCCGTATCCGGAGATTCAGCAGACAGATCTGGGCATGTCGTTGCGGTAGGTGGTTAAGAGCATGCGTATATTGCCCTTTTCATCTGTTCCTAACCTCTTCGTATGAGGACCATAGTGAGCTGCTGTCGGACATCTATACACTGCATGCGTTTTTCACGTTCTGTTTTAATCAAGGGCGCATGAGCCTGATAGTCTGATAGGCGGGTCTAAGGTCATGGGATCTGAAACCAGTCTCAACTTGTTCAGCATATTTGTCGAGAAAGCGTTCTTTGTCTGCTCTGGCAGTCGTACCGAAATGGCCTTCTAGCCGTCCGCGTGGTCATTACAAGGCCTGCCAGCTCTTTTGGAGTATGAATTTATACAAGGTATAGGAGAGACATTGCTTTGGGTTCCTTGGGCGGGGAATTAGCCTAACGACCTTACATGCTGTGTTCCTTATGACGGCCCATGCTGCCTCCGGGTTATCGGGAAGGTGGTTCTTTGCAGCTAGATTTTCCCTGACATCAACTGTGTATCTCGGGGACGCTATGATTAGCTTTGAGAAGCTGGACGTTGTACCTTCGGATCAGCACAGGTGTGGGAAGGGCAAATGGACTGATTCATGTACGTGATTATCGGCAAGCAATGGTCAGTAATGGCAGAGCCTTCCCGCCCCGAAAGACTCGAGATTTCTCACGAGGTCCTTCCTAAGGATTCCATCAAATAGAAATCTATGTGTGACGGTGGATGAAACTTTCGAAGTAGTATTAAACGTTATTTGCACTACATTTATTAACACTGTTGCGAGGAATCAACACTGCTGACATTAAACTGCAGGAATAACGTGTTTAACGTGTTATGATAAATGTGTAAATAGGAGTCGCTCAACGGACCTGATGACCCTATAAGATCTTAATCACAACAAAAGACTGCATCATTGTCATCAGCAATCATAATGCCGTGATATCATAACTTTGCAAAATGTATTAAGAAAATGACTCAATTCCGTCATGGTCCTAGGACGGCTGATGCAATACAACGCAATATAGAGATATAAATGCAGCACTGCGATATGGTTACCAAGTTACTAAATGCTGACTGAAGTGTGCATATCAACGCTATTTTACTCCAAAATGCGAGCCAAACGATTGTATTATCATGTCGTGTTCAGAACCAATACATTTGTAATATAGTTACTATATATATTTTTTTAGTATTGACAAGTGTTACAGACAAGACTGTAAATATATAATTTAAATAATTGCAATACAAAATGCAGCAAAATATGTAGTGCCTAACATGAAATATTACACGTGTACACTCGGTAGATTAGAGATGTAACGCAAAATGCAAGCTTCACTGCGTGGTCTTGAAAGGGCCCGGCCATTACTAGTTTCTGATAAGGGTGGGTAGGTAAACTAGATAAATGGTCATCAAAGTGCAACACACTTCAGTTCATGATGTCTGGAACTGCTGGAAAAAGATAATATTAGAGTATTCATCTAAAAGCTTCGTGACCCGTAGATAGAACGATTGATTATTGCATTCATCAATTAATTACGCGATGCAGAAGAAGCATAATTAAAAGACAGCATCAATCAAGTGTTACCTAATAATAACTCTTGAAGACGAACCAACAAATGCTATTCATCATTATCAAGTGTCATGCCAAGTGGCGTTGATGATAAATTTATTCTACAAGCACTTACCCTTTGATTAAATCTGCACTCAATATCTTCGTGTCCACCTCGCCGAAGTGTATCACGCCCAATCAAATATTCTTACAATGTTTTACTCTACATTGATAGCTCTCGATCCTTCCCGTTATAACAAGGTTTCCTATGCCCTTCTTTCTAAGTGTGTGGCCACTGTCTGCTTGTTAGTTTATTTTATCCTGATCGCTTATTTTTATTTTCTCACCCTATATTATCACGTCGTTTCTCATCTGTCCACGGTATAAGCAAACATTTGTATAAGAATCACGTTTATGTTATGTCATGGGATGTTTCTGTTTAGTCAGTGTCCTAAACTCACAAGATAAAACAACAGTTGTTCTACGTAACACTGTAACACTTTCACTTTCCTCTAGTGGATTTCCACCTAAAACAAGGATGACTTGATCGACAGTGTCCATTGTCGTCTACAGGAAATGAAGTATATTACTGGCCACAGGGAAGCTAATCCTAACGATCAATAAAGAAACTTGATCATGGAAAGCCACATAGACGTAACTCTGATGACGAACACCAGAAATGTCACGGAACAGCTGAAGCGACTAATGATGGCGTCCGGCCAAAACTAGTCCGGTCTAATAGGAAGCCAAACACACACAATGGAGACTATGCCTACTGACCTACTACGTATGTTGTAAAAAGAAAATTCAGGAGAGTGTAGAAGGTTGTTCTTGGAGTTAAAAACATCTTCATAAATCACCATTAACCGTCAATACAAGAGTAGATACATACATCTGTAGTTATGGCTACG
The DNA here is from genome assembly GCA_036924085.1 of Ariolimax columbianus. Classification (NCBI taxonomy): domain Eukaryota; kingdom Metazoa; phylum Mollusca; class Gastropoda; order Stylommatophora; family Arionidae; genus Ariolimax; species Ariolimax columbianus. The sequence continues at coordinate 129,068,169 of JAVGWX010000003.1, read as the reverse complement.
AAGTTCTATTAAAGTGACGAAGAAAATAGTTATTATTAAAGGCCTCACTATTTATTCTGTATCGACAGAATACGAGATGTCATTGTCCAATCTTATTAGTGCATATTCAATTGCAAATACGAGTTGTCACTGTCAAATCTTATTAGTGTATGTTCAGTTTCAAGACACACTCTACAGCTCAAATAGCGTGAATATTTTACTTGCAAACTCAGAAAAAAACGTTTGACCAAAGATGCAGCTGTGAATGAGCTGACAGCACCAAGCGACTCATAGTTGGTTGCTTACCTGATCGGTCAGTGGCCTATAACTAACGAAGACTCTATTTCGACTCCTAATGGCGGCCCTGGAATCAGACTGTAAACATGCCTATGCAGCCTGGCTAAGAGATTAAGGATCGAAGAGCGACTGCAAACTAGGCCCAGAAATGCGATGCTGAAATCGGATTTGATGGGCCGAATGGCGCAGATATAGCAGCCTTTCAATAAATTACGACACAACGTCACATTCTTTTTCAGGACGGACACCGAAGAAACACATATCCAAAAATAAAAGACAGAGTTTCTAAACGTCTCTCAGTGTATACCAGAAATATGGAGTATCGGCTGTTTTTAATTAAATAGTTAACTATCTTTGTCTATAATGATATTTACCCATACCAAGCGAAGAAGACGACAGTGTCACGCATGAGGGGTCACGTGTGAGTGAATGTGACTGGAAAAGTCTCATCATAAAACGACAAATTGTTCCACAAATGGCTCTCACGTGGATGGGATCGTTATTTCGACTGTTTTTCTTTTTGTCCTTTCGATGGCTTTTGTTGTCTGTTGCGCTACATCGATGAGTCACTGCTAGGCGATGTGAACATCTTGCGTGAAAACAGTGCTCCAGGCTAAGCATGCGGGATCAAGCATTTCCCTTATGGCGTCATCAATGAGGAGACACTTTCAGTGAGTATTTGTATCATTTCTTCTGATCCATCAATGTGCACTTGCTTGTCTTGGGCTTATCGTACAGTAGCTCATTAACAAACGCTGTTACTTGGCATGTGAACAACATGCTCAGTGCATCTGACCTTTTCTCTCTGCAGCAGAGTTCATTGAATCAAGTGTCTTGCACCGTTCATGACTTTCAAAATTGGATGTTTTATTTTGTAAGTGTATCTTAGACGGCCAGGAGGGACAGTTTATTAGTAAAGGTTTGAGTTTACTAATGTGTTCTTGTTTCGCAGGCTGATAAAAGGGTTGCTATCATCACTGTATGATAGAAGTTGATCTTGGTGGCAATATTGATTCATTATCGGTCCCAAACATTTGCTTGTAGTCGTCCAAAAGCAATACTCACATTGGCACTACTGTTGCAGATCTCAGAATCGATAGTCGTTTTTCTTATAAGAGTACTATCTAGGTAGGTGAAGCTATCAATTGCATGAAGATGCTAGCACTGTATAATGATACTTGGCTCACTGTAAGGCTTGATAGCATGTTAAAATATTGCGTGTATCTTCTTTGTGCTGACGGTATAATCAAAAGTAGTGCAAGTAGCTGAAGACTCACTCACGTCTGCTTGTCTTGTTCAGGAATAAGTGTCAATGGAACTGTCATAAACGAAGAGGATCTCTAAGATGGCCGATTCTATCAACTTCGTGATTATCTGTGACTGATTCTTCCTCTTCGTGATTATATGTGACTGATTCTTCCTCTTCGTGATTATCTGTGACTGATTCTTCCTCTTCGTGATTATCTGAGACTGATTCATTCACCTTCGTGAGTATATGTAACTGATTCCTTCACCTTCGTGAGTATATGTAACTGACTCCTTCACCTTCGTGAGTATCTGTAACTGATTCCTTCACCTTCGTGAGTATATGTAACTGATTCCTTCACCTTTGTGAGTACATGTGACTGATTCTTCCCCTTCGTGAGTATATGTAACCGATTCTTCCCCTTCGTGAGTATATGTGACTGATTCTTCCCCTTTGTGAGTTTATGTAACTGATTCTTCTCCTTCGTGAGTATATGGGACTGATTCTTCCCCTTCGTGAGTATATGTAACTGATTCTTCCCCTTCGTGAGTATATGTGACTGATTCTTCCCCTTCGTGATTATCTGTGACTGATTCTTTCCCTTCGTGAGTATCTGTGACTGATTCCTTCATCTTCATGAATATCTTAAGGAGCCTCGGATTGATAAGCTTCCTATCCGTCCTGTATTTGTTATGTACGTCAGTGACAGAGCCACGTGTAGCACCAGAAATCATGGCAGCAAATGTAAAAAAAAGTACTAGCCAACATGCTGATCTGTTTGACTGTGTTTTTGACTGGGAAGTCTTCCAAAATGTGTCCATCATTCAGTACACGAGCTATCATACCATCAATGAAACTGAACGAATGTGATGAAATTGTAGGAGCAGGCGAATCTTTACATGCTTTTTTTCAGTCTGAACAATGTCAAAGGCCATAGTCCGTTCAACACAGATTGTGACTGTGCTGTTCTTGTAAATTCCCCTGTATATAACGTGCTGCAAATATCATACTGACGGCGCCACTACTCGATCGGAAGATGCGCTGATCTTCTAAAAGTAGGTCTTGCTTGAAATCATTAGTTAGGTGATTGAGCTTGACCCCTAACCAGAATGTTGCTGGAATTTGATAGCAGGTTAACGATTACCTTGGGCTAGTACATTTGAATAATTGTTGGATCTTTACGTTCCTGCTGCATCAGTTCTTCATCGCAGATGGAGTAGAATAGTCAGGTACGCTTCCGGAGAAGCTAGGGACCACTTGAATGGTAGATCTCATCAGGAATAGCATCAGTTTCAGGGCTCTGATGTTTGGACATTGCGCTTGTCACATTCTTTACTCCAACCTCCCTGCATGGAATGTTTGGACATTCGTTGGCTTCAAACTCGCTTACTGGGATGTCTGGCGATTAGTTGACTTTGCTGGATGTCACTAGAAAGACAGCCATCTTTGAACTGCCACTTTGAAGTCATGTGGCTCATTTGCCCTTTTGAAGAACATTCTTGCAGTCTATAGCAACGATGTCTACTAGCATTACTTTGGCACAGTGTTTACATTGTTTTCCCCAATTTTCAAGTTTTTATGCGAAGTCCATCCGTATTTGTATCCCTTCACCTTTTCACTCAGATGTGAAGTGCAATCCTTCGCCTTTTTACTCAGATGTGAAGTGAATATTTAACAATATTTAATCTTTTGTCATGAAGCATGTATTAAGACTAGTTTAATGCAGTGACTGTTTCAAATGGCAATTTTATTTACGTGATGAGATTGCCACCCTTAAGCACAATCCCTTTAATCGCCATTTACAACCTGTTCAGGATGTGGCGGTGGCCCTATGCAATTCAGCCCAGGTACCACTCTTAAGCTATATTTATCTCCATCGTTATCCCCCGCCCCCACCCCCATTATCGACATTCTCTGAAGTATTGTTTTACGCGACTCAAATAACAGCTTTGGTTCAATAAGTTTAGGGATTTTATATGATCAATACTGACTGCGTACGCAGAAGAAGAAGAAGAAGATATGATCAATATTAGCTCATTGATTCACAATTCAGTTAAGACTGCCAATTTTTGCTAAACAATTACAATTTTCTTTTGTACTGGGCTAATATACACAATACTTCTGATTTTTGCTGGGTAGTTTTATTTAATTACTACAAACTTGCTGGTCACACAAGTGTATAACATCAGCAATTTGACCGTTTTGCATTAAGTTGACGAAGTAAAAGATAGATTGACAAACGGTACATTGACATACGGCTAGACAAATATCCCCCCCCCCCACCACTCCACCCCACCACCATTCCCTAGCGACTAAAGAACAGATGATTACACGTGTGAGGCCTGAGCTAACCATAGAGCAGTGTGCTGCTATAGTTTGTCTTTTAATTCATGAACAAGATCCGAAGCAATTTTCTACTAAACTGAATGTCAGATCCAGATTATTTTTCGCATGCAGCTTTGTTAAAATCTATGACGCTAAAAGATTTATATTATTTAGTCAATAGATGTTAAGCATTTTGTACATCGGCGAATTCCTTTGATCTTTTAGGATCATTGCAAAGAAATTGCATTTCATTTTAAGATTTTACAGTGCGCAGCTTAATTGCCCGTTGTATTTTGTTCAGTGCGTATCTCCGTAATGTCTTGATAGATCAATTGATTGTTTGTGTTGCCCTTCATGAACAATCGTAAATGGCACCAATATGCAAAAGTTAATATAGCCCTTCGGTCCCCATTAGCCCCTAAGGTTGTATCAACTGCGCAGCAAATTTTATGCTGCTTAAAGCAATTGCATATTGAAATGTATTTGTTGTCATTGTATGTAAACGTAATTGTTTTGATGAACATACGCTAATTCATCCAAGTCTGCTAATCAGTATGTCCACAAAATATTATATTAATCATTACGAATCTGTCGATTCAAAGAGGTTGATAATTGTTACTGGCGGGACAAATTGTAATCCATCTCGTTACCACTACTGTTTTTATTCCCAGAGCACATGTTCAACACACTTCTTCCAGAACTGAATGTCTGTTTTTGGAAGGTACTCCCGTGTCAGCACTTCAACACCACACCTTTTAAATGTCTTGTTCTGTTCGGCTACTTGTTCTTTCACTTTAGCCCACAATCTCCATAGGTATTAGGGGCGCATGATATGCAGGTAGTCGCAGAGAAGTATGACCGTACTCTCCAATGATTTTGTCAGTATGATACTCCTTTTTCTTATTTGTCTTCCTTACAAGCTACAACAATTCGGGCTTCAAATACGTGTCGTCGAAATTCACTTTGTCCTCAGCTAGCCATGTACTAATTTGAGCTTTTTTATTTGATTAAGTTAGTACTTTGTCTTCCTCTGATATTGTACTGTGATAGGATGCATTTTCCATTACTCTGCATGACTGTCTATCCCTAATTGGAAGCCGATCATTTGTCAGTAAGGGGCAGGGAAATGTGTCCATTCGTTTCAGTCTGGGAGTCTCTGCCGTCTGTACTTTTTGATTCGAAAATAAGTTCAGCGTCATGGATAAGTCTGTTTTTACTGCTTCGGCATACATTAGTAAAATGCGCTGCCATTTGCTGCTTGGAATTTGTCTTTTCTGCTCACCGTCAATTGATTGCCATTCATTACCATAAGTGTGTTGAGCATTGGCCCAGGATTCGTCCAAATATACAATATCATAGTCTTGCCTACGCCGTTCACGTATCTGTCTCTTGTATTTGCTTCTGTCAGCCGGTGACTCTTATACTTTTCTAAAGAGTACTTTTGAAAATTTCAATACTGCAGTCGCATTGCAATGTTAATGTTGGTTTCCGGAGAGTAACAAATTGATTTTTCGTAAACTTTCAAAATCTCCCGTATAATGACATCTCTACACGAAATCATGAAATTTCCTATTCCTACCTTGCTTAAAATGTATTTTTTATTTGTTGTTGTGTTTACCCTAAATCTCTATTCCACAAGTCGATGTGCGTTGCGCTACGTTTTTATTTTTGCGACTGATGGCCCAGTGCATCCGACCTCGGCATTAATTTTAAGTAAGGGTCTTTTTTCCTCCTGCATTTTCTAATGGTTTGCTTCCCCGGGATAACGGCCGCGCTGTGATGGGAAGAAAAGCCAGAACCTTCAGATTGGGAGCCGTGTCACTTAACCACTATCCCATGCCGTCCCTCTAGGCCTTACTTGATCCAACTGTAAATTGTGTTTCTTGCATCTGGGTCATAAATATCGCAATATAAATTATCCATCGTAGATTCCCTGCGGAAGAACCGGTTATAGTAAAACGGTAACCTTCTGCACTGTTCTAAATGTACATTTCAAACTCATTTTGAAATTGATATCAATCTAAATTTTGAAAAAGCAGCCAGATGTCACAATAACAACACCACAAACTATAATATCGTGATACGCCTATATCTGAATGGCAGTTTCGCATGATTGACCTTGGCTGTTTTTCGCACTAGACAAAGTGTATAATTGGCGCACGAGAAAACTAGGAACTAGTTTTTACTCATCGTATTTGAATGTCAAAACTTATATTTTTAAAACAGCACAAGTGTGTATCGTAAACATGTTAAAATTATGTAAAATTCAGTGACGGTGCTTTTAATATAGCCCAATGAATACATATCTCAAAATACATCACATTTCTTAAATTTAAAAAAAAAAATTTTCTCAACGTCATGGATATTCTAACGCTCATGCGAAAAATCATCTAGATCTGACATGCAATTTAGTAGAAAATTCCTTCCAACCTTGTTCATAAATTAAAATACGGGCTTAAGTTAGAGTGTATGTAATGCAGGGCTTCTCAGACTAGGAATCGCGATCGCTCTAGAGGTTTCATAAATATTGTTGCGGTTTGCGGTAATATTTGATTTTTTTTTATCATAAATAATTATATAACTAATTGCATCCTTCATTTTGAACAATAGTGGCAACATTGTTTATTGTAGCATTTGGTGATACGTCTCAACAATTCCACAATCGTTTTATAACTGGCGGATAAAAATAAGTCACTATCATCAATTTTACACAATTGCGCTTGTGCGATAGGTCGTGTTTTCGCCAATTAGAGCACGCCTTCGTCCGTTGAGCCTTATCGGCCGGTGCAAGCCCTGCAATTTGGAACTGGGAAAAGAAATCAGTGGAACTCGACTCATTGCAAAAGATTCCACTAGGTGGGGGTCAACTTCAGTTTATCCATGTGCGGAACACCTGCTCAACTAGCTACTAACCCGTTGAACCCCATGCGCCGTGTGTGGATGGTCTGACTAGAAGTGTGTGATCCTGCGTGTGCCAAACTCTTGTCAGTTGTACACTGTTAGTTATAAAGTGTTCCGTTATTTAGTTTGGTGTGCGTGTACTGTAAGCAGCGTATGAAGTTGTTCTGGCGAGCGAAAAAATTAACTGACACCAGTTATTGGCTGCCATTATTTCAGAATCAAATTGCAACAAAATGTAAAATATCTTAGATTTGAATAAATGGTTCAGAGGCTAAGACAGTAGATAATACTGAAGATATTCATAATTCGGTACTGGACTCATCCAACAATCTTTGCAAATGTATATGATGAAATAGACCTGCGACGGCGATGTCAAGAAATGAAATAATACGATTTATGTGTGAAAATAACTCAAAATATTTCGTTTGCAATGAATATTGGCTGTGCAAATGATACTATCTGTCAGATTTAGTTGAAAAATAACTAAGTTATTATGTCTCTCCAATGGGAGAGTACGGATATGTTTACACTGAAGAACAAAATTCAGGCCTTAAAGACAAAATTTCACATATGGAGGCATACAGGAAAAAATAATTCATTTCAAATATTATCATGCACAGAAGATTTTATTGTGGATAATATGTTAGGTTTTTTTATTTGATTAAGCGGATTATAATTGACCAATTGGTATGCTTGGTAAACAATGTTCAGATATATCTTTTACCGGAATTATACAATAATCAGTTAGATTGGAATTTTGTTTTTGACTTCTTACCATGGAAAAGGAAAATGTGAACCACCTATCGAAGACAGCTCAGTAAGAATTCTGCAGAGCTTTCGTGTGATTCAAATCTCAAACTTGAATTTTCAAGAAAAAACTTGAACACTTTTTGACTTGGTTCTGTAGCAGAATTTTGTAACGGAATTAGCAATGACAGCTATTCTGTCATTTGGTATCTATTTGTATGAATGGAAATGTTAAACATTTACTGCAAGTAAAACAAAATACTGCTTAAGTCTTATGAGCTTCAAGATTCATATGAGACCAGCAGGGACAAATATTAAGCCACGATTCGAGTTATTGTATCAGAATAAGCAATCACATCCACTCCATTCAAGGGTAAACTTATTTGTATCTTTTGTTAAGCCTTCAGTAATATAATCTTAAATACAGTGTTAGTACCAATTGCACTATGACATTGAGTGAAGAATCGTGAAAAAATGTGTCTCATCCGAAGTTGTCGCCGATGAAAAAAGTTTGAGGAAGTCATGATGTAATGCACAAAAAAGAGTACTAATATGTTCTCATGAGCCATGGAGACATTCGTCATGACACTTGCGGTTCTATCCCGTACGATACAATAATATACAATAGTAATAAAAATGCCACTTTAACTATCTAAACATATGATACAAAGTTGAATAAGGATGGATGTGTATGGGGCTAGCAACATCATCATAAAACATAATGGTATATACTCTATCAATTCAATAGCATTTTAAGTGAATTGATACAGACTTCTTGCATAGAACCAATTGCTGTGATCGCACTGTACTTCATATAACAGTAAATGGCAGACAAGATGAAGAAAGTCGTGCTTGGACAACTTGTATGCACACTTCTCGTGTGAACTCAGAATCAACAAAATATTTATCTGATGCATGTCATCGTTGAGTTCAGAGCAAACCCCAATGCTGCTGGCTGCTTTGGTTTTGGGAAGTTCTGCCTATGAGTCAGTAGTTAAACATACTTTGTCAGTCGTGCAGATGATTTCAATGATTTTTACTATGCCCTAGATGTTAGAATTTATACTTTGTATATATAACAATAACTTCGTGTTTTTTGGCCTAACAATAATTTATTCACGAAACAGCGTGTCTTAGATTGCATATTTGTTTCTTAAATTTTGCGAACATTTTGTTGAGAGATATCGCCGCTGTACTTTAATGTCTTGTGTGTCATAAGCTTCTATGCGTTTTTGTTTTTAAGCAAGCGTCATTTCTTGTTTTAAATATGTCATGCCCAGTGTGTGCCAAGTTCTGTGACATAGAATAAGCACAAATGTGTGATAAGCATCGGCGATGCGAACGAAGTTCATTTGGTATGCACCTGAAAAATTCGGCAGACACATTTTTGTGTGTGCATACAATCATTTGAAGCCGTGACATCCCCAGACAGAGATGGACTTTGCGAGAAAACTTCTGACAATGTTAAAAGTAAACCAATTATTTCATACAAATTACTCGTCGGGAAGCGCCTAAACCTGTCGGAATGAATAATTCACGAGAACGCACATCCTAATTTTATTAAAAGTGGTGGGTTGACTGAAAACAACAAAACCAACCCCAGTGTTAGAAACACCTAGTCCCTCAGTGAAGGACAAACAGACCAGCAGACGACTGCTGATGTGATTAGGAAGTCAGTGTTGGCCCGACTCGCCATCTTCCTGCAGAAATGTATGACGTCACGTTTTCAAGATGGTTGCTGTCTTGCTTGGGGAAGATTTGAGCGGTGTGAATTAAGTGCTTCCATCAAGATATCGGTAAACGATGTATGGGCTGATGTATGAATGAACATTGGTATATCACACTTTGAATATCGGTCAATTGTGTCCATATTATCCTGACCTGTACCGCACGTTAACGTGTTAGTTGTTTGTGTACCAAGCTATGCAAATTGCGGTTCACAATGGCCCGCCGTTATCTTCAGAACTCTTTTGTATGCATATTGTCAGAGTCAACTGCTTGAAGATATTGACCATGTCCAGTAATTGTTAGTCCTTTGTAAGATTACGACAGGTAGTTCCTTTATTAGAGAAGTGAATTCCGAGTTCAGAAACAGGATTGCCAAGACAAGTGCTGATATTTTAATACTACAAGCAAATGTTTGAGGACGACAAGGAATGCATATTGCTACCGAGATCCATGCGCATCGGGATTCTGTACTAGCCTCCTTTCCATACAAACAAAATGGACAGCCTGTATTATATGTATCAGGAAACTCAACCATTTCCATGTGAGTAGTCTCCGTAGGCTACTTCTGATCAGCTGACGAAATAAATGTATTCTCAACATGGTAAGACTATCGAGAATGTTATGGCTGCTACAGAAAATCCATGATAGATAGACTGGAGATGCTGTTTGCATGTCCGATCACCACTTGCCTAATTAGCTTATGCCCTTTGAGCTCAAGACATGCACTCGCTCAATGAAGGATTGGAAATGGGAGAGAGGAATACGATACAAAGAGTTATTTAAATTGGTTTTGAGCTGTGACCTCATTGATAACCTCCTATGAAAGGATTGCTCAGGACCGCTTATCCTGGCGCAATGCCGTCGTATACAATGTTTGAATAGCTGAGCAGAGATTCACCACGAAACACAGAGAGCTACCCGAAAGGACAGGTCAATTTGTTGCGCTAAGATAGGATTGTACAGTCAAATGCTGTTACAACAGACTTCCCATATTTGACGCTGTAGTTATCTTCGCTCTCCAATGAACAAGACCTACTATTGTTATTATTGGTATTATTTTATTGTTATTTGTATTACTTTTTTTATTGTTATTATTATTACCAGAATACTATGATCGAGTTAATTATGCCATTTAAACTTAAACTAGATGTAATACCTCTGTCTCACCCACCCACTAATGTTTGTAACCTGTGTTGGTAAGAACACACTTCTTCAGTGTGTCACGTCTTTTGGTAAAAGCACATTTCTTCTGTTTCATTTCGTGTAAAAACACATTTCTTCTGTTTCATTTCGTGTAAAAGCACATTTCTTCTGTTTCATTTCGTGTAAAAACACATTTCTTCTGTTTCATTTCGTGTAAAAACACATTTCTTCTGTTTCATTTCGTGTAAAAGCACATTTCTTCCGTGTATCATTTTGTGTAAAAGCACATTTCTTCTGTTTCATTTCGTGTAAAAACACATTTCTTCTGTTTCATTTCGTGTAAAAACACATTTCTTCCGTGTATCATTTTGTGTAAAAGCACATATCCATGTCGTCACTATTATTTGTAACCAGTCTTCCAGTAGTGAATCTTTAACATTGTTAATCCATTATTTCTTAGCTGTCTGTTCACTCTTAAACTCTACTATTTGGTGTAACAGACTCGTGCCACCGGTAGATTTGAAATTATTCTTCCTAAATTCTAGTTGGTAAAGATTTGAGACACAATGGATTAGTGTCATTGGATTGATTTTTTTAAAGTAATTAGAATCCACACAAAAAAATCTAGAACAATTAAAGACAATGCAGAAAACAGACTTTGTATTGGTAGAGCAATATCCAGGACAATTGAATATGAATTACGGGCAGTTTTAAAGCCTTATATCTTTCATTATTTATATTTTATTGTATGATATCGAAAACAACAAATTATGTATTTGGGGAGATATTATGTTCTAAAGTCTTACGTTATTTTTTAAATATCACTGTTCAAAGCACACTGCGTATTTTGTAAGTAGCAGTGATATTAGTTTCAAACGTTAAACTGTCAATTTGAACTTGGAAACTAAAAGCTTCAATGTAAAAAAAATGTCTATCAATTTCTGATTTCATAAAACGTTCGGATTCCAGCAACAGTCGTATTCGGATTTCGTTACTATACTAGCTAAAAGTGCTGCTGAAATCATAAAAGAATATGAGGTTCAGAATAAAAAGACAGTTATTATCAGCAAAAAAACCGAGCGGAGAGAAATGTAGTTAGGACAAAAATGTGAAGCTGATGACAATATTTGCGTTTGTTCGGTCCTGGAGTTGTGTCTCGAAATGAGTTGCCAACATTATGCAGATCCTAGGTGGCAATCGATAGAAGGGTTACTTCGAAACATGAGCAAAAGATTGGCAGCAAAGACACAAGTCACGTCCCTTGTTGTTTATTAGTTTACTTTGATTACTTGTTCTTTTCTGTAATCTTCGACAATTTCATAATCAGTTTCTGGAACTACTTCATCTCTTTACGTTATGTTATGAAGTTCTTCAACAATTTACTTATGGAGAAGTACATTATATTTTTAGTTGACTATCATCATTAGCTAAATGAGATCGATCGATCTATAGATCTATATAATTTCATTAATCTATCAAATCTATAAAATCAATATATATATATATATATATATATATATATATATATATAGATAGATAGATAGATAGATAGATATATAGATAGATATATAGATAGATAGATAGATAGATAGATAGGTAGATAAGTAGGTAGGTAGGTAGACAGACAGACAGATATATAGATAGATAGATAGATAGATAGATAGATAGATAGATAGATAGATAGATAGATAGATAGATAGATAGATAGATAGATAGAAAGATAGATAGATAGATAGATAGATAGATAGATAGATAGATAGATAGATAGATAGATAGATAGATAGATAGATAGATAGATAGATAGATAGATAGATAGATAGATAGATAGATAGATAGATAGATAGATAGATAGATAGATAGATAGACAGACAGACAGACATATATATATGTCTGTCTGTCTGTCTATCTTTCTGCCTGCCTGCCTTCATGTCTGCCTGTCTGTATGTCTGCCTGACTTCCTGCATGCCTCACTGTCTGCTTGCCTGTCTGCGTGTCTGTCTTGTCTGTCTGTTTTGTCTGTCTTGTCTATATATCTGTCTGTCTGTCTAATTATATAAGCAAGCAGATACAATTAAAGATTGTTATTCCTGTTAGAACCCATTGGTAGACAGTTCAGTTAATACTTAACGACGTCTCTTTGCTACCATGTAATATTGGATCTTCGTATATTCTGAACGTACTTAAATAGCTCGACTGCAGCCCTAATACCTTTATTGCAATTCGTGGCTCTTCTGTAAGCTCACTTCTATTGGAATGACGACTGAAGTTGAAACGAAGAAGGAGATAGGAACGATTTGATGTGAAGCAATTGTGAGAAAAGACAGCCCTTATTCCGTGTGTGAAAAATCTAAAAACTGACATTTTTGAATGAAAAAAAAACCGTCAACGACACGACGACAAAGAAAATCAAAATACTGCTATCGAAATGCTTCAGCTAATCCACTGTAAATTTTTGCATACTTTAGTTTTAATGAAGAAAAACTAAACAATGAAGAGAACTGACTTAATTGCGTCATAAAAATATGCTACATGGTACAATTTAATCTCTATCACTTTATATTGGAGAACAGTATCGGCTATGTGATTAACTGATATGTACACACGATATCCTACAATTCCACATAATACGGGAAAATAACATGAATTTATCAGGACGTTCACTTCCCCATGATCGTCTACAATGGACGGCGGCCTTTTTTTTCGCATTATGTGGTCAACATGCAGCACTTCAATCCAATGATAATTTTCTCGAGAACAAAAAGTTATGTATTTGAATTACGAGTAATATTAACGTTACTTGCGTAAGCCTTGCTGGCGGACAATGCAACTGCAAATGATACATTCAAAACATTTCTACATACAAAATGACACATTCACATCTAACTAGAGCAGCCATATTTAGGTTCAAGATGTCGCGACTTTAGTTCAGCTCAGTTCAGTGCCATCTCTGCATCTAAGTATGGCTAAAATGAATTCGCAGTGTACTGTTTGTCTTGTCGTAATGGTGCAATCTGGTAGGTTTTTTCCAGTCTATCCCCTGATGTTATTCACCCACTTATAACAGTGTCTGCCTTTATGACGAATGCCTTCAACCCTACCCTATTCGCGACTACTAAAGAGGGAATAATGGTTTCTTTTCGAATTGTTAGTATTGGAAACATTAAAAAATGGTATCCTGAACAATATTAAATTTACACATTTCAGATGTGGATTCCGTGCAGCAAAATGCGTAACAACTTAAATGTCGTAAAAGGGGACTGAACCTTACCATATAAACGCAGTTACAAACCCATCACTACACAGGGGCAACAACTTCTACTTTAGCACAAGACCGCTGTCAATTCGCCAAAATGCAGTGATACTTGAATGCATAGTACAAAGGAAAATAAGTGAAAAATGTAGGAGCTTAATGGCAGTAAGAAGGCTTAATACGACCAGACATAGTGATGTACTCACAACCGTACTACCAAATCACCGTGATCGATTTCATTGTACTACAGCATCATGATCGAGTTGATTGTACTACGTCATGGTGATCGAGTTGATTGTATCACATCACCATAATCGAGTTTATTGTAGCACATCATGATCGAGATGATTATACCACATCACCATGATTGAGTTGATTGTACCACGTCATGATGATCGAGTTGATTGTACCACATCAACATGATTGAGTTGATTGTACCACATCACCATGATTGAGTTGACTTTACTACATCACTATGATCGAGTTCACTGTACCCTATCCCCGTGTTCGAGTTGACTGTACCACATCCCTATGATCGAGTTCACTGCACCACATCACCATGATCGAGTTAACTGTACCACATCATGCTGATCAAGTAAATGGTGCTGTTCGAATCTAGATTAGAGGAACAGCAAACTTTCAGAAAGACCAAACATGTGAACCTGGTAACAGTGCTGATACAAATCCTGATTCACAAACATAGTTCAAGGTCTAGAAGTAGACTAAGACAGCTCAGTTACAAAAAACTGTATATGATCTACTGAAAGAATTAGGCCTGGAAAGTGAGTCCAGAGCCGGAGCAATGAAAGACTTTGGTGAAGCAATCGAAAAGGCGGCATAAAGTCTATTGAACAAAGGCAACGTGAAATGGCATGTAGAAAAGTATAGTATCAATAATAAAAATACTTGTTTCAGCACCACCTCAAGCTAGCACAATGGATAAGACACCAGCATGGCAACAAAAAAGAGATGTTTGATCAATCTCCAAGTTTTACTGAAGAAACAGAAAGTGAACTACAACAAAAACAACAAAGACTAGTCAAAGGTGGATGGTATTTGGGAGTCTGACCGTTAAAATGCCATGCAGCTAGATGTTCCGAAACAATCTCTTGAATGGGGCACTTCTAATGATCAGATTTGATCCTGCTGCATTGCCCTGCATACATACATACATGCATGTACATAAATATGCATACATATATACACATACATACCTACATATACATTCATATACATACATATACATACATACATATACATACAAACATATATACATACATACATACATACATCCATACATACATACATACACACATACATACATACATACACAATACATACATACATATACATACATACTTACACATACATGCATACATACATACATACACACACACACACATACATACGTACATACATACATACATACACACATGCATGCATACATTCATACATACATACATACATACATACATACATACATACATACATACATACATCATACATACATACATACATACATACATACATACATACATACATACATACATATACAGGAGGCTTCATGGCCTAGGGATGAAGCGCCAGTTTCACAATCCCAACGTACCCTGTTCGAATCGCGCTTCTTTCCAGTTTCGCAGACATGTTTTTTTTTCACTCCTCTACGTACGGAAAGTAATGGTAACGTACCGTACTGCACACTTGCCAAGAAACTCATAACAGCTAAATAGGTTTGGCGGTTATAAGAAGTGACGTTGTGCGAAGTACTTGATAGTAACTTATGTAATATATATATACATACACAAGGGGTCTTCAAATTAGAATCTTAAAACAAAAATTGGTAAATGTATTCTGGAAAAGTTAAACACAGTGGAGTCACCATTGCGCTCGATACAATTCCCCCAGCGTCTACAAAGTGTATGGATACTCGTAGAAAGTCTTTCCTTTCAATGCTTCTTTACTCGTTCAAAGACGTGAAAATCACTTGGGAATACGTCAGGTGTGTACGGCGGATGTGATTGACATTGGTAGTGGAGGCCCTTGATGGTTGCAGTTGTTGCACGGGCAGGATAGTGTCCAGCATCGTCATGTTGCAAATGTCAACTTTCCTTTGAAGTACATGTCGTTGGGATTTGATTGTGGATCAAAGATGATTCCTGTATACGTGACACTAGTGATAGTGTATTCCTGGCCATGTAGTGCTGTAGAATAATGCCTATTTCATCTCAAGAGAACGCCAGCTTAACCTTGCCTACAGACTGCCGCGTGCAAAACTCTTTGGTTTCGGTGATGAGGAATATCACTACCCCTTTGCTCTCTCTCTCTCGCCCTCTCTCTCTCTCTCTCTCTCTCTTTCTCTCCCTAAGTTTCATTTCAGGCTTGTGGTACCAGACCCACATTACATCTCCAGAAACAATTCTTGCTAGGAAATTGTCATCTTATACTTCAAAACTCCGCAATTCTGGAGCAGCCATCTTTTTACTGCAATTATGACGTCATGTGATAGCCCTTCAAGGACACTCTTGACTTCCTAATCAACCATATTAACAATTTGCTATACATAGACATGGTTTTTTTTTTATTTCTATCCCACTTTTAAGGTTTTCATCTGTATTAATAATAATAATATTTCATCCATGGCATACTGCATTCTTGAGTATGTGTGTTGCTAATCAAGCCAATGCAAGCGCGGAACGTTCTATGACACAACTGGAAAACATAGTCCGCAGCTGCCTCTAGTATTCCCTGTGCTCTATACTTCATAATTTCGTGTCTTTCCTGGACTACCTGAACAGGGAGGCTCTCGCTGATTTCAACGCCATTTGTGACCAAACTATTCCAGGTTGAACGATCTTGAGCCAGGTTTTCCCAGGTGTTAATGTATATTTGACAGCACTTAAGGGATTACTTCAGACAGTCCTTAAAACGCTTTTTCATATGCAATATGCGTCTTAGACAATTCATGTGAAAATGATTTAGCCTCCTGGCGTTATCAAAGTATACAGTCCATCTCGCTCTCTCTCTCTCTCTCTTTCTTTTTCTGTCTCTGGCGTAAAATAGGATGAGAGAATGGCGCACTTCAGCCCAGTCGTTATACACCAATGATCAACTAATTAGTCCAAGAACAACACAATTTATATGACGACGACATTGCAATGGCTGCAAACAGAAATTGTTTTGAGGATGTAGAGCGTATGTCAGAGAAAATAGCCGAATACTATGTGGAAAACCACCTCAAAGTCAAGCCCATCTGAAGACTCACATGTGATCTCCACTTGAATAAAAGAGAAACAGCAAGACGACAACTTCAAATTAAATGGCACGGACAGGTACTTGAACTCAGCGATGCGCCCAAGTACTTAGTCATTGAATTGGACTGCACATTATCTTACAAGGCACATTGCGGTAAAACAAAAGTCAGGACAAGAAACAACTTAATTCGCAATTTGGCAAACACTGTATGTAGAGCATTCCCAACGATGGGCTCCGCACATCAGACCTTGCCCTTCACTCTCATCGGCAAAGTATGCGGCACTTGTTTGGAATGCATCTGCACACACGAAACATGTCGAGGTGGCAAATGGAGTTTAACGTAAAATGTACAGTAATCCACATGGACAGATCAAATATGGAATATAATTACAGAATTGGAGTGAACAATATTAGAAAGATAGAAAAGGAATA
The DNA here is from genome assembly GCA_036924085.1 of Ariolimax columbianus. Classification (NCBI taxonomy): domain Eukaryota; kingdom Metazoa; phylum Mollusca; class Gastropoda; order Stylommatophora; family Arionidae; genus Ariolimax; species Ariolimax columbianus. The sequence continues at coordinate 129,050,869 of JAVGWX010000003.1, read as the reverse complement.
TGACCTTTGAATTAAAATAGATCATACAGGAAAGGTGAGTGAGAAAGTTTAGGTAGCAGTTGAAAAGGTAAATGCAATGTTAGGTATGATAATAGGAAATATCAAATATAGTAGCAAGGAAGTGATTGTCAAACTGTATAAAGCATTAGTTAGACCTAGACTAGAGTACAGTGTTCAGATGTGGAGTCCTTATCGAAGAGATATATGAACATGCTGGAAACGATAAAAAGCTAATAGTGGGATTCCAGAATTACAGTTATGAGGAACGGTTTAGAAAAACTGACATTTTGTCTCTTGAAAAAAGAAGTATTCAGGTTATTTAATACAGATTTTCAAGATAATCAAAGGAAGAGATAAATTCGACTATAACAAGTTTCTCAAAATACAGTCACCTACAAAAACAATTGGGCACAACTACAATTTAATTAAAGAAAGGTCCAGATTAGACATGAGAAATAATTTGTTAGTCATAGAGTGGTGAATGTTTGGAATGCATTTCTACAGGAAATAGCGGAGGAAGGGTCAATGTATGCATTCAAAAAAAGGTTGGATGTACATTTGTTTTAGATCAAGGAACTCTAAAAGAAACTGGTTGTATACAGACTGCAGAATCTTCTAAACCAGTATAAAGACGGTAAGTTAAGTTAACGTGCTCTTACAAATTTTGGTTTTGTTCTTGACATTTCTCCTGTAGCTGACCCGATGCAAATATCATGTCTACAGTTCCTCAAACAGCTCTGATTCCACACAGGCTTTCCGAGAAGTGGTGGTCTAGCTCAAGATGTTTGTTCAGACGATTGAGTAGTACGGTTACAAGGATCATGTCGCATTAGTCAGCAGCGAAAATTCCGTTTTGATTGTCCAACTCGGTAATTTCGTTTTCTCTTGTAGATATGTAATTTCGACGCATCCTTCATTTCTTGTGGAACTATTCCTTCATCCCATATGGAGCAGAAGAGTTCAGTGAGCTTCATTGTAAGACATGTTCCAGCTACTGTATATACGTGAGCTGATATTGCTTCAGTTCCAAGGGCTTATCTAGAAAAAATAACTTTGATGGCTTTGTCTACTTCATTTCAATGATGAGCTCATTCATGGCCAAAAATGTTTCTATCAACGGCATACGTTGGATGGCCTCTACATTTATAGATGATGGACTGTTAAGGATGTTGCATAAATGTTCCGCCCATCTGTCGAGGATCTGAGCCTTTTCTGCTATCAGCAATCCATCGGCGTTGCGAACTGATACTTTATCAGAGGGTTGGGGACCATAAAGTGCTTTCAGGGCCTTGTTCAATATTTTTAGGTCATTGCGCACTGAAAATGCCCCGATCCCGTCTGCTTAGTCAGAAATCCTGTAACTTCCTGTGTCTCGTCTAGACTGTTCTTTGAACGATAGTGAAAGATGTTTTCTTTGACAAGAACGATGTGTTATTTCGAAAAGCTCTGTGCGCTTAACGCTTTGTGTCGAAAAGAATCTTAAATTCACCATCATCGCTTGTGCTTTCGTTGATGGACCAAGGTGTTTCAGCGCTGTAAAGTAAGCAATGGCCCTTATGGTCTCATTGGTTAGGCTTTTAAACTCAAGTTGGTGATCACGAGACGATGGTCAGTCCAATACTCCGCACCACAAACAATATTAGTTATTTTAACATCACTCGATCCCGACGGCTTAACAATGATATAGTCAATAAGATGTCAGTTACGGGACTTTGTACGCATCCATGTAGTCCTATTTCTAGCTGAGAGACTGACGATGGTGTGGGTAATGATAAGTTTGTTTGTGACGAATGCCTTCGGTAAGAGTAGGCCGTTGTCGTTACATTTATATATATTATTATGACGATTGATGCCATCCCATGTAGTGTGATCTGCGCCAACTCTGGCATTAAACATTTTTAGCAAAATCAGTTTGTCAGATTTTGGGACCGCATTAATAAGTGACTTGTGATCTTCATTGAACCTGTCTTATCTACATATATATATATAGGGCTCAGTGTTCTCGAGGTAATTTGTCTAGCTCAGGTTCTGAAAGCTGCAGGCTCGAATCACGATGTAGACAGGGATTTTTTTTTCACGTGGATCTTCTGGTAAAAAATGCCTTGATCTCTGGGTATTGAGATCGTGCTTCCGTGTTCAGTGTTGAGCTCGTTAAAAACTCCTTGGAAGTTGGAAATCGAAAAGAGTAGGCTTAACGTCAGATGCTCAGACAAAATTCAATTTAAAAATTTACCCAAGTTATTTTTACCTTACCTCAGGTGGTTTGTTAAGAGCAGATATAGATTTCGCCGAACTGGCTGCGGGTCTACTTAGCTCAAGTGTTTGAGTCTATTAAGATCGTTTAAACCACCCTTCAAGAAACTGATTGAGAACTCTGTAGAGTTCTATCGATTACGATACCAAGATGATGGATTTGTTTACCTTTGGTCTTTCGACTTGGATTAAAAACATATATAATTAAAGGGGCTACTACTACTATGTGTTGCGTGTGTGTTGTCTGTGTGTTGTTTTGTGATATGTGGTATGTATTGTGTATGTGTTGTGCGTAAGATGTGTGTTGTGTTGTGTGGCTCGTGTTGTGTTGTGTGACGTGTGTTGTGTGATGTGTGTTTTGGTGTGTGTATTGTGTTCTGCGGTGTGCGTTGTATGTGTTGCGTGCTGTGTTTTGTTTGTGTTGTGTGTTGTGTTGTGTTGCGTGTGGGGTGTGTGTTGTTTGTTATGTGTTTGTTGTGTGCGTGTTGTGCGTGTGGTTTTTGCATGTGTGTGCGTGCGGACACTTTAGTGTATGACAGCCCTCATCTCAGTTGAAAAACACATTCTAAACATATGGATAATATCTTATACCTGACTTCTAAATTCACTTCCATTTGCATGTTTGTGTACATTTGGGGGCCTATGTATGTGTACGCGTGTAATACCCGCTATTAACCATTAACTATTTCTACATTACCTTCACATTTTCTTCCTGCTCAAGGAACATGTCTACCACATGTCTACAATTAAGATAGTCTTCATCCATATCACACCCTCTTTGCCGACTATGTTTATAATCATTTATTGAAAGTGTCTGGTAGCTATCACCCAACTAATAGCCTGGCTGGGTTTCCGCGCTCCGCCCTTCCATTTTCTGGTAAATTTCCGCCATAGCGATGTGCTTTTATTTTCTAATGATAAATAAGTATATTGGAAGCATCTGGACACCTGTGATTGCACACCTTGAAGGATCTGGACACCTGTGATTGCACACCTTGTATCGAAATCTCTAAGCTTATCTGTTTACCTAACGAAGTACAGATAGATGTTTTCTGTTTTGCAGTTTTCGTGCGCTTAACTTACTTTGCGTCAATGATTTGTGCGTGTGTTTCGCTTACACCAAATTCACCTCAGTAGTTCTTTGGGCACACAGAATGGCGCCACTGTTTCCTTTCTTGCATGTCGTAAAATGCGTCTAAAGAATGTTGGGACATTCTGTAAAGTTAATAAAAATTTAAGTTACACCCAATTTCTATGAAGTCTTCACACTGATCATGAAAATAGCCAATTAGTGTGAAAGAGGAAGTGATGTCAAATAAAATAGGTCTGGTCGTATTGTGGAAATGCTTAGAATCCATGGTTGGAGTTCATGTGAATAAACAAGATGGCATGCTAACTTCGAAAGAAAAGGCATTTTATATTGTTGATTAGTAAGGACATTATATAGTGTTGATTAGTAAGGACGTCAGATGTTGTTGGTTAGTAAGAACGTCAGATATTGTTTGTTAGTAAGGACATTAAGTATTATTTGTTAGTAAGGACATTACGTATTGTTTGTTAGTAAGGACATTAAGTATTGTTTGTTAGTAAGGACATTAAGTATTGTTTGTTAGTAAGGACATTAAGTAACGTTTGTTAGTAAGGACATTAAGTAACGTTTGTTAGTAAGGACATTAAGTATTGTTTGTTAGTAAGGACATTAAGTATTGTTTGTTAGTAAGGACATTAAGTAACGTTTGTTAGTAAGGACATTAAGTAACGTTTGTTAGTAAGGACATTAAGTAACGTTTGTTAGTAAGGACATTAAGTAACGTTTGTTAGTAAGGACATTAAGTATTGTTTGTTAGTAAGGACATTAAGTATTGTTTGTTAGTAAGGACATTAAGTAACGTTTGTTAGTAAGGACATTACGTATTGTTTGTTAGTAAGGACATTACGTATTGTTTGTTAGTAAGGACATTAAGTATTGTTTGTTAGTAAGGACATTAAGTATTGTTTGTTAGTAAGGACATTAAGTAACGTTTGTTAGTAAGGACATTACGTATTGTTTGTTAGTAAGGACATTAAGTATTGTTTGTTAGTAAGGACATTAAGTAACGTTTGTTAGTAAGGACATTAAGTAACGTTTGTTAGTAAGGACATTAAGTATTGTTTGTTAGTAAGGACATTAAGTATTGTTTGTTAGTAAGGACATTAAGTATTGTTTGTTAGTAAGGACATTAAGTAACGTTTGTTAGTAAGGACATTAAGTAACGTTTGTTAGTAAGGACATTAAGTATTGTTTGTTAGTAAGGACATTAAGTAACGTTTGTTAGTAAGGACATTAAGTAACGTTTGTTAGTAAGGACATTAAGTATTGTTTGTTAGTAAGGACATTAAGTATTGTTTGTAAGTAAGGACATTAAGTAACGTTTGTTAGTAAGGACATTAAGTATTGTTTGTTAGTAAGGACATTAAGTATTGTTTGTTAGTAAGGACATTAAGTAACGTTTGTTAGTAAGGACATTAAGTAACGTTTGTTAGTAAGGACATTAAGTATTGTTTGTTAGTAAGGACATTAAGTATTGTTTGTAAGTAAGGACATTAAGTAACGTTTGTTAGTAAGGACATTAAGTATTGTTTGTAAGTAAGGACATTAAGTAACGTTTGTTAGTAAGGACATTAAGAAACGTTTGTTAGTAAGGACATTACGTATTGTTGGTTAGTAAAGACATTAAGTAATGTGTGCTAGTACAGACATTAATTAGTAAGGACGTCAGATATAGTTTGTTAGTAAGGACAACACGTATTGTATTGTTGGTTAGTAATGACATTATATATTGTTGGTTAGTTAGGACATTATGTGTTATTCATTAGTAAGGACATTATGTATTGTCGATTAGTATGAACATCAGATATGATATTATCGGGTAGTAAGGACATTAGATACTGTTGGTTAGTAGGTACTTTACATATTATTGGTCAGTAAGTGCATTATATATTATTGGGAAGTAGGGACTGTAGATAGTGTTTATTTAGTAAGGACATTAGATAATGTTGGTTAGTATGGATATTGGATGTTATCGGTTAGTAAGGACATTGGATACTGTTGGCAAGTATGGACATTGAATGTTATCGGTTATTGAGGACATTAAGTACTGTTGGTTAGTAAGTACATTACATAGTATTGGTTAGTAAGTACTTTAAATATTATTGGGAAGTAGGGGCATTAGATAGTGTTTATTTAGTAAGGACATTAGATACTATTGGCAAGTACGGAGATTGGATGTTATCGGTTAGTCTGGACATTAAATACTGTTGGTTAGTAAGGTCATTAGATACTATTTGCTAGTATGCACATTAGCTATTATTGGTTAATGAGAACCCTAGATATTGTTGGTGTTTTGTAATCTAATTTTTCTTGAGTTCTACACTTTTGACGATGTTTCTCTGGAAGGGAACGTGCAGTGGCCCTACCCGTATCCCGGAGCATACTAGCTCTAGTGCAATGCAAGGATTCTCAGTAGGCTCTCCAGTAAGGAGATGGCAGCGTTCATCCCTACCTATTTAGAAAGATGCTGTTACACAATCTGTTTCCAAATGTGCGCCAGGTAATTGAGGTGGAAGATCTTGGTCAGTATGTTGCTGGTGTCCATGTAGTGAATCTTTTTTTCCTAAGTAGGCTGTTGGTAGTTATTAGTTCTTAGTTCTTAGTCAACCTGTACTTCTACAGGAGCAGTTGCCAATGTGCAGGTCCCAGCCCTGGTATGAGCTGGATGTAACCGGGAGAAGAGACACCTGCTTAGCGGGCTAGGCTCGAGCAGCTTAAAAGTCTGCTGCGTTGGTACAAGCTCTTAGGGAGGGTGGTTAGCCGATGTGCGAGTCCGTCTTAATAAACTCAAACACTAGAGCAAAGTAGACCCGCAGTCTGTTGGGGCCATCTATGCTGCTCTAAACAAACCACCTAACCATGGCCGATGTTTTGCCATGGTATACAGTTAGCCGCTTCTTACGACATGCTCTCTGTAAGGCAGTGGAACTATTCTTGTACTTGTAATACACAATGACCCCGGCAGGCCACTCATGCTGTAAAATCAGTCAAAAAAAGATATTATTGTAACAGATAAATGTGAACCAAAGCAGAGAATGTGACACAGGATAGTATTTGAGACTTTAATGTTCTAGTTGTTACCAGTTCAATTCCTCTCTGTGTTGCCTTCTTTAGATGCAAGTTATGTACCATTTATTTCCATGTAAATTGGAGCGTGTTGATTGACGAGATATTGAGCTAAGTCCCTTTGCAACCACCTATACTCAGACCCTAAAATAGATATTACATAACAGAATTATCAACAAAACTTGGCAACAGGTCCAGGTTGAGCCATTAGATCATATAGAGACATGAACGCAACAGAAAATGCACTTATTATAATGTTAGAAAAATAGATGGCCAATAAATGTAAAATAAGTGTTTGAAAGCAAGAGGGAATTTGATATATGACAAAATATATCATAACATTAAATTGAAGTGAGCTAAGAAGGTGGGCCTCCGTTCTCTAGGCGGTTGTGCTGTGCTTGGTTTCATCTGTGACACGATCACTACTACGGGGATCACGCGATCCATATCCCGTCAGCCAGACTGTCTTAAAAACAGCCTGTTTCCAGCGACAGCTAAATGGAAGAAAGATAGCTGTCTTGGTCAGTATATCGTTTATGACCCTGAAGTGACGTCCTGGTTGTGCCTGACCGGGCAAGCGTCTCAGTTCCCCTGACCTGTCTAGTAGTACGGGCCTACATAAGAAACAATATGCAGACATTAGCTTGAAGTACAACATTGTAAATCTGTTCTTATTTCTGAAATAGTAGTTAATCCAGGTGTAAATGATTGTCTGACTTATAATTAGGAACATGTCACTGTCTATGAACACTAGAAAAGCTGTAGGTACTGTCCCAATCTGCTCGCATACAACTGTAGAGCGAACCAAACCTCATCTTACTGAACCAACTTTTCAAGGCAGTCGACAGCTTGAACTATGTAGGCAGCACCCTCGCCAGAGTGACGGACACAGAGGTTGTTGTTGTTGTTTGTTTGTGAATGCCCTGAATGAGTAGTTTACTCTTTTTTTGCGCCCTAAAAAGGTCGTTCAGTGGCTAGTTGTGGTAGCTCTTCTTACATGACGAGAGTGCTGATGAAGGTGAACTTGGGTCCTTCAGGTAGTTGTGTTATGCTTGGTTTTAAGTGCCTGTCACTCGCTACTATGGGGATCACGTCGATCCTTCACATCGTTAGCCAGACTGCCATGACAACAGTCAATTTCCAGGAAGGGTTTCTAGGAAGCCGAAGTGAGGGTATTGGCCAGTACGTTTTGCCTGACCCTAACATGTCTGATCAGTATATTTTGCTTGTCCAGACGTTAGTCTTCCTCCCCAGACGCAAAGGTAAACAACATAATTTGAAAGGCAAACTCTGTGCTTAGGAGACTACACATCAATGTTTCAAAATAACAAGTGCCACCATCAAGGTGAAAGTGTATTTCGAGACATGTACAGTGATTAGCACACATGACAGGCAGCTAACAAACAGTTTCCCACATGAACTGCCTCTGCTATCTGCTCAGAGTTATATGGCAGTACAACGTTCTGGAATCTTCGAAAGAAGACACTTGTCGAGCACCCAAATACTTCTGAAATGAAACCAGTAAGATAGGGGGAGGGGGGAGGGAAGGACATGAAGTCCCATGCCCGATGAGCTCCTTTACATGAAACTACTGTACGGTGATCTAAGAGTAGGCAGGTGATTGCCAGGGAGACAGAAGTAAAGCTTTAAATTGACACTTTGAAGATGTATCTGAGGAGCTTCAAATTTATGTCACCTCCAAGAAGACGCTAGAGCATACCCCTGCAGTCGTCATCGGGCATGTCATACCAGTCTCCTACCCTTAGACATTGATGAAAATCACTGGATAATCCAGACGACCTTGCATCGAGAATATATTTCCATATCTCGCTGGAAAAACGAAGATGCAATTCAAAGCAATTCCACAACGACAATAATTATTGTAGATGTCAACTCCACTCAATTGTATTTACCTGGTCAGCAAAGTTCTTCTTGTCCTTCGATCAACCGATGCATTGCTTCTAGCCCGGTGTGGTTCACCAAGGAAACTGCGTTTCAGGTCTTCGCTGGTTCATCACAGCTCTCCAAGCATGTGCGCTTCACCGGGCCAGACTGCCTCTCTTTGGACTGTTTAAGTAGGGCAGTCGTGAAGGATATGTTCTGGTGTCTTCTTGGGTGCTCCACAATCGCACGTGGCGGTGTCTCTGAGACCCATTCTTTGGAGGTGGAATTTGATTCTGCAATGTTCCGTTCGGAGCTAGACTATCTTTGTCTGTCCATCTCTGTAAATTTTGTCTAAGCTGTCATTTTCTGGCATGTATTCTTCGTACTGGTCTCTTCATTCAGTCAGCAAACAAAACCCCCATTCAAATAGTCTCTGTCAACGTCATGCTACGAATTTGGAGCCAGCAGAGGATTTCAATGAAAACCAAGATACGGATTTACTAACCTGTGTCGTCCCGATCCAAAGTGATAAGAAGCGTATTAAAACCTCCCACATGCACGGCCAGAGGCACATTCTTGCAATCCACTGGTATTACCGGGTCTGAAATGTAGAAATTACCCGAAGGACGTTCGCATAGTAAACCTTCGACGTTTGACTATAGTCTGTAATGTGGTCCGCCTTGTCTCGGTCGTCCCTGCAAAAGAATTGTCATAAATAAAGAGTACTTTGAGTGGTGTGAAGAAAAGAATGGAGTGCAATAGGGCTCAGTTTTGGAACCAATTTTGTTCTTGATATATATAAACGATTTGGACATTGATATCGGATCCATGATTGCAAAATTCGCTGATGGCACAAAACTATGCAGTAATGTTACATATAAAGCAGTAGTGGATATATTGAGGTCGGATTTAGATCAAATTCGAGAATGGTTTGCGAGCTGGCAAATGGAGTTTGTTGTAAATAAATGTACAGTCATCCACATGGGTAGAATAAATATGGAACATAATATTACAGAATGGGCGCGAACAATATTAGAATGATAGAAAAAAAAGGGACCTATGGGTTATAATAGATTATACAGGTAAGGTAGGTGAGCAAGTGCAGGTAACAGTGACAAAGGCAAATGCAATGTTAGGTATGCTAAAAAGAAATATTAAACATAGCAAGGAAGTGATAGTCAACAGGTGTGGAGTCCTTATCATAGAGGGGAAATAAACATGTTGGAAAGGATACAACCGAAGAGCGACAAAGCGGACAGTGGGATTCCAAAATTACAGTTATGAGGAAAGACTCAGAAGAAACAGGCCTACGGTGTCTAGAAAAGAGAAGAATTTGAGGTGACAATACAGGTTCATAAGATAATCAAAGGGACGGATAAATTAGACTATAACACGTTTTTTTCAAAATACAACCACCTACAAGAACATGAGGGCATAGCTACAAATTAATTAAAGAAAGATCTAGATTTTATATTAGGAAATGTTTTTTTAGTCAGAGAGTGGGGAACGCTTGGAATGCATTGCCACAGGAAGTAGTTGAGGTAGGGACAATTAATGCATTTAATAATATATTAGATGTACATAGCTTTTAGAGAAAGGAAATGTAAAATAAACTGGTTGTTTACAGACTCTGTAGAGTCTTCTAAACCAGTATAAAAACGTTAAGTTAAGTAAAGACAACTACTCTTAAAGCAGAAAATGGACATCGAAGTCAGGTAGCGACCCTCTACATCATGGTTCCGCCTCCCAATCCTCACCGTCATCAAGATACCTCGTTAGGAATGTCTGGCGCAGCCCAGAATTTGTTCAGCTGCGCATAAGTATTTGGAATCAACGGAACATTACTGCAAAAATATATGTCCAAACATTTCGTTTCATCGTCCTTGAAACAATTCAATACGCTTCCAAGACGTGGACGGTGTACATCAGTTATGCCAAAGAGCTCAATCACTTTCACTTGATCTGTCTAGGCTGGCTGCCAAAGATCAACCGGCAGAACAGTGTCCAAAACTAGAAGGTGTTCCAAAGGACAAAACTGTGTATCATCTACACTCTGTTGCACTGCGCTCTCTTTTGGTGAAACTACGATTGTGCATTGTAAACTGGTCGGCCTATAACTTGTACACTCATTACTCAACAGTCTGCACAAAACCGGGGCTGAGCTAAAACCCGAACAAGTTCCTAGAAATAGCAGCATCTCTCACAGGGAACTAAGCGGTTCATAGACTGCAGACAGAAATACAGAAAGGATATTTGAATTTGAGACGAGAAAATAAGCATGTCGCTGAGATTCATAAGATAGACAGTCTGACATAGACAGAAATCAGACGTTTTCAAGCAGACTAGACTTCAGTAAAACAGTTGTTTTTTTTCAGAGATAAATACATAATGTTTATAAATCTTCCGCGAGTGACAAGAGATTAAGACACCAATAAAGTTGTTGTTTTATGAAGAACCCTAGAAGGCAAGAATTAAAAAAAGTTTCACTCAGTAGAAATGTTGTCTATAGATGAACAAATTTCTAAACAGTGTGGGAGAAGCCACGGTAGATAAATCACCTTGTAAAGGAGATGAAAACAAGGCGTAAAAATGTCCACAGTAGAATCATATTCACAGTAGAGACGACTAGGTGATTGTAATATGGATCAGTCATCCAACGCAGGTAAGAGTTATTAATATCCACAAGGGGCAGAAAGAAGATATTCTTGGCTTTCCTACTGCCAAGCGAAATAGAGAAAGAAATCATGTCGTGAAGTTCGTCTCTCACAAGCGTCTCACGGCATTCAAAAATCCCTTAGCACGTTTTATGTTTTTACCTAGATTAGGATTAGAAGAAAATCAAAGACCAAAATGTCCCATACTTGGATTGACAAACTAGTCATCGACTCAAATACCAGTACAAATTTACCAGAAGAGTTCGATTTAGTTTAGTGTAGAAGAAATATAAGTTACACACAGCAATGAACTAGAAGTTAGTCGGCATTCAACTGGAAGGAAAGAGCTGTGAAGTTAGAAGTTAGTTTAGAAAAAAAGCAGAAAGCAGACGTTATCCAGGCTACATGCAAGAGGGAGCGGAAATTAGGAATCGGTATAGTATAAAACCTTTTTTTTTTGGTATGTTATGTGAAGAATACAAAACAAAATGGCTTATTCGTGTGCAGTTTATGATCGGTGTTTGTTGTGAAATATAGTTAGGAAAAAAAGCGAGTCTACCATTAGACAAGCCAAGGTCCAGGCATCCCAATAAGTATATACCGTGCAACAACAAGATCAGATCTGATACAAAGCAGAGAGACCGGTACAGATCATTATTAAATAGTCCAAATAACCCGGCTGAACAAGTCCACCCTGCACTGATACAGATGATTATTTATGGTTGTCGTAATCAGGAAGAATTCTTGCAGTATTGAGTCCAAGATCAGTGTGCACTGGTACACATACATAAATACATAAATATATGCTTACATATATATATGCATACATGTATACATACATACATGTATAAACACATGCATACGCACATACTTACACACATACATACACACATACATACAAACATGCATACAAACATACATACATACTTACATACATATATACATACATACACACATACACACACATACATACACATACACACACATACATATACACACACATACACGCACATGCATACACACACAAACATACACACATACATAGACACATACATACACACACGCACACACACGCACACGCACACACACACACACACATACACACACATACACGCACATACACGTACGTACGTACGTACACTGAAACATCTCTACAATTTATTAAAATCGTTCGGTTCTACATTGTGCCTAAAATACATGCTTCAATTATTTTTCACAAGTCACCCCGGGCAGATGGATATTATAAGTTAGGGATTGTGAGACGGATATCTTCTACTGGTGATCCGGATCCGCCTAAGGGAGGACAGTTGTCGACCCCTGCATTAAAACTAATGGAGACGGGATAGCACAAAAATATGCGATCGGGAGTTTCAAGACAATAGAAGGACAATTAATATCAATTAAGTGTTTGACAACAAAGGAAGAATTGTTCTATGGCCAAAGATAACATAACGGAACTTCTATATTGCACTATATTGAACCGAACTTGGAGCTGTAGTTGAGAGCTACACGGTAATCGTTGAAGAATAGCACACGTGAGTTAAGCTCCGTTAAGTCAACAGTGATCACACCTTTATCTATGCCCGATGTAGCTTGTAGGAATGTGATTTCATCAATTCAAGCATAGGTACGTTTGACGTAAACCACAATAAAGTACGATAGCCTATGTTGTGTTAAGACAGACATTATTGGAAACATCTCAAAACGTACTGAATTATACGTAATTATGTCAGTTTGACTGAATGGTTTCATTATCTGCCGGCTGGCTAGGAGAGCAACGGGTCGGATATTGTATTTCTGTTTGCGGGGAAATAAACAAAAAATGGCGCACACCCGACATGGTGACAGCAGTGGCGAAACCCGTAAAACACCACGACTATTTCAACAATGTTAATACAGTCGTACGATAGTTTTTCTTGTAATGTCTTAACGAGTTCCAAATTCCGTTTGACTGCATCTCTCTGATATTTGCTTCCTATCTTGTTTTGAAAGCTAGCTCGATAAAATATACAGTTACATGTTTTGTAAAAGAAATAAAATACTGAATATATTGCTTTTATCAGGGATTTATAGGATAAAAAGAAATGCATACATTAGTACACATGATTAGGAAGGTGATAGATGATATTGTTATTTTATATTATGTTATGTTATATTATACGAGACTTAAAGTATCAGAGTGATGGAGTGATCTCTTATCAAGAAAATGGTACCGGGTTCGATCCCTGTTATCGACACGCTTCAACAAAATGCGCTTGACCTGGCCTCGGATAATCTTTCGTAATCTCACGTACTTCTTAAAACATCGTTGTCTTCGACACACTTTTTGTCATCATACACTGACTGCATTATGCGATGAATATCAACTGCTCGATATCCTTCAGCTGTTAGAGACCGAATCACCACTCCCTGATCAACACTGGACGAATTCCATCTCACATCCGCCATGTTTTCAACGGTCTCCTGAGGAATCTATGAATCAGTGGATAGCGAAATTGTGCAAACTTGACGGTTGGTATATGCTGTTTACACCAAAAGGGACGTCATGATGCGCATCGCACGTGTGTGCCCTTGTTGCAGTTTGGTCCGGTTTCATTTCAACACACTTCGTAATTCATATTCGGTACTAATGTGGATATTTTTATGTGTAATAATTATAGGAAATTATCATTTCAACCAGATGCCTGTGGCAATACAAATGTCATCGAATGTCATGTTCCCATGAATATATATCTACGTACCTTAGAGGTCTATTGATCCCAATTGAGGAAATGAATAATTCCAAGACATCTTGAAAAAGACGTGGCGAAGCAGCTACTGACACAGCTCACAAGAGACTTACTGGGTTCGAAATCTTGCAACAGCAATGTCGAATCCCTGTGGGAAGTCACCTCATTTAAAATGCGTGATGAAACGGGGTACATAGCGTCTGTTAGGGGCAAAACACAGTAAAACGCACGCCTTGGGAAAAATTGTGAATCAATTGTATTTTGTTTATATCAATATAGGCGCACTTAGATCATTCTACATTTAATGGCATCCTTAGTGGGGCCATCAGATACAGGAATAATTGTACGCATAATGATAACGTAGATAATAAAAATACTAGATGATGATACCTTTACAACACACAAATAGAAATAAACTGAGCAAAATGTGGGTTGGACCTTTTTCTATTTATTTCTTAGTCGATTTGTACTTGTACAAGGACAGATGCGCCTCTGCAGGTCCCAGCTCTGGTACGAGCTGGATGTAGCCGGGAGAAAGATTTCCTGCTTAGCGAACAAGGCTCGAGCAGCTTATTACTCCGCTAAAGTGGGACAATTGCCGCCGAGAATGGTTAACGGATGTGTGAGTCCATTTTAATAGACTCAAACACTTGATAAAAGTAGACCCGCAGCCTGTTAGGCGCTATCTAAGCTGCTTTTAACAAACCGCCTAACCTTAACCGGTGTTATGCCATGTCCCACAGTTAGTCACTTCTTACGATATGCTTTCTGTGAGGCAGTGGTACTATTCTTGATCTTGTCATACACACAGACATGGTCGGACAACTCGGGACATGCTGAACTTTTGTGCGATAAGTAGGCCATGCGTATCATATCAGCATCAAATAGCATAACATAACATAACCTAATATAGCATAACATAACCTAACATAGCATAACATAACATAACCTAACATTGCATAAAATAACATTGCATAACATAACATAACCTAACATAGCAAAACATAACTTAACAGATCATAACATAATATAAGGAAAATAATTAGTTGAATCAATGGATCTTCTTCTTTTTCTTCGTTCGTTCTCAATCTCCCACTACCAAACCCTGAAAGGGTAAGTAGCAGAATGTAGTCCAGAGAACGGAATGCGTTGTGTTGTAGTTTACAGCTTGACTGCGATATTTGCACCTTTCGGTCCAACACATCCGACTTCAGCAAGCAGTTTTTGAGTACCGGGTTAGCATTCCCTCTTCGATCCCTTCTCCTTAGCCAGTCTGCCCTGCTGCAGCCTGTTATCCAGGATACACTGCGTGGAGGTGTAGAAGGGTCTTGGCAGCTATGGTTCGCGGGCCCTGACGCTAGCAGTCAGCAATGGGTCGCTGACCACTGCAGCTCATGCGCTGCTCAGCATCTTGATCCCGAATCAATGGATCAAAACCTCCATTAGATGATCCAGTGACTTAGTATCAGGCTACGTGTGTACTAGATGATACATTGACCTTCTATCAGGATAAGTGTCTGTTAGATGATACATTGACTTTCTATCAGCATAAGTGTATGTTAGATGATACATTGACTTTCTATCAGGATGTGTCTGTTCGATGATACATTGACTTTCTATCAGGATGTGCCTGTTAGATGATACATTGACTTTCTATCAGGATAAGTGTCTGTTAGATGACACATTGACTTTCTATCAGGATGTGTCTGGTAGATGATACATTGACCTTCTATCAGGATGTGTATGTTAGATGATGATTCAATTGACATTGTATCAGGATGTTT
Source organism: Ariolimax columbianus (assembly GCA_036924085.1). Classification (NCBI taxonomy): domain Eukaryota; kingdom Metazoa; phylum Mollusca; class Gastropoda; order Stylommatophora; family Arionidae; genus Ariolimax; species Ariolimax columbianus. The sequence continues at coordinate 129,035,409 of JAVGWX010000003.1, read as the reverse complement.
CTATAAAATAATTCATTGATCTTGTTTCAAGATGAGTGATTTTTAGATGGTTCAATGATCTTGCATCAAAATATGTGTCTATAAGATGGTTCATTTACGTTGTATAGACGTATTCTTCTTATTCGTCTTCTTCGTCCTCTTTTTCTGAGCTCATGCTAGATCTGTGGTCCCGTCGTCAGGACAACTTCCACTGCGTCTTCTAGTACTGGACGCACAGCTCTGCTCCCTTTGGCCAGGTTTGGCTTCGCAGGATTAGGTGGGCTGTATAATAGTGTATGGCCTGCTATAGGTTCCGGATTTGTATTGGGCAGGGACATTCGTTCGATAAAAGTGTATATTAGATCGTTCAATGACATTGTATCAAGTTAACTGTCTGTTAGACGGTTCTTTTACGTTGTATCGACAAGTGTATACTAGATTGTTCAATGACTTTGTATCAAGATCAGTGATTGTTTGAAGGTTCAGTGATCTTTTATCATAGATAGCTTTACGCTATATAGTGCAATTACCTTGTATTAAGATATATGTGACCAAATTAACTGGTAAAATTGTCTTAGATCACGAAATATCAATGGGCTTATGTCAGAAGCTTATTCAAGGCAAGGGAGGCTCTAAAATACATTCTCTAACACGTAAAACCAACCAAAAATCCTCACAGAGACCCGGGCACGTTTTGACTTGTGTTAAAGGACATTTCTTGTCTGGAAGATTAAACAGAAATCACAAGGAGTCTTTGACTGACATTCAAGGCTTCCCATCCATTACTGCACGTGTTTTAGCACGTATTGAGGAAGAGTGAGTGACTTTAGAGAGGAACATGGGATGCAAACTTCAAGGTAAGTGACAAAGAGTGAGAGTGACGCATCAGAAGGTCAAAGCAACAGGAATGTGAGAACAGACGGTGCTGTAAAATAAATGACAAGGTTCGAGGTTGCAAGAAGGTAAGATGAAGTAAGTAATAGATCAAGAAGAAGAATTATTTCGAAGAAAAAATCTGGAAATGGAAGACAGTTATATCCTACTTCTGATAATTATGTATGTAGCTATTTATAACGTTGTAGTTTTGGATGCACCGCCACTAAGTTTTTTGACCTAATGCGATCAAATATGTGAAAGATAGATTCGGTTGTGATGATCCAATTTGTGAAAGATAGATTCGGTTGTGACGATCAAAAATGTGAAAAATAGTTTCCGTTGTGGCGATCAAATAAGTGAAAAATAGTTTTGGTTGTGATGATAAAATAAGTGAAAAAATAGTTTCGATTGTGACGATCAAATTAGTGAAAGATTGATTTGGTCGTGACGATCAAAAATGTGAAAGATAGATTCGGTTGTGACGATAAAATTTGTGAAAGATAAATTCGATTGTGACGTATAAATGGACGAACAAGAGTGGTGTAAGTCTATCAAAAGTCAGAGCGAGAAAAACAGTAATATATATTTGATCTAAAACTGAAGCAGTAGTAGAAAACTAAATCGCAGGATATCATTTAAGTGGTTCAGCTCACTACAAATGTGGTAGAAAACTGATATTTCGATAACACATGATTACAGTCATAGTTAGAAAGATTCGATGTTTGTAGTTATGTCTCCGAAAGATTATATATACATTTTTTATATTAAATGTGTGTAAAAATAAGATGTGAAAAAGAGCATGTGCATTTATTCTTGTACAAAAACCGTATTATAGTTTCGTGAAGTAGATAAAGGGCATGAGTGCAATGAAGGATATAACAGAGTCGTACAAGATCACAGCAGACTCACTGTTAGAAATGTTAATTAGGTCAACAAATATGTAATCATGCGATTCAAAATCAAGGATGATAGCATCCAATCAAGGATTTTCAATGAAAGATCGGTATGAAAAAATACATGAATGGACTCAAAGGCAACTGTATGTAAAGTTAACTTCATAGAAGATTAGTAAAGGGTTGGGGAAAAGCTTTCAAATGCCATGGCCATGAGAAACTGCAGGTGATGGTAGCTACACGGGTGCTTGTGGGACAATCAATAGGAATGTAGCTAGGCATGTCATCTCCTGCCTTTTAATCGTATTCGCCAATCAGAAATACGATCATAATTTTGTTAAAGGGTCTTTCAAATTATAACTGAACTTAACGTCTATATACTGGTTTAGAAGGCTATACAGTCTGTATACAACCAGTTTCTTGGAGGGTGGTTTAACCGATGTGCGAGTTCACCGTAATAGACTCAAATACTAAAGTTAAGTAGACCCCCAGCCAGTTAGGCGCCATCTATAGCTGATTTACACGACTAAGAACTCAAGAATAGTACAATCACATATGTTTTTATGATTGATATTATACATACAAATGGAAAACTGAAAAATGTAAAATACAGTTGGTTTATTGGTTCCTGATAATGTATCGAGCCTGTTTCACGCACTTGGAGAATTTCACATGAAAAGTATCCCGTTGGAGTGGCTCGTTCTAACTATCTTGATCTGTTGTCTTTTGTTTTTTGGTACTACACATTGTTAATCAAAACTGGACAATTAATAAAGACTTGAAAATAAAATAAATCATTAGATTCCAGAATGTGTAAAAATGGTAAAAGATATCTTTATAAAAGGACCATAAAAGGCATTGGTGACATTATGACATATAGATAAATAGAGCTAAAGAAATGAACAAGATATAAAATTGCAACCTATCACGGTTCAGTCCGGAAGTGGATGTCCCACACTTGATAAAAGGAAAGAATGATGGGAGGAGTAAGAAGACAGTATTACTGAAACAATACAAAAAACTGAAACTGAAGGACGTCATTTCTTCAACATCACTCACTCGTCTGAATACCACGTGACACACCGTTTTAAGACCACGTGATTACTTTAGAATTGTTACAAGCATTTTAAAAAGTCAGAACAATCACGTGACTATGGTCGTATACGGAAGCAAGACTGTCAGTTTAATGGAGTTTCAAATGTAATAAAAGGCGACCAATATTCCTAACATAACATCTTAGGAACAGAAGAAAACACATAGAGATCAAATTAATCTAGATGATTACCATGGAAAATGTTAAACATAAAATAGAGATTTACCCAGAACAAGAAAAATGGGATGACGTAAAGTCAGGGAAGCGACAGTAAGTTGGTCACTGATTATGTTTTCAATTAAGGGGGATGTGATTAAATATAAAGTGAGAAAGTGAAGAAGAAGAAGAAAAAGGAGAAGAAGAGACCAGAAACAAAGATAGACTGAGAAAAAAAAACAGGCAAATTTATTTTCTCAGCAAATGGTGTACATTGCGTTGAAGCCACTCGGCTGGAGACACCCACGGGGAAGGTTAAATAGTTTTCAAATTCAAACAGACTTATGTCCTCTGAAGAAGCCAGAGGCAATACCTACGACTTGAAGGTCGGCTATGGCAGTACTGCTGAACTTTGTAGCGTTTGGGGAATCAGTTTTTCTTAAGATATTATAGATGTGTAAAGAGCTACTGATACATCAGGTTCTGAAAAAAAATAAAGTTGAAACAATAGTACTAACGAAACACCACAGAAAGTGTTTGAATAGTTTCTTGTAAATCTATTTTGGTAAGCATGAGATTCAAATGTAACACAAATAAAACACCTTCTTTGGTGTCTGAAGAATGGGACAATGGAATCAAGATGATAAGCTATGCAGGAGCGGTTGCAGTCAGCAATTCAAAGCTGAATGCTAGTGTCAAGACCAGTGACACAGAGCTGTCTAGACCCTTCTCCACCTCCACTTTCTGATCCTGGATAACAAGCTGCAACAGAGCAGACTGGCTAAGAAGAAGGGATGGTAAAGGGAAGGCTAACCCGGTACCCCAAAAAGCCATGCTAAAGTCGGATGTGTCGGTCCAAAAGGTGCAAATGTCACAATCAATCTGTAAACTGCGATATAGCGTAATTCGTTCTCCGGACTACATTCTGCTACTTGCAAAGCTCTTTTTACGACTTGGTAACCATAGAGAGAGTTTGAGAGTGAACCACAACAACGGCCACGAAGAAGAAGGAGAAGAAGAAGAATGTGACAATATGAGTTTCCGAGAAACGTCGGCGTATACTGCTAACATAATACTAAAGTAATATCAGTTTCCGAGAAACGTTGGCGTATACTGCTAACATAATGCTAAAGTAATATCAGTTTCCGAGAAACGTCGGCGTATACTGCTAACATAATGCTAAAGTAATATCAGTTTCCGAGAAACGTCGGCGTATACTGCTAACATAATACTAAAGTAATATCAGTTTCCGAGAAACGTCGGCGTATACTGCTAACATAATACTAAAGTAACTTCATATCTAATCAAAACTATCTTAAATTTACACAAGCTAGATTGATAATTGTAATATTTATTTTGTCGCATATCAGCTACCTGTTATATCATTTACGTTCTAAAGGGAATATAAGGGCAATCACTATAGTTTCTAACTAACGACAATTCTATTATTTTCTGAGATAAATCGCTTTTAGATGTGCAATCATCCATAGATTGACTGATAGCGCTAACGGTAAAGTGTGAGGTACAAATAGAGGTATCACAGCAAGAATACAGACGGCAAGGAAAACTATCATTGAATTTGAAACTTATGGAAAGCAAAATATATTAAAACCGACACAAAAATACAAATCTTCAACTCCAAAGTAAATTTCGTTATTTTGCATGGCTCTGACAAGAGACAACAACAAGAACAACAGCGAAAAAGGCACGTGCTTTAATAATTGGGGGCCTGCGCAAAATTTAAAGATTGGCATTGTGTAATGAGATGGGATCCCTAATGTAGATGTTTTGGAATAAACCAGAGATGTATCATTTGAATATAACAGGAGGAGAAGTCGCTGGTGTAAGATACGACACACATTCAGGACACACATTGGTGGAAATACAAGACATTCTCTGTTCTGGAATACCCAAAGCAAGAGATGTAGAGGTAGACCAACACACACATGGAGAAGAGAGTTTGAGACAAACATAAAGGAAACAGGAAGGACGTGGTCAGTGAGGAAACGGATGAACCAGGACAGAATAACTTGTCGCATGTTGAAGACATGTGTCTAACGGTGAGTTTGTTGTTGTTTGTTGTTTCCAATACCCACAATGAGTAGGTTACTCGTCTGTGCGCCCTGAACAGGGCTTCGGGTGGCGTGTTGCAGTAGCTTTCCTCACATATCGACCGTGCTGATAAAGGTGGACCGGTGTTCTCCAGGCGGTTGTGCTATGCTTGGCTTCATCTGCGTGTCGCTCACTACTACGGGGATCACGTCAATCCCCCACTCCGTTAGCCAGGCTGCTATGAATCCAGGGAGGGCTACTAGGAAGCCGAGGTGAGGGTCTTCGACAGTATATTTTTTCCTGACCCTGACTCACATGTCTGATCAGTATATTTGTCTCATTCTGCTGAGACACGTCCTTGTAACTGCTTCCAAAGTCAAAATGGGTGTTTACAGCGGAGTAGACTGGGACCCGTTGAGGCCGGATATTGAACATAGAGCGTTTGATACGAGAAGTACACACTAGCCGTTCAAGTGTACACTGTCCCTAATGTGAAGGTACACAAATCTATCTTATCTGTGAGTTGCAACTGGCGGAGCTGATTGGCTGTCGGTCATGTGATCACGAGGGAGCGAGGGATTCGTATTCAAAACCTCCGTAAGATATTGGATTTTTTATATAAGAGGTGATGTGACATCAAGCCTGTACAGTGCGTGAAAGCTGCAGGGGCAAGCGGCCTTTATTACTAAATCGCATAAATCTTCCCTATTTACACCAGCAAAAGTAATAAGCGACATAACGATCTATTTTTGCCTACATCTGCGTGTGCTTGCTTTAAATCGTGACACAAAAACAAGCAAGGATAATATTTTATTTTAATTAATTCTCAAAAATTACCATGATGATTAGAAAAATAATTTCTATCGTAAAAAGGGGTACATAAACATCGAACTGGAAATAATAAAACAACTAGGTGTCCATTGCATCCCCGCTAGCAATACATTTTGAATTTGAATGTAGGATTTGCTATATCTATAATGTTAATGTTTATTGAACTAATTTCACTGTTTAGTTGTACAATCCCTAATCAAGGCTGTTGTTTGCGAATGCCCACAATGAGTAGGTTACTCTTTTGTGCATCCCGAAAAGGGCTTTAAGTGGCAGGTTGTGGTAGCTTTCCTCACATCTCGAGCGTACTAATGAAGGTGGACCGGGGTCCTCCAGGTGGTTGGGCTATGCCTGGCTTCATCTGCGTGCCGCGCACTACTACAGGGATCGCGTCGAACCTCACCTTGTTAGCCAGACTGTTGTCCTCGACAACAGCCCGTTTCCAGGACGATCAACGAGAGGTCCGGTGATGGTCTTGGCCAATATATTTCTCCTGACCCTATCTAACATTGTCTGATCAGTGTTTTTTGTCTAACCACACGTTAGCGGCATCGCCCCCCCCCCCCCTTTTCCTGATCAAAGTATGTTGAAGTATTAATGTCAGTACACGGCTGTCGATATTCGTATATACGAATAAACTAGATATAATTAATTCTATAGCACACTATGTCTTCTGGGATAAAGTGTTGAGGATTTCATTATTATAAATAACACCTTTATTTAAGTTGCTTTAAAGAGTCCCTTCCTCGCCGCCTTGCAGTCTCCAACTGTAAATCTGGTATCAACTCGCAGTTTAGAATACGGAAACATATGGGAGAGGACTGAACTCAGCCCTTAAGCTACGAAAGAAAATTGCTGCTCAGTTCGACTAATAAATAACTGTAACGTCCATACTTGCTTTGCCAGCCAACTTTGACTTTGCGTTTTGCCGAAGTCTCTTGCGTGTATTATTATTGCACTCAAGAATATATAATTGATTGTCAGATTCTCGTACCGACTCGTCAAAGTCCAATTCGCTCGTTAAAACACTCGAGCTAAGTTTTTTATTCAATGACATGATTCCGTGATATTCTACGGTGTATGGTTCAGACATAACTCTCAACTTTTAGATAGTAACAAATCAATTACACATCCAGTTACGACATTCACATACATAAATCGTCGAAGGCAGATGTATACAGACAGACAAAATAGACACAGAGAGAGGGAGCTAGAGAGAAAGAGAGAAAGAGAGAGAGACTGTTCTTGTGAGGTTGTGTGTATAAAAATGCAAGAATAGGCCCAAAAGAGCCAAAAGGAAGGTTGAAACCATCAGTCTCCCGAGTCCCCAGAGACAAGCTCGTTTGGCTTGCGGGAGAAGCAGCACGCTTGCAATGTCAGGCCCATTTGTAGCCCAGAGAAAATTGTGCTGGACAGTTTTTTTTCTGTTAAAAAGTTTGGATTATCTTGCCAGACTTTATATCTAAGTAAACAGTTTCCATTTGTCTGTGATCGTTAGTTTTTGGGCCTGGTAACTGGTTTTCTTTCATGCTAGCTGGGTGTCTTTGTGCGTTTTTGTTGATGTCTGCTTGGATGTGTGTGTGAATGTGGGATGGTTTGTGTGTGTAGCCCGTGTGTGCGCGTATATGCGTGAGCTTGTACGTGTGGGGATATTGTATAGTTTAAAAATAAAAATTGGAAACATTGTTGTGTCTGTACACTTTTACTGTATGTGTAATGTGGTATTTTTCTTTGTTCTTTTAATTAGAAGTGTATGTAAGAACATGAGTGTCTGCGAGCCTTTCTGTCCTTCCGCGCAGTCTTGTCTGTATCGTCGTGAGCATTTGTCATATGCTACTGCTAGCATACACTCTATATGTTAAGTGTTTGTAAATGTCTGAATATATTGATGCCCATATTCGACTGGCGTTATTTGTCAATGTCGTATGTTGGTGGTGTTCAAAATTGTCTCCTCTATATGTTCTTTTTTTTTTTTTGGAGGGGGGGGGGGGGGGGGGGAAGAGGGGGCCTATTTGTTTTTGGGAGTGCATTTGGTATGTTCGGAGCTTTTCCATATTTGCAGCGCTGTGTGTGGTATGTTCTGTGCTTCTTCGTATCGCTGGTGATGTTTGTGCCAATGTTTGTACTTCTACGTATTGCTAATTGTACCAATGGTATATTCTGTGCATCTCCATATCCCGGTTGGTACCTATGGTATGTCCCGTGTGTCTCCGTATCGTTTGTGATCTCTGTGACTCTTTAGTCATTTATTCTTTTTAATATCGTTGGGGGTACTGGTTGCCTAAATATTATATTCACAAGTCGACTACCGGAGAACAAAGCGATGGTCTGAGTATGGACAGCTGAGCCAAGGCTAGAATAAATTAGCATATTTAAACTTACTGGCTAAACCATAGTTTTTTCCAGACGGTTTGACTATTCTGTGTAATCCCCTGCACACAGTAGGCTCACAACCTGGGCAGAGCTAATACAAGGGAGAAATTTCAGTCATTGTCGGGTCTACTGGGTGATTGTCCAAAGTGCTACGAGGTATTCCACTCGGAAATCGTTATAAGCAATATTTATCCAAGCCCAAACTCCGGCAGAGGGTTATTCGAGATTGAGATTTTGTTATTTGAGCATTCACTCAGTTAGTAACCAGAGAAGAGGTAATAGGCACTTCACGAATGGAGAAGCTGACGAGACCAACATATTCTACAAGACAAGGCGTCCACGTGTGAGTCGCAGAACATTGCATTTATATCATTAAAGTAAGTTAATTAAACTCACAGAAATTTAAAACCAGCGGTGACACAAGTCCAGAGAAACCATCTCTATGAATTTTTGTCTCGCAGCAGAGATATTCCTTAGTTTTCAGTAGCTTCAAAGGCAATGCATCAATTAGAAAAAGTATTCTAGTTCGTTTTCTAGACTTGGATTGATATCAGTCAAGAAAAATCATTGACTAGGATTGAAATCAGTCAAGAAAAACCATAGACTTGGATTGAAATCAGTCAAGAAAAACCATAGACTTGGATTGAAATCAGTCAAGAAAAACTATAGACTTGGATTGAAATCAGTCAAGAAAAACCATAGACTTGGATGAAAATCAGTCAAGAAAAACCATAGACTTGGATTGAAATCAGTCAAGAAAAACCATAGACTTGGATTGAAATCATTCAAGAAAAACTATCTTTACGAATTCTGTCTTGCTGGAGGCAAATTCCTGCAGTTATCAGTCAAGGAGGCAGTCTGTATTTTTTTGCGAAAAGCGCAAGTTACAGAAGTTCTGAAAAGCAGCAGTGATAAAGAAAGAATTGTTCTTAAAAACCGATCGGTAGAGAACGGAAACAGAAGAAAGTTCATTTAGACCAAGAGATCACAATCCTGAGAGTAGATTAGATTAGAACAACATTCATGTAATTTTCACTAGAAGTCTTGGTTTACAAAGTTAAAATAGATTAGTTATACGACAAAGTTGACCGTCATAGGCTCTGAAAACAAGGTGTGTGAATCAGTTTCTTTGTATAGTCAAGAAATTGCTGTTGTACTTCGAACCAAATAAAAGCTATATTATACGTGTTGGAATCAATGTGTCTTAGTGCTTTAACAAACCCATACTTTGAAGTGTTAGAGCCTAGAACTCCGCCAACTATATAACATTAGTGAACATCCCACGCATATGCTTGGTTATGGTTGTATATCTCCTAATGTATACGATCTCTTGTAGTGTTAGTGGTGCGTACGTGTCTGCTGATCTTTGTTATGTGTGCGTGTGATGCAATCTATGGCTGATCTTCTTCGTCTTCTTCTTCTTCTTCGTACGCAGTCAGACAGTAACCATTATTTTTTCCAAAAAAACGGCGGTCATCCTGAGGCTGTCGACACTGCCATAGAGCTTGTCTTGTGGTTCCACTGGTGATGGCCACATCTGCTCTCTCTCATCCTCGTATGTCGGGCAGTTCTGCAGCAGATGTTCAGCGGTCATAGGCTTGCACCTTCTTTTGCCAGTCTGTCTGCATCCTCGTTGCCTTGGATGTTGCAGTGTGATGAGACCCACTGTACCACTTCCCTTTTTTGGGCGGACTGCTGGCATAGTTGATAGAGTGCTGCTCTTAAGTCATTAAGCTTAGTGTTTTTCTGGCTTTTTAGCGCTGTGACTACGGCCAGAGCATCTGTAAGCAGGACTGTATGGCTTTCATTTTCTTTATGTGTCACCATTTCTGCGTCTGTCCATGCCTGAGGTACAATTCCCCTTTTCCAGCTTTGGTTCAGGACCGATAGCAGTTTCCTCTTCGCTGTTTGGCCCAGCCCCATCAGCATTTCGTTTGTTATCCCGTCTTTTCCGGGAGATTTCCTTTTCCTTAATGTTCTCATGGCCTCTTCCATTTCACTCATTGTTAATTTGGCGATCATATGCTCTTTTGGTGCCGTATTGATGTTGTCGTGCCCCTTTTTGCTCTTCACTAATGTATGTATGCCTATCTGCAGGGACCTCGATGTGGTTTGCTTTGGCATAGTGTTCTACAGAAGCGTTTGCGGCTTTTTTTCCTGTGAGCAAGTTTTCGCCCTGCTTGATGGAAATGTGTTTGTTTGAAGGGGTTTCGTCGTTCATGGCTCTGACTAGCTTCCATAGCTTGTTCCCTTCTTTGTCTAGGTTGAGACTTTCAGTTTTGTTTTTCCAGCTCTCTCTTGCTGTTTGGTTTAGGGTGTATTTGTATTTCGCCGTGGCGGCTTTGAGGGCGATATTTGCCTCCATAGATTGTTCTCGCTCTGCCATGTTCCTAGCATTTGTGATTGCATCTTCCGGTTTCTGCAACTCATCATTCCAATAGGGCTTATAGTTTTTCCTACCTCCTCTTAGGATGGTTTCAGTGGCGGCTTGCATTATTGCCTTGCTTAGGCTTTCCACCATGGGCTTCATTTTGTTGTTTCGTGTGTTTATGGTTTCACACAGCCCATCTGTCAAGATTGGTAATCTGTCCCAGTCGGCTCGTTTGTAATTCCAATGTGGGAGCGGTTTTGTTTCCTGTGGGCCTACTTCCATATCAATGTCTAGCCTGATCGGCCTGTGGTCGCTACCTGCCAGTTGGTTTAGCACCTGGCGGTCTATTTTATGGTGTATGTCCTGTGTGGAGAAGGCCAAATCTGGAGTCGAGGTGGTATGCCATGTTCTAGAATAGAAACTAGGGGTATCCTCCGGCCTATTGATTAGGGAGAGATTTATATCTATCTCCCAATCTTCCATTTCGTCAGCTCTGCTGTCTGTGTCCGAGTATCCCCATCTCTCCGAGTGGCTGTTGAAATCTCCAACTACTATGCAGTTGGAGTCTTTGACTTCCATACTCGAGAGCGATAGGTCTTTATTTGGTGGTCCGTACAGATTGAAAATGCGGAGCTTCGTCTCTTGAGCCATTATGTCAACTCCTACAATTTATGCTTGTCCGATGTGATTGACAGATACCGCGCTACTCGGTATGCAGTTTCGGGTCAGTATCAGGACCCCTCCTTTGTGACCTTCTCTATCGAGACGGAAGGTCTGGTATCCTCTGATTGAGAATTTATGATTATTGTTGAGGTGCGTTTCCTGGATACATGCCACGTCAATCTTACCTTCATGCAGGTGATGTGTTAGGGAAAGCTTTTTGTTAATGACTCCCTCCGCATTCCAGTGTAGTATTTTCAGGATCTTGAGTTTTTGGTCAATAGAAATTGCCCCATAGCCATGTGCCTTGACTCAACAACACACTAGTGGGTGACCACCAGTAGTCAAGGGTGGGCCCCTTCGAGGCGAGAGGCCCGACACTCTCGCTGCCTGGCGGGACTTTGCAGAATGAGCGCCATACGTTTTTCTGATCGGTTGTACTGTCATCATACTGCGATTTACGTTGCACTGTTTCGTTAGGCTTGTGGCCCCGTGTATCCGATTTCAACAGGCGTTTCTGTAGGGATGCCCTCCTTAGCCTTTGGCTGTCCCCAGCCTATCTGCAAGGCAGCAGTTGTTTTGGATCAGAGTTGTCTCTCTTATGGAAGTTGTCTTACCAGACTAACGAGTCATCACTACTCGTGTCTATAGGGTGCGGTGATGATATATGAGATGATATATGATATGGACTGGTTTACCCGGAAGAGAGGCAGTCCAGTGTGTCGGTATCCCAGGATCGTCATGTCCTGCCAGAAACGTAACATTTGCATGTGAGTGGGGTTTCTCTTTGCTCCTTTTATTTTCTTGGCTTCTATGCAGGGATGGTACGCCTAGCATTCCCCGCCACCTGTGATGTTAACACAGTGGGGCAGGTGTGCAATGTCCGCTGGTCTGCATCTCTTCTGCGTCCATTGGTATGGCTGATAGCGTACAGAGGTAGAGATCGAAGCAGAAGTGCATGTAACCAGGGGACAAGCCTGGTAATGTCACGGAGATGTTGTTCGCCTGGCTGCTCTACTGTTTTCGACACCCCGACAAAGAACTAAGTCTTATGTTGGTGGTTTCGCAACCCATCGCCGTATAGGGTGAGTATCGAGCAGCTATCCGCCCGCTTTGATCGGCGGATGGGAGAGACCTCTTTCTGTGGCTCGACATGGTAGGGTTGAGGCGCGATCCGCAGATCCCGAACATATCGAAGCCTCCCATTGCAGTGGTGCTGAGATTGTAGGCGGGATTCCGGCTTACAGGCGTCCGGCTCTAATTCCTCACATGGTAGCCTCGCGCCATTGGCTTTTCAGTCTGGTACGTGAACCAAATGTCTGCGGCTCCTCTCGAGTTGAGCAGGATTTAGTAGCAACGCCCTGTCATTTGTAGGGTAAAACTAAAGTGTCTTCCGATGGTCTATTTCCAGCACCCGTTCATTATTTGGCCAGGACGAATTAAACGAAGACTTTTGTTTGTCAGTGACCACGTATCAGGAACCTGCGGTTTCTGCGGGGTTGAGACACGATTTCCGTAGCCTTCCTTCATTTGAAGGTTAGAGAGCTGACCTGTCTTCCGTGGTTCTAATACCAGCACACGTTCACTATTAGACCCAGCGAAAGTGCTCTCGATTTGTCAGTCGTTCTACAGTATTTGCGTGTTGAGTCACATTAAGCCGCAGGCTCCACTCGTGGTAGTGCTCTTCCGTCAATTCCTTTATCAAACACTGAATGCAGACCAACCGAGCCACAGAGGGCATAACCCCAGATTTCTGAGGGTCTAAATTCAGCACCCGTTCCATATTAGACCCAGGGGAAGTGGTCTCGGCATGTCAGTCATTTAAGTGTTGGCCGTGTTGAGTCAAATTAAGCCGCACGCTCCACTCCTGTTGGTGCTCTTCCGTCAATTATTTTAAGTTTCAGCTTTGCAACCATACTTCCCCCGGAACCCAAACACTTTCGTTTCCCGGAAGCTGCCGGCAGAGTCATCGAAGCAACTCCTGCGGATCGTTAGTCGGCATCGTTTATGGTCAGAACTACGACGGTATCTGATCGCCTTCGAGCCTCTGACTCTCGTTCTTGTTTAATGAAAACATTCTTGACAAATGCTTTCGCAGTATCTCGTCTTGCGGCGATCCAAGAATTTCACCTCTAACGCCGCAATACGAATGCCCCCGTTTGTCCCTGTTAATCATTACCTCCAGTTCCGAAAACCAACAAAATAGAACCGAGGTCCTATTCCATTATTCCATGCATCATTATTCAGGCCGCCGAAGCCTGCTTTGAACACTCTATTTTTTTTCAAAGTAAACACGCCAGCCACCCAGGGCGCTCAGCGAAGAGCACCCGTGGGAGAGAGCCGGCAGACGGTAGGACAGGAGACAACAGGCAGTGAACCGGCGCGAGCCGGACCGCCCGCCTGCGCTTGAGATCCAACTAAGAGCTTTTTTAACTGCAAGAACTTTAATATACGCTATTAGAGCTGGAATTACCGCGGCTGCTGGCACCAGACTTGCCCTCCAATAGATCCTCGTTAAAGGGTTTAAAGTGTACTCATTCCAATTACGGGGCCTCGAAAGAGTCCCGTATTGTTATTTTTCGTCACTACCTCCCCGTGCCGGGAGTGGGTAAGTTGCGCGGCTGCTGCCTTCCTTGGATGTGGTATCCGTTTCTCATGCTCCCTCTCCGAAATCGAACCCTGATTCCCCGTTACCCGTTACAAACATGGTAGGCATGTCACGTACCATCGACATTTGATAGGGCAGACATTTGAAAGATGCGTCTCCGGCACATGAGGCCATGCGATCAGCACAAAGTTATCCAGAGTCACCAGTGGGGACGCCGCAACCCCGCGAGGGGAAACGACGATTGGTTTCGAACTAATAAAAGCGCTCTTTCCGCGAGGGTCGGAGCTTGGTAAGCATTTATTAGCTCTAGAATTGCCACAGTTATCAAAGTAGGATCGTGTCAACTAAGGAACCTCGACTGATTTAATGAGCCATTCGCGGTTTCACCATCAGACAGTGTGAACTTAGACATGCATGGCTTAATCTTTGAGACAAGCATATGACTACTGGCAGGATCAACCAGATATATGTCGGAGACGTACGTACCGCACACACCGGTCGGCGGAGGACGGGTGTGTAAAAAGCCTCACTGGGACGGCCGCAGGGACCGACTGACAGACGGACTGTTGTTCCTCCTCGTCCCTCACTCTGTCGACCTAGGACCGCCTGACAGGGGCCCCTACACACACCAGACGACCGACCGACCGGGCTCGCTCGAGGAGGGATGGCAGCGCTCTGTGCAGAACGGCTCCCAACGACACCGGCGATGAATTTCTCTGGGACTAGAGACAATTTGGCCTGCCGGCCTGCCCTTCTCCCGAGGGTTGGTCCCCGGGAGAACACATGGCCTTCAGGCACGATTCCTCTTTTCCATTTGCCGGTCACAAGCTCTTTGCGAGAGTCTGACCACCAGCGAGACGAACTGTCGAGCTCTGCTATAAGCCTTAGATAAATCACCACCGACTGACAACGTTTGTCGATACGGACCAGAGCAGCGCACCTCGGCGGAGGAGACGCCAAAAAAAGACGCATCCCAATAGCTCTGCGGGGAAAGGCGAGCAAGCGTTTTCCGCAAGCCCGCGCTATCGCTCCGCCTGGTGGGACTGAGATCGCTTTACGAACACTGGTTGAAATTGAATCGCGGCGGCGAGACAACTACCCCAGATCTATGGCTGATCGTTTCTCTGTTGATGTTACTTATCTGCCCCTGTCTGCAAGTGTCTATGCGTGCTTGTCTCTCTCTCTATCTCTCTATCTTCTTCTCTCTGTCTCACTGTGTGTGCGTGTATGTGCGCACGCTATGCATTCATATTTTGTGTTACCATACTATTGGCTCTGCTTCGTTGGGGTTTGTGTGATTGTTGGTGATGTTTATCATTGCGTTTATATCTGGTGACTGTTCGGCGATGTCTTTGTTTCCCTGTCGTTAACTGCTGGCGATGTCGCTGCTAATGACACTCCTACTTAAACTAGACGACATAATTTGGTGACGAGTTGCAATGGCTCCCCTAATATCCCAAGACGTACTTGACAAGGTGTCCGCCTGACTGCAGTGCAATGCGAGATTTCTCCAGTAGGCTCATCGCTGTGGGAACCACAGTAGCCATCCCCCCTTTCTTAGCCAGACTGTCGTGAAATGGCCTGTTTCTAGTGAGAATTGTTTGGAAAAGGTGGGATATTGATCAGCATGTTTCACGTAAACTTAACTTAACGTCTTTATACTGGTTACAAAGACTTTGCAGAGTCTGTATTAGTCAGTTCAGTAAGTTCATCCCGTAACCTATCAGGTCGTTGGGGCACACACGAAGACACTCCCAGAATCCCACGCCATCCCACGCTCATAAAGGTATGCAATTACACTCAAAATATCACTGTTGAACTTATAATGCGTCATTGCATCAATATCACGGTGATACAATGCTATGCACCTACCTCAGATTATGAGGACAGCGAGGTTGAGAGCTTCTACGAGGACTTGCAGGCTTTGGTAAACGAGGTACCGAAGAAGGATATATTGGTGGTACAGGGAGATTGGAATGCCAACATTGGCGAAGACATGGTAAGTGACTGGAAAGGCACATGTGGAGCATACGGAAATGTGACCACGAACGATAGAGGACTGAGACTCCGGGAATTTGCGTATTATAATACGCTTTTAGTAGCGAATACGCTAGGACCACATAAAATGTCGAGACGGTGGACGTGGCACAACCCAAATTGTACACTTCATAGTCAAATAGACTATATTCTGGCCCAAAGGAAATTCAGATCTAGCGTCAATAGCGCCCAGACAAGACGTTTCCCAGGGGCGGATGTAGGGAGCGACCATCACTTAGTGCTGATAACCATGCATCTCAGACTAAAGAAAGTACTGAAAAGAGAGATAACTAGACTGAGATTTGATTTGGAGAAGTTGAAGTACCCGGATATAGTGGAGACCTTTGGAGCAGTGATGGGGGGAAGATTCGCACCTCTCTTGGTTCTTAACGAGGAGGCAGATGTTGAGACGATGACTGAAGCCCTGAATCCGGCATTAATCTCCACGGCATCTGAGGTTCTAGGTAGGTGCAGGATTAAGAAGAAAGCATGGATCACGAGTGAAATACTGGAGTCATGTGACAAGAGACGACAAATGAAGATAGCGAAGAAATCACTAGATGGGATTCAGCAATATAGTGAGATAAATGGAAACATCAAGGCCAAGATGAAACAGGCCAAGGTGGAATGGATAACGACTCAGTGTGCATATATCTAACAAATACTAGGAAGAAATGATGCCAAGGGTGCATATAAATTAGTCAAGGACTTCGTAAGGCCTGTACAAAATCGAAATAAAACGATTCAGGATAAGAATGGGAAATGTCTCACAGAAGCTAAAGACATTCGTGAGCGCTGGACAGAGTACTGTTCGGAACTATATAAGCATGAAGGTCGAGGTGACCCCAAAAATGCAATGTCTCCTGAAGTGAGTTTGATAGAAGAAAATCAACCGATAACAAGGGAAGAAGTGTATGAAGCCGTGAAAATGCTGAAGAGAGGGAAGGCTGTAGGTGTGGATAATATCCCAGCAGAGCTCCTACAAGTGAGAGGTGAGGTAACAATTGATACCCTGACATACATCTGCAATAGAATTTGGCAGACAGGAGAGTGGCCCTCCAGCTGGTCAAAATCAGTAATTATACCACTGCATAAACCAGGAAACCTAAATATGTGTCAGAACTATCGAACAATCAGTCTGATAAGTCATCCAAGTAAAGTTCTTTTGAGAATAATACTTAATAGACTGAAACCACAGGCAGAGAATATCATTGCCGAAGAACAAGCGGGCTTTCGAGCGGGTAGGAGTACCATCGAGCAGATATTTAATCTTCGGCTACTGAATGAGAAGTACTCAGCGTATCACCAACAACTCTACCATGCCTTCATTGACTTTAGAAAGGCGTTTGACAAAGTGTGGCATGCGGCACTATGGTCAACACTGACGCATTATAAGTTCAACAGAGTCTGTATAGAACCAGTTTATTACACATTCACTTGATTTAAAAACTATGCACATCCAATCTATTCATGAATGCATTAATTGACCCTGCCTCCACTAATTTCTGTGGCAATTCATTCCAAGTATTCACCACTGTCTGACTAAAAAACAATGTCCCGGTATCTAATCTGACCATTTTTATATTATTTTTTTTTATTGTGCCCTCTTGTTCTTGAAGATGGCAGTATTTTGAAAAACTTGCTAAAGTCTATTTTATCCTTTTCGATTATTATCGTACACCTGCATCAAATAACCTTGAAATCTTCCCCATTTAAAGACATTCTTCTTTCCTCATAACTATAATTCTGGAATCCCACTATCGATTTTGTCGCTCTTCTTTGTATTATTTCGAAACTGTCTCTATCCCTTTTACAATGACTCCGCATCTGTAGACATTACCCCAATCTAGATCTATATATTGCTTTATACAGTTTAACTGTCAACTTACATGCTCATATGTTTAATTATTTCTTTTAAATCATACCTAACATTGCATTTGCCTTTTTTCACTGATACCTAGACTTGCTCACTCACCTTACATGTGTGATCTGTTAAAATCCCTAAGGCATTTCTTTTTTTATATCGTTTTAATATTGTTTTTCCCCATTTTACAAGTATGTTCCATTTTTGATCTACCTGTGACTAGCAAAGTCTGATCAGTTTGTTTCTTCTGAACGGACGTTTTCTCCTCTACCAAATGCTGATGTCAGAAGATGTCTTTGTGTGTCAGTCACTGTCTGTAGAAGAACATGGATACGTATGTCCAGTTGCTGTTGTTTATTTGTGTTAGCGCCCTGGCTTGTGTTTGCGTACGCCCTGCACTGTCTTAGTCCATTAATTTAGGGACAAATACTGGTGTCACTATGTGACTGTTGTGGGAGTTTGCAACGTTCGACATTAAAACTGCTTGTAATGGAAAGTGAATAGAAAACTCCAAATAGTTTAAAATTGCTGGTGAAACCGCTGTATCCAGGGGTGGCAATCATACACCTAATCGTCAGACCCCTTTACTAGAGAAGAAATATCAAGTGCGCTGCATCCGTAAATATGTGCTCGAGGTTAATAACCTCATCATGTTGTTGAAACCACCACTGGAAGAGTAGAAAAGTACTATTAAAACGATTTTTCTGAATATTGATGTATACATTGGTAACCTTATGCTCCATAAAGGTCAAAACTGAAATGGGCTAGCGTGATATTTTTTTTAATGGAATAGGCACATAGTCGCGAACATTTTTGTACCTGATCATATTTGTAAAATGTAGTACACACATTGGCGAACATTTTTTGTACCTGATCATATTTGTAAAATGTAGTACACACATTGGCGAACATTCTATACCTGATCATATTTGTAAAAAGTAGTACACACATTGGCGAACATTCTAAACCTGATCTTATTTGTAAAATGTAGTACACACATTGGCGAATATCCTATATCTGATCATATTTGTAAAATGTAGTAGACACACAGTGGCGAACATCATATATCTGATCATATTTGTAAAATGTAGTACACACACAGTGGCGAACATCATATATCAGATCATATTTGTAAAATGTAGTAGACACACAGTGACGAACATCATTTATTAGATCATATTTGTAAAATATAGTAGACACACAGTGGCGAACATCATATATCAGATCACATTTGTAAAATGTAGTAGACACACAGTGGCGAATATCATATATCAGATCACATTTGTAAAATGTAGTAGACACATAGTGGCGAATATCATATATCAGATCACATTTGTAAAATGTAGTAGACACACAGTGGCGAATATCATATATCAGATCACATTTGTAAAATGTAGTAGACACACAGTGGCGAATATCATATATCAGATCACATTTGTAAAATGTAGTACACACACAGAGACGAACATCATATATCAGGTCACATTCGTAAAATGTAGTACACACACACAGTGGCGAGCATTTAGCGCGTGGTCATATTTGTAATATATAATACATTCTTGAACCTTCGTGAAATGAACGTTTATCTATCACAAATGTGCTGTACTTGTATTTTTTATCGTCACTGACGTATTTTGCCAGACCCTAACCATTCATTTCATTTTGTGGCTGGCAATAAAGGTTACTTTGAACGGTGTATCGCTTTCAAATGCCATGGTATTAAAACATATTTCTAACATTCTCAGCTCACACTGATTACTTCGAGTAGTTTCTTCATACATTAAGCAGCACGAGAAAATACGGGGCATGTTAAAATAAAACTTTACCTAACTGTACCAAGTGAACATACGTACAATGCGCACAAGCACGTCACTTGTGATATAAACAGCCTATACCAACCGTCAGGTTTGCAAAATGTCATTATCCTCCAACTCATAGTTTCCTCAGCAGACCGTTTAAAACCTGGCGGGGGTGATACGGAATCCATCCAAAGTTGACCAGCGAGCAGTGATTCGGTTTCTAATAGCTGAAGGATGTTGACCAGTTGACATTACTCGCAAAATGCAGGCAGTGTATGGTGACAAAAGTGTGTCGAAGGCAACAGTGAAGAACTGGGCAACGATGTTTAAAGAAGGATGTGAGTTAACGAAAGATCTTCTGAAAGGGAAGACGCATATTGTTGCGTCAGAAGATGCCATCGCCAAAATTGATGCAACAATTCTGGTAGACCGTCGCCGGAGCTTACGTTCGTCACACTTTTGTCACCATAAACTGCCTGCATTCTGCGATGAATTTCAACTGGTTGAAATCCTTCAGCTGTTAGAAACCGAATCACTGTTCACTGATCAACGCTGTGCGGATTCCGTGGCACACCCGCAATGTTTTCAACGGTCTGCTAAGGAAACTAAGAATCGAAGGATAATGACATTGTACAAACTTGACGGTTGGTATGTGCTGTTTGCATCAAAAGTGACGTCTTCATGCGTCTTGGTGCAGTTAGGTCAGGTTTCATTTGAACATACCACGTCTATAGTATCCTGAACCATAGTAATGCTAACCCCGACTACTAGCACCAATATCTACGGTCAGAAACAGAAAAGCATAAATATTCTTCTAACTGGCACTTACTCGTTTATTGGAAAGGTAAAACGCCTGGTCCTCAGGGGAACTAATTTTAAATGGGTCAAAGCGGTGCAAATATATAAATATATACCGGCTCCTGGTTTTCACTAAAAACTTTTAAACCAATGAATCTAATTTTTGTTTAATTTGGCATGACCTTCGTGTGTGAGAAGAATAATGAGTTCATAGAAGACGGTGCAGTTCGTCGCAATTAGCATCTGCAGGCCTGCATGTTACGGAAGGTATTTACCAACATATCAGCTTGTCTCACTTACTGCTGGACCATGGCTTTTCCTAATAACTTTTAAACCAATCAACGTGATTTAATGCAACTTGACACGGGTAAACTGTGAACCAGTTAGACGAGGAACTCCGTACTGGTTATCTTGTCTAGGATGGAGCCACATGCCTAACCTCAAATGTCAGCAGAGCTGGAATTGCTTCCTTCTTTAAAGATCGTGTTACTATATAGGGACCTTGGCCACCAAAGTCGGCTGACCTTACCCACCTGATTTCTTCTTAATGGGCATGCTGAAAGGAAAAGTGGGTCGTAACAAGTAAACGAATCTCGGGGAACTGCAAGACAAAATTCCGCGAGAAACTCAATGTGTGACTTGTGATGTGTTGTTGAATATTTTCCGTAACATACAGGTATGCCGATGCTAATTACGACCACTTGCAAAATTTGCTATGAGCTCATGATACTTCTAACACACCAATGTATTACCATGTCAAATGTTATTGAATTATGTTCATGGGTTTAAAAGTTATTAGAAAAAATCATGGACCGCTAGCGAGTGTGACATCTTGTATATGGTGCTTTCTTCTATCGGGCACTACTCTACAGTATAGGAAAGCGGTCAATGCCTTTCAGGTTAAATGATCCTCAGGCGTGTTACAGCAATTGAAAAGACTCGATAAATAAAGTTAGATATTACAGTTTTAATACTAATTTGGAAAGCAATGTGTATGTGAACTAAATAATTGCAGTACATTTTAAAACATATCTATGTAGCAATCGAGTTCAGGATTGTGTAGTTGTTGTTACCAATTTGGGTGACAATTAGTAAGGCTACAACAAACTTGCAGTAATTTGGTCATCAATTTTATAAAACAATATGAAAGCCCAGCATACTTCTTCTTCTTCTTCTTCTTCTTCTTCTTTTTCTTCTTCTTCGTACGCTGTCAGACGTCAACTTGAATTTGTTCGAAGAAATCAGTGGTCATCCTGAGGCTGTCGACACTGCCATAGAGCTTGTCTAGTGTTGCCACTGGAGATGGCCACATGTGCTCACTCTGGTCCTCGTATGTCGGACAATTTTGCAGCTGATGTTCAGCGGTCATTTTCCCTGTACCACAGGTGCATTCGTCAGTGCCACCTATCTTCAGTTTATTGAATAGATGGTACCTCAGTCTGTTGTGGCCTGTGCGGAGACTGAAGACCACGACCTCGCTCTCTTCTGTTCAACTGGTAATAGGTATCATTTTTTTTGTGTAGCCAGTATGTTCTGTTTCCCATGTATCTGGCCCTAATAAACGTTTTGGACTCTTCGTAGGTCACACTAGAATCTGGTTGTGGTAGTCTTGCACCTTCATTTGCCAGTCTGTCTGCCTCCTCGTTGCCTTGGATGTTACAGTGGGATGGAACCCACTGTACCACTACTCTTTTTGGTGCGAACTGCTGGCATAGTTGACAGAGTACTGCTCTTAAATCATTAAGTTCAGTATTTTTCTGGCTTTTTAGTGCTGTAACCACGGCCAGGCCATCTGTAAACAGGACTATCTGGCTTTCATAGCTTTCGCCAGTCAGCATTGCTTTTACTGCAGCTTTTAGTGCCTCTGCCTCCGCTCTGAAATTGCTTGAGAATTTTCCAGTCGCCACTGACAGTGTTATTTTTCTACCATTTTTTAGGCTCTGGAATACCCGTGCCCCTCCATTCTGTGTTGTGGTTGTTACAGAACCGTCGGTGTATGCATGGGTCCAGTCCATGCTTGGGTAGTTTTCCGCTATGTACATCAGGGTTGTGTCTCTTCTTTCTTTTTCAGTATAGTCCAGTACAGAATTATAGTAACTATGTTATATACAGTTTATAGGATTATTGGAGAAAATTTGACAAATGAGGTTCACAAGTTTAACAACTATAAGCCCAGCCGTAGGGACAACAAACGGCATCTTGATCGTGAGAAGCAAGTGGGGAAATATTTGACAAGCAGTAGAAGTTAGTGTCAGAGGAAAACGGTTAACGATGGATAGGACACACGTCACGAAAACCAGCCGATAGCATCACAAGGTAGTCACTGTTCTGGAATCCTGAAGATAAGAGAAATAGGGAAAGACAATGGTCAATTGTAATAGAAGGCCGTCGGACTAATTGATAAAATACCCATGAAACGTCACATGTATAGACCAACTAAATTACAAAACTCATCAACACTCATATTGTACCAAGGTTTATAATCAATCCATACATCATCCACACAGAGAAATAAAATAAATAATGGTACAAAACACAGCAAATCACTACTGAGAGTGATCCTTTCACATAATCCAGCCATGAAACAAATTGAATATACATCTTCTTTTATTTATTTACGGCATACAACAACCAGCGATCCTATTGAAACCAGTCTTTTGACATGATTAGCCCTTTCATGACTGAGTATTTTTGGAAATCTTGTTCCGCGTGTTTTAAGAAATCTGTAAAGCTTTAAACTCAAAACGCACGGGTTTTGAACAGTTATGTCAGCCTTCAGTACGTTCCATATATAGTTAAAATGTGTGTGAGAAAGTACACAGTTGTAAAAATAATTATCAGTATCGTGACCTACAAGGTCGTTAGGCACAGTTATTGAGATTTGACTAACCCGCAATGCGTCTCAATTTTTCGTCAGGGTTTTAGTTTCAGCTATAGATCTTCCCGTCCACTTTTTTATATTGACATCTAAAATCTTTTTTGGTCTTGCTCTCGCACGTTACCCAGGCACAGTCCATTGCACGATGGTCTTGGTCAGCCACGCCGATCGTGACATATGTCCATACCATGTCAATATTTGTGTTTTTACTGTAGTCAATAGGTTCTTATATACCTAACTCCTTCGTAAAAATTTCAAGAACACTCTCGTTTGTAACGCGATCAAAATATGAAATGCCAAAAATACTTCGCCAGTATCTCATTTCCATTGCGCACATTTTACGTTTAGGGCAGCCGTCTTAGTCCAAGTCTCACACGAGTAGTCAGCTTCGATTTAAGGCTAATGTTTTTGGCTTTCCAGATTATTTGCATTCTTGTCAGGGCAACAATGATCATCGCTGTTCTTGACTGAATCTCCGATCTAGACTCCTACGCATTCATATCTGCTCCTAGATATTGAAATGGGCAACACTTTCCAGAGCGTTCACCTTTGACCATAATCGGGTTTAAAATACCATTGGGTCGTTGAGCATGACCTTGCTCTACCTTATATACATATATATATATATATATATATATATATATATATATATATATATATATATATATATATATATATATATATAAACATGAAAGAAAAGAATTTCATATAGACAAGTTGATCCAAGTGCACGATCATATGTATTTGAGACTGCCACCTTACCATTCACACTTTAACCCAATTGAACTAGTTTGTGCAAAAGTTAAGGATGGAGTGCCACCTAGAATCTGGTCAAAATGTGTTTTGTTCGGTAAATTGAATTTTGTTGGGCTGTTGGGAAAGTATATTGAATCTTCTTTCAAATACAATTTGAATTTAATGTCTAGCATCATTAGCTTTTTAATATATAGACTGTCAAACAGGCCTGTGGTCAGTCCCAAAAACAGAGAAAAACAAAATCAAAATGGCTGCCAGTTACTAGTTTCAAATTATTATTCCCCTAAAATTTAATTAAAACAACAAACAATGAGGGTATTTCAAGCTTCCTTTAAAAAATATAATATATTGAGTACTCCCAACTTAATGTATATGGCAGGATATGATAGTCACAATTTTAGCTTATACAAATTAAAATTTTCAAAGAAAAACAGTTTTATTTATAAATTATGAGAAATAAAATCATGTTGTGTCGCGCAGATAAGAAAGAAAGTTAATAGGAAACGTTTGTTCTACGGTGATATGTATACCAAAGGAGCAGATGTTGAACTTTGTGACAATTTGATTAGAGGACTGTAGGTTAGGCCTGTGATTACGTTCTGATAAATTTAACAATATCAATATTTAATCTTTTAAAAGTGCACAGACCACTCCCACTCGGCCAGAAATAAAGAGATGGAAATTGTATGATATTGTGAAACAGATTTAATTTTGAAGTGAAGATGACAATGTTCATTAAGAGCTGGATGGAAGACATAATAAGAATAATTAGCGTTTTAATTTACATTTTTTTTTTTTAAGTTACAGAGCCAGTTTACACTTTTGTTATTCCAATCCAAAATTGCTATAGACAAAGAGGAAGGGTTTATGCAGTGATTGTGAATTTCATTGAAGAAAAACTATTTTAATATACATCATTTTCTTCATGTAATCAAATATATATGGGTAATTTGTGTGTGAATTCAATAAACAGGTAGGGTGTATTAGCATTGAGATGTGTTGGAAAAGGGCTTGTAGAGCTGCAGATGTTCTGTGGAGTTAAAATTTTGTCACTTCCAATGTAGAAAAACAGCCACAACAAATGGTGTCCATATAAGAAAGCTGTAGCAGGTGAAACTGTTCGTACAAACACATCAGTAACCTACCTGCTCTTGTTATAGCTAATACAAAACCAGTATTTTAGGACCACGACAGGAATGAATTACTAAAAAACTATCTTGAAGAAAATACACAAAATCTCAATGAATGACTTAACAGTGATATCTTGAAACTATGTCCCAAGAATAAGAGTCATGGTCTAACTACTGCGAAAGCTGGTGTTGCTGTTGCAGTTTCTGTTTATAATGATGGAACAAAATCTCTGCTGGTAATGGAGGACATGGAATTACATACTAGCAGGTATCTGAGAAATTCCTGTAAACACAAGAAAATGTTGTCGCAAAAAATGAATCAGAGAAAAGCTATTAAGGCATCCTAAAAGGCCAGGAGGGCAAAAAGAAGGAGGAGATCAGTACTGAATGATTGGCAGACAGTTACTGAAGAGTTTATATATCAGGTTGGTGGTCATTGATAAGAATCAATGTATTTAACATCAGAAAATTTTTAAAAATAGTGTCCTAAACTTTTCGTCACAAACCACAATGTACAGACTGTATGATAACTGTTTTGTTTTTAAAGCCAATTTCCTTCAACTTTGGACATATATTTTAAATAACCATGGCTTAGTTCGGAACTATGGAAATCAAGCTATCTTACAATTTGTAAGAGTTATTATAATTTGGATGATCCAATATGTTACTAAATTTTAAAAAATTTTAGAATTTTCATAAAAACACAATCGTAAAAGATGTAGCTTTGGCTGTAATCTATACTGAAAGGATAATCTTAATCATTATAAGCAAAAATGAAGTATATATGATAGCCCAGAACAAATAGCATACAGAGTTTTGCCATTTTTTAGAATATAAATTTTCTTATAATGTTGTATATAATAATAATACCTCTCACTAAGTGGTACTCCTTAAAGGACAAATAGCAGCTGGAAATAAAACTTTCAAACTATGCTAAATTTTTTTCAAATTTAGTTTCTTTCAAGACATGGTCCTCACATTTAGCCCAATAATATTTGTCTTTATTTGATAAAGCTGCATACTTTAGTTCTTTCATAGTGAGGACCATGTCTTGAAAAAGGAAGAATTCTATTGAAAAAAATGTGGTCTGTCGTTCTTTCTTCCTAGAGCAGTCATCAATGAGCTAGAATCATTCCACTGATTAAGTGAAAAAATTAACCTACATGTTTGCTAACCGGGAAATAGAAGTTTCCATCACCTTGGCAAAACGGTCCTATTGAGAGCATATATTTATAAAACTGAACTAATCCATCTGAAGTATGTACTTTATATGTTTATATTTCGTGTGCTTTTACATTTTCACACATTTTTTTACGAAATGCCCGGTTACTTCTTACAGCTCCTAAAACACAGTAAGTACATTACAAAAGGGCATTATGTGAAACCTAATGTAGAAAATCCTATTCAAATTGGAGAGACGCCTATGCATAAAAAAGACATTAAAAAATTGTTTTACAGTAAATTATTTTCTCAAGGGCCAAAATAATTCCTTTGCTATCAAATTTTCAAAAGAACTAGCAACTTTAATAAAATGACAATACCTGACACAATGTAAACTGTTAAGTCATTTGGACATTGTAAAGATAAGTTCACGTGCAAAAAATCTCACATGTCCGTGTAAGGGTTATTCAGATATTAGGAGGCAACCATTGTGAAACGGACAATAGTTGACACATGCAAGTTTCGTCCTTTAGTCGTCAGACTTTCAAGGGAGTTTTCCTGTATAGGACACACGTTACGAAAACCAGCTGATACCATCACAAGGTAGTCACTGTTCTGGAATCCTGAAGGTAAGAGAAGTAGGGGCAGTAACTTCGGAGATGGGAAGTCCTAATCAAGGCAGGAAAGACGTTTGAGGAGCTGGAAATGATGACGTGTGACAGAAAGATTTGGCGAGTATCTGTTGATGACCTATGCTTCACAGAGACTTGAATGCTTTTATTGATTTGATTGACTGAGTAGTTCGTAGCAGCAGTTTCAGATCTGAAAGATAACAGGAAATAGTTGAGTACTGTGAGAAGCACAAAAGTTATATTGTTGGAAGTCTTCAGTGCGGATCAGTTATATTTATATTTGTCGGCCTATCATATTTGATAGAATATTACAATTTTCTGTTTTATCATTTTGACATTTGTATTTTATTTTATTGTTTAAATTGTTAATTTATGTTTCTAATAGAGACTACTAGAGGGTGCTAGAAGGTTGTCTACAATACGGGATATACTCGGCGATGTATTATAAGAGTAGAGGTAAAGGATGGTTTGCGGTAAGCTTGACGGCAAAGGAAGGTTTACTATAAGTTTAGTGATGCATGGAAGGTGTACTATAAGTTTAGCGGTATATGGAAGTTTTATTATAAGCTGAACAGTACGTGGAAGGTTTATAATATGTTTAGCGGTACATGGAAGGTTTAATATAAGCTTAGCGGTACATGGAATGTTTACTAAACGTTTTGAGGTACATGGAAGTTTTACTATAAGCTAAGGTTGATGGACGGTTTACTTCAAGATACGGGAGTTCGATGATGTTTAATTAAAGCTTAGAGAATACAAGAAGGTTTTATTAATCCTACAAATTACGGGAATATTTATTAAAAGCGTATAGAGGAAAGGAAATGTTTTACTAAAACCCAGGAAGGTAGAGATAAGTTTACTAAAATCTAGGAGTGCATGAAAGTTTGACTAAAAACCAGTAGGTTAGGAAAATGCTTAATTAATGTTTTTAATGGTATGGAGGTTTTGTAACACTTAGGGGTGACTACGAAAACGTTTAATAAAAACTTATAGGGTGAGGAAAGGTTTACTTAAAGAAGGAAATTAAGAAGGTAAGGTTTATTAAAAGCTACATTAGTACGGCGCAGGTCGAACCATTTTGGAACCCCATCACTTCCTCCCAAAGCAGTCACTGTGTTCGGTCTAGAAGCTATTACAATATTGACTCCAGTACTGGATTTTTTAATAATATCTCCAAAACAGCGCTTCTTCACCTGACAAGATCAAGGAACTATTTCTAATATAATATTCTTACACAGCCTCTGGCTAAAAACAGTACCCTGCGGTCGGCAGAATTAATCTAGAACATCTCTTAACCTTTCTATTTGTAGCCTACCTCTGATCGTCATCTAACTTCAGATGGAACCCAACAGTTCAAGCACGGAACAGTATTGGAAATGTGCTAACGGCAACTGGGTTTCTAATGCAACAGCGAGTTTCAAATAGAATAAAAAAATTTAAAAAAGCAAGAGGCTTCACTTTTTAGTGCAAATAAAATGTCCTGTTTCACACCCACTTAACCAGGCAGACAATGGTTCACGTGAAAAATGGTTGAAATCCATTATGTCCCTTCCCGTCGTTCTGTCTTCTGCGATTTATTTTATGAAACGTGACAAAGGGTTGATTGTCAGTTTCCGAGCCGGCGTCCGAGTTACAGTTTGAAGTATTGTTGTGCTGCTTTCTACAGCGTTTACTGTTCTTGTAATTCATCTTTTAATCTATTTTCTTGGTCGCCGCAATGCGTATTCTAAATGTGATATTCCTTGGTTTTCTGAGAATATATTTTGACAAAATGTTATACAGTCATTGTTATTTTTGGTATATATAACTAGTTTGGCTAGGTACAGAGAATGATCTGAATTTGGGATGTACTGTCCACTAGAACTGTTTTTATGTTGTTGGGATGTATTGTCTATTAAATCTTTGTGTTTATTGTTGGGATCTGATGTACGTTAAATCTTTGTGCCTGTTGTTTGGGATCTGTTGTCCGTTAAATCTTTGTCATTATTGTTATGATATACGCTACACTAGAACCGTGCCCTCTGTATTGTGATGTGCTGTCCACTACAAAACTGTCCTGAATCGTGGAATGTGATGTCCACTTTAGTTGTGTCCTCATAGACAGATTGAGCTGTCGGATATAACTAGTCAGGTTTTGTTGCAATACACTTTCTACTCAAACTGTCTACATTATTTATATGTACTGTCTATTGCAACAATGTCCTTACAGTTGGTATGTGCAGTCCGTAAGTACAATGTCCTCACAGTTGGTATGTGCAGTCCGTAAGTACAATGTCCTCACAGCTGGTATGTGCAGTCCGTAAGTACAATGTCCTCACAGTTGGTATGTGCAGTCCGTAAGTACAATGTCTTTATTGATGTGATGTACTGTTCACTAGAACATTGTCATCATTGTCGGATTCAAAGATTCCATAGAACTGGTTCTTTATTGCTGGAATGTACTACACAAAATAGCAATGTCCTATATACCAATCACTCGGATTTACTCTATATTATAACAATGTCCCGATCACTAGAATGTATTCTACATTAGAACAATGTCCAAATTACTGGAATGTATTCTATATTATAACAATGTCCCGATCACTAGAATGTATTCTACATTAGAACAATGTCCAAATTACTGGAATGTATTCTATATTATAACAATGTCCCGATCACTAGAATGTATTCTACATTAGAACAATGTCCAAATTACTGGAATGTATTCTATATTATAACAATGTCCCGATCACTAGAATGTATTCTACATTAGAACAATGTCCAAATTACTGGAATGTATTCTATATTATAACAATGTCCCGATCACTAGAATGTATTCTACATTAGAACAATGTCCAAATTACTGGAATGTATTCTATATTATAACAATGTCCCGATCACTAGAATGTATTCTACATTAGAATAATGTCTCGATCAATGGAATGTACTCTACATTGGAACGATGTCCTTCCTGATTACTGGAATGTATTCATTAGAACAATGTTCCGATCACTGGAAAGTACTCTACATTGGCAAAATATCCAGAACACTTGAATATACTCTACAGAAGAGAAAATATTGTAACAACGATAGCTGGCTAAACCAAACCTAGATGCACACAGTCAATACAGAAAAGGCATACTGATGTAACAAAAAAGGACTCTTTATATTTGAATTGGCTGTACCACAAAACTCCAAACTATGAAAGAAAAATACAAACACCTGTAATTATGTCACTAAATAAAAATTACTACCGAGCGTACTTTCATCTCGTCGTATTTCCTGTGTATTTGGTGGTCTCCCCAGTTTGTAGTTAGCATTTTGGTTTGAGAATTCTTCTCTAAATCTCGTAATTAAAACACCAAATGTAAAAACTACAATTTGACTCAGGAACATTGAGCTAAGGTGAAACAAATAACAAATTATAATGCCCACGTGCTCATAACATTACTGTTGTAGCAATTTATTTTACATAATGTGGTTGCTAAGTCACGTTAGTAACTTTACCTGTTGCGACATGCTTGGTAGAGCGCAGTCGACGTGTTCCATGCTCACCTGTACATGTTAACGGGGACCACGCCAAACTTATGGCAATGGTAAGGGAATATTGATAGAAATAATGATATTTTAATGAGTCCTTCGACGACATCTAATGAAACTGATTATCCTGCACACGTGTAGTTACCATTTCTATAATACACAATCTGTTGTAAACATGTACTGATATGTTTGGCCTCATCTGAATGTATCTAGGCAACAGCTGCATGCGCTATCTTCCTCTGTCTTACACTTGTAATTATCTACATATCTGTCTCTCATTCGCGCGCTCTCTCTCTTCCTCTTTTTTCTTTCCCTCTCTTCCTTTCTCTCCCTCGATCTCTCTCTCTCTCTCTTTTTCTCTCCGTCTCTCTCTCTCTGTTTCTCTCTTTATCTCTCTCTTTCTCTTTCTCTCCCTCACTCTCTCTCCCTTTCTCTCCCTCACTTTCTCTCGCTCTCTCTCTCTATCTGTCCCTCACTCTTTCGCTCTCTCTTTTTCTCTCCGTCTCTATCTCTCTGTTTCTCACTCTCACTGTCTCTCTTTCTCTCCCTCTCTCTCTCTCTCTTTATATCTCTCTCTCTCGTTTCTCTCTCTCTCTCTCTCTCTCTCTCTGCATCTTTTTGGGGTTTGACTTAGTTGCTCCTTTTCCGCTATGGGAAGTAGAGGTTTTCTTTGTTTCTCTTCTCGCTTATGGTTTCTACAGGATGAGGTAACTGAACTCAACCTAAGCCCTCGTTGGTCGCATTCTACGACATTCCTACACGATTACATTGTTATCAATCGGTGTCCTCCTTTTGGCTCTCGGAAACACAGGGAGGTCTATTTCTCTCCTCTCTCTCTCTCTCTCTCTCTCTCTCTCTCTCTCTCTCTCAATAATTAAGTACCCGGTATTGTCTTCTTCTTTGACTTCACCTGGAGGCAACTAGTTATGTGCGTGTTAGTATTCTGTAACTTTAATCGGGCTATTGTTTTGTGAACATTGTTCACGTGTACGCATGTACATTTGTTATTTGTGCTATAAATGCTACCGTCTCAGACAAATGGTTTTCAAAACACCTGTGGTTAAAACAGTTGGTTGTCGCTAGTCTGTGGAGAGAAGATCTTCTTACTGTGGAGGATTGTAACATTTAGAGAAAGCAGCCACTTTATTATTATCTATATGAAAATGATATTCATTATAGAGTGAAAATATAAATCATCTATGTCTATATTAAACGCAACGATAATGGTTTTTTATGTCTTTCGTAGCAGAGCAGCGTAAGGGAGAACTTAAATGGCTGTCAAGGCCGATACGAGTCAGGAAGGTGTCCATGACATCTTGACAAAGCTCAGATCTGATTATGTGTATGATTATTCTTATTTTGCCGGTGTCCGATTATTTTTGTGTTTTGCTATCCTTGCATTTGTTGTAATGTATCTGTGTCAGAGAAGTATACATAGATCTTCGGTTTCCCGCTATGCAGCTTTTATATTTATATTTATGTGCTTGAGGGAAATGTTAATTGTTCTTGGACACATTTATTTGAGCATATAATCTAGCTAGAATCTGCAGTATTATATGTCAACGTACAAGAAAATAGATATCCCACGAGGCTTGAAATGCCATCTAAGAATTTGTTGTTTTAGATTTGCATCATGTTTGATATCTTTGTGTCTAATAATTAATTAGTTACGGTACAACAACATAAATGTTGGTATCGATTACTGTCAAATGTACATAAATGTACTTATGTTAAATCCAGTTATCGGAAAGGAAAGAACAGCACCACTGCAGTCCACTCAGAATGCCATTGTAGACTGCCTGTGCTGATTTCTCACTAAGATCAGACAAATAGCTACACCACCATAACAATCGTGTTGGTACAAGCAGAAGCACTCATAGTAACTGTGCCCTGGTACTATGTAGAGAGATAAACAAGGAGAAATAAGACAGGCAAATATTGTTGTTGATGTACCACGTTTATGCTTTATAAACCCTTATAAAATTCTGGTTAGTACTCATTTCCACACATGGCAGGTCATAATTGCAATACATCCATCAAATGCGGAAAACATGTGTATGAAAGCAGCTTTGAGATTTGTTTTGTCTTTTGTAAAAATAAATCCGAAGTCTCATTCATTGTTCTGTTCAACAGCGTTTCATTGATTGAGTGTTTGAGATAGGATTCATATGAACCTGTAGGGGATACAAGATAAACTGTGGATAAATGGATACAAACTGTGGATAAATGTATTCATCCAATTATCAATGAATGTACATTTCCAACAAACAAAAATATGTATATGGATATGTTTAGCTTATTTTTAGGACGACAATCGCAAAAACAAATGTATTAGCAATGAGAAAATATATACAGCATACAACAGACAAGAAAGAATAATAATAATTACTTCTAGATCCACACTCCGCTAACTGATGAGCTTATCTCCAAATACAGAACTTTATCTAAGGTTTTAAAGCTAACGAGACACTAACGAGAAATGTCACTATTAACTTTGTGTAGCTGGCGCTAATCAATAGCAGTATTGAGTGCCGGCCTAGTGTTGATGAAGAAACATTGATAAAAGAAATTATTTTCTAATTTTCCTACCATCAAGTATAGACCACACTTTCCTACCATCAAGTATAGACCACACTTTCCTACCATCAAGTATAGACCAAACACTTTCCTACCATCATGTATAGACCATACTTTCTTACCATCAAGTATAGACTAAATACTTTCCTACCATCAAGTATAGACCAAACCAAACACTTTCCTACCATCAAGTATAGACCACACTTTCCTACCATCATGTATAGACCACACTTTCTTACCATCAAGTATAGACTAAATACTTTCCTACCATCAAGTATAAACCACACTTTCCTACCATCAAGTATAAACCACACTTATCGACTATCATGAATAGACCACACTTTCTTACCATTAGGTATAGACTAAACACTTTCCTACCATCAAATATAAACCGCACTTTCCTACCATCAAGTATAGACCACACTTTCCTACGATTAAGTATAGACTACACTTTCCTACCATCAAGTATATACTATACTTTCCTACCATCAAGTATATACTATACTTTCCTACCATCAAGTATAGACCACACATTTTTACCATCATGTATAGACCAAACACGTTCCTACCATCAAGTGTAGACCCCACTTTCCTACCATCAAGTGTAGACCAGACTTTGCTAATATAAAGTTTTGACTAACCACTTTCCTACCATCAAGTATAGACCACACTTTTCTACCATCAAGTGTAGATCATACGTTCCTACCATCAAGTATAGACCACAATTTCCTACCATCAAGTATAGACTACACTTTCTTACCATCAAGTGTAGACCACACTTTCTTACCATTGAGTATAGACCACACTTTCGTACCATTAAGTGTAGACCACACTTTGCTAATATAAAGTTTAGACCAACCACTTTCCTACCATCAAGTGTAGACAACACGTTCCTACCATCAAATATAGACCATACGTACCTACCATCAAGTTTAGACCAACCACTTCCCTACCATCAAGTATAGACCAAATTACTTACCATCAAGTATAGACCACACTTTTCTACCATCAAGTGTAGACCAAACGTTCCTACTATCAAGTATGGACTACACTTTCTTACCATCAAGTATAGACCACACTTTCCTACCATCAAGTGTAGACCAAACACTTTCCTACCATCATGTGTAGACCACACTTTCTTACCATCAAGAATAGATTACACTTTCTTACCATCAAGTATAGACCGCAAACTTTCTATTACGTCTGCCGCGTCTTTTTTCCGAGTGCTTGTAATACAAGTATCAAAGCGATTATTGTTGTTGTTGTTGCTAAAAATAATGTGTTTCTTTGCTGGTATGAGTGATTTCCCTACTCTTCGACCCGTTTAGATGAACGACAGCCACTGATAGAATTATCTATAAACAAAGAAATGTCTGAAAGTGATTTGAAAGACATCAGCTCCATCTAGCTCGCTTTTAAAATTAGCAAAATATAGAAAGAATGTCTGTCAACGTATTGTAATGCTTGTTAAAATCATTATTTTCTTCTAAACGTTCAAGCAGCTTTCTGAAAAGGATCGCGGTGAGAAGACACTTTTCACTCAAAATAGGGAAGTGAACATGCAGCTAAGGAAAAGTTAAATTGCTATCTTCATCGACCTCCAACAAACATATGGCTTAGTTAAGAAAACAGGTTTGTTAATATATATACAAATCGTGAGCGCATATGATAAAGTGTACAGATGCTTTAAAAACTATATGAATTACAGAAGTATCAGAGTGGCAGAATTATCTGAGTGACATAACTTTATGAGTGATAGAACTGGGTGACAAAACTATCCGAGTGATAGGATTACAAGACTGAACTATCTGAATGACAGAAATATCTGAGTAATAGAATAATCTAAATGACCGAAATATATGAGTGATAGAATTATCTAAATGACAGAACTGTTTGAGTGACAGAACAATCTGAGTGATAGAACTATCTAAATGACAGAATAATTTGAGTGAGAGAACTATATAAATGGCAACGCTATCTGAGTGACAGAACTATCTGAGTTGCAGAACTATCTGAGTGATAGAGCTATTTGAGGGACAGAACTATGTCAGTGACAGAAATATCTAGTGATAGAACTATCTGAGTGGCAGAACTATCTAAGTGATAGAATTATGTCAGTGATATAACTTTTTGTGTTGTGCGTAATCCAGAGAGTAAGTGTGTTCTGTGAGTAGTAATGAGAACAAATGTGTTCTGTGAGTAGTCCAGATGGTAAATGTGTTCTGTGAATAGTCCAGATGGTAAATGTGTTCTGTGAATAGTCCATATGGTAAATGTGTTCTGTGAATAGTCAAGATGGTAAATGTGTTCTGTGAATAGTCAAGATGGTAAATGTGTTCTGTGAATAGTCAAGATGGTAAATGTGTTCTCTGAGTAGTAATGAGAGTAAATGTGTTCTGTGAATAGTCCAGATGGTAAATGTGTTCTGTGAATAGTCCAGATGGTAAATGTGTTCTCTGAGTAGTAATGAGAGTAAATGTGTTCTGTGAGTAGTAATGAGAGTAAATGTGTTCTGTGAGTAGTCCAGATGGTAAATGTGTTCTGTGAGTAGTCCAGATGGTAAATGTGTTCTGTGAGTAGTAATGAGAGTAAATGTGTTCTGTGAGTAGTAATGAGAGTAAATGTGTTCTGTGAGTAGTCCAGAGGGTAAATGTGTTCTGTGAGTTGTCCAGATGGTAAATGTGTTCTGTGAGTAGTACAGATGATAAATGTGTTCTGTGAGTAAACCGAGTAGCAGGTTACTGAACTAAGTAGTAAAGCGAGTAATAGGTTACTGAAGTAAGTAGTAAACCGGATATAGGTTACTGAAGTAGATAGTAAACCGAGTAATAAGTTATTGAAGTAAGTAGTAAACCAAGTAATAGCTTATTGAAGTAAGTAGTAACCCAAGTAATATGTTACTGAAGTAAGTAATTAATCAAAGTAAATCAAGCTAATGGGTAAA
Source organism: Ariolimax columbianus (assembly GCA_036924085.1). Classification (NCBI taxonomy): domain Eukaryota; kingdom Metazoa; phylum Mollusca; class Gastropoda; order Stylommatophora; family Arionidae; genus Ariolimax; species Ariolimax columbianus. The sequence goes on along the minus strand of JAVGWX010000003.1, from coordinate 128,999,422 downwards.
TGGAATAAATAATAACTCAACCTAAAAGGTGACTGAAGCAAATAGTAAATTAAGCTAAAATGTGACTGGAATAAATAAATAAATCAAGCACAGAAAAGGGTAAATTGAAGTAAATATTAAATCAAAATATTGGTCATTAAAGTAAGATATAAATCAAGAGTAAAACATGCTAAAATGGTGTCAAAGAAGCACTGCTGTCAGAGATGAAGTTTTATTTACTTGATTGTGGTATGTCTCAGTTTATATATGTGAGGTGAGATGTTCAGTTGCTTACTGCGTTGCTCTCTCTCTCTCTTTCTCTCTCTCTCTCTCTCTCTCTCTCTCTCTCTCTCTCTACCCTAACTAAAACTGATGTATACATCTGTATCTTGATATACCAAAACGTTTCGTGAACGGGCAGTGAACCTATTCTCATTGCTGTCAGAGAAGAGCGCTCTAGCCAACCTGCTACTCATACTGGCAAATCAATGCAGCACTTTACATAATTTTATATATCGCGTCAATGTGGTTAGACCAATTGATGTTCACGGTAAAAGTATGTTTTCCTCCCAGTGTCAGTGTACCCAACTATGGCTTGTCATTTGGGATTGCATGACAATGATTGTTCTTGTTGTTGTTCGAAGCTAATCGTAGTGAGATGACGACGTATCTTTGGTAGCGAGTTGCAGAGAATATGTTTAAATTCCGAGGCGCATTTGAGAAGTAGATCGATGTCCTTCTCATGTCTGTACTGTAATGCTCTTCAGTAAGCCCACCACTATGTGTCGTTCCTTACCTCATTGGCCAGACTGCCGTGGCACAGACTACGTCCAGGAGCACAAACAACGACATGAGGTGGGGGCTCTTGATTAGCATGAGTTAGCTGACCGTATTACTCTTCGCTCTTTCAGGATTGCGATTCAGAATATTGTTCACTGTTACTAAGTTAAAGATGAGACATGGGACAGTTAAATCTAAAACCATTCATTCCCGACATTACCTTTTATTTAACTGATTCCTGAGGTTTGATTTTCATTCTCTAGAGGCTTATATTCTTTGGAACTCAAGTTTTCGAAATCCCTAAATGAAGACAACTGTAAACTCCTCTAGGCAGGAGAGAAATCAAATGATGTAATAGAACTAAGACAGTTTTTATATCGTTCGTGACTTGGGAACAAGCCTGGCCGTTTCACAAATCGATACAACGCTTTCAATCGTGGAAGTTTGCTTGCCTGAGATACCATCACAGATGTGAAGTTTTGGCAGCTCTCCCAGCTTAGCCCTTTAAGAGAAACTCAGAAGAAGCCCGTGGATTGATGAAATGGAGCCTTAAATCAACATTACAGTTCCTTGACTGCCAGACGAGGAAATTACCAAGATGGAACCTGTACGTCAACACACGACAGCCGCGGGTGGGAAGTCAAGGTCAAGACCTTAAGGTCACAAGTTACGGGGCAGTTTGGAGTTGCAAAAAGAAAGGGAAGTTGCCATACCAAACACTGCAGTCAGGGATGAAATGTTATAAGCGTCGATTTGCTTGCTTTTCCTTACTTGCTGCTCCGCTCTCCTTAACAGAAAGCATACTACCAATTTACAGCTGGGTAGACTGGAGCTTGCAGATAACCGGAAACCTGATCAATACCTTTGCGTGAGAAGCAAATGCTCTGACCACACTGCCACTCACACGCTCAGTGCTGTGCATTTGTTTAATTAAAAATAGTAGTTGTATCTCTATGATTGTAGCTTATCTAATCTTATGTCTCAAAAGTCTATTATAAAGTATCAATAAATCTATATGATCCCGTGTGAATGGTGTATGGGACAATAATTATGTCTGGTCAAGTGTCAAAGTATGTGACAAAACATTAATCTGGTCACGTTTCAAAGTATGTGACAATAAATATATCTAGTCACGTGTGAATGCATGTGACAAAATCTGTCTGGTCACGTGTTAATGTATGTGACAATAAATCTATATGGTCATGTGTCAATGTGTGTCAATAAATCTATCTGGTCACTTGTCTATGCATGTGATAATAAAGCTATCTAGTCACCTGTAAATGTATGTTACACTAAATCTATCTACTCACGTGTAGTTTATTTGACAATTAATATATCTGGTCACGTGTCGATGAATGTGATACATATGATCATCTGTCAGTGTCTGTGACAAATCTTTATGTTTACGTTTCAATGTATGGGACAATACATCTATCTGTTCTCGTTTCAGTGGTGTATGTGACAATACATCTATCTGTTCTTGTTTCAGTAATGCCTGTGACAATATCTTCTTCTTCATCAGCGTTCGTCCGGAAAAGGACGTTGTATCGTAGTTTACAGCAGATCTGCGATAGCTGCGCCCTTCGACATATCCGGTTACAGCAGACTTTTTTTTTTGTTTTTGTTTTTTGGTACAGCGTTTCCCTTGCCACGACGATCTCTCTTCTCTTAGGCAGACTTTATTTTGTGTATCTTGTTTCCATGGATAATGCTTTGGAGGCGGAATAGGGTCTTAGTCAGATCTGACTCCCTGACTATGAAGCATGCAGGTAGCTATGAATCGTCTTCTGCTGTCATTTCACACACTGCTGATTTTTTACCTCCAGTTAATCTAAATGATTGTGTGTCAATATCTGTAACAATAAAAAAGTATTATCACGAGTCAATGTCTGTGACAATAAATGAATACTATCACGAGTCAATGTCTGTGACAATAAATGAATACTATCACGAGTCAATGTCTGTGACAATAAATGAATATTATCACGAGTCAATGTCTGAGACAATAAATCTGCATAAACGTGCTTCCAATGTCGATATGTTACTCATAAATATGACGTATTATTATGTATTTATGAAAATAAAATCTGATCTCACATAATTGTCCGCGACAATATATATATATATATATATATATATATATATATATATATATATATATATATATATATATATATATACATACACGCACACACACACGCACACACACACACTTTATCATGTTTTATCGTCTATGCAAATAAATCTATCTGACCACATGGTATGCAATTGGTAAAAAGTACAGATTGCTGATACAGTGATAATGATATTTACAGCCATTCAATGTCCTCATATGTCTGTATCTGTATCTATGTATACCAGACTATCCTCATCACTCACCTGTAACATGATGACTTATGTGGACAATCATTTATTTCCCCAACAGACTGTCACAGAGGGTGTCCATCAATGTCGTTGATGTTTATCCCCCCTTGGTGTTAAATTGTCTAAATTTCTTTATCTCTCTCGTTCTCTGTTCAATTTTCCTAGCAGTTATTGCCGTTATCACAGTATGTTTGAGCCCTTATCAGGATATTGTATCTTAATGTCGTTATTAACCCATTTAGTGCATAGTCATTGATTTTAACGTCTTTCCGCGAAACCATCCGTCTTTTCCTGTATCATGTGACATTTATATATCAAATTTAGTTTATTAATAGTTATTTTCAAATATAGTAATGTGGCATATGATTGTCAGACGTAATCACATTCGAGTTTTTCCTTGGCCTGGCTTATAGATGTCCATATTATTTCCATTTTTACTGTAGCCAATCGACACCACGTGTGTAGTAAATAAAGAGGAAACAATAACGATATGCTACTATATGCTACTATATGCTACTATATGCTTCTATATACTATTATATACTATTATATACTACTAATTAACAGAACAATGCTTTGGGATCTGGTACTGATATACAATTATATATTGGGATCTGGAACTGATTTTCTTAAAATGGTTTGTGATCTGGTACTGGTTTACTTAATTATATTTTGAATCTGGAACTGATTTACCTAATTATGTTTTGTGATCTGGTACTGATTTACTTAATTATGTTTTGTTATCTGGTACTGATTTACTTTGTTTTGTTATCTGGTACTGATTTACGTAATTATCATGTGGGATCTGGTACTGTCAGACCTAACTACTGCTAGAATCTGATACTGAGTGACCAAATAATGTTTTGATCTGTTACTAAATACCAAATTCTGTTTTTGGACATGGTACAGACTGGCACATGTTTGTCTTGAGATCTGCTACTGGTTTTAGACATGTCGTTGAGTTTGTGTTGAGACATATGATTGTTTTTTACTTCGTCCCCATAACAACATGAATTATTGTCGATGGCAACCATATCAACTCCACCGAGGATTGCATTTACCCGAACAGTCAACAAAACTCCAATGCATGAAGCCACCGGAACAGCATTCCTAGAATCGGCATTTGAATGATGTGCATCGAGTCTAGAACACGCAGAGTCTTTCACTGAAAATTAATTTTAGGAATTTTTTTATTCATTCATTCTCTCGTTCTCAGTCTCCAAATACCAAGCTATGAAACCGGCTTTGCAAGTAGCAGGATGTTATCCAGAAAATGGCATGCGTTATTTCATATATTTCAGCATGACTGCAATTTTTGCATTTTTTTGGTCCGACACATCCGACTTCAGCAAGCATTTTTTGAGTACCGGGTTAGCCTTCAATCACTTTTCCTTAGCCAGTCTGATCTGCTGCAGCCTGTTATTCAGGATCACCGCGTGGAGGTGTAGAAGGGTCTGGGCAGCTCTGGTTCGGTGGCTCTGACGATAGCATTCAGCTATGGGTCGCTGACCACTACAGCTCATGCACTGCTCGGGTTATTGGTCTCATTTTCGAATGTGTGTATCCTGTGTCGTTCTTGCTGTACGGTTATATACTATTCTGCAAAGCGTTCAGAAACGCAGTGAAGCTTTTCACGTGCCCAGGGTCGCATTATTGTGATCCATTGGTATGACTGGGTCTCAATTGACGAAATCACGACGGACGCGCTTCGAAAGCAAAGTAACCATGTTAAACCGTTGCCTCCCACTAAGCAGACCATGGACATCTGGGTTGGGAAGCTCCCCTTTCCATCAATGTTCTGCCAAAGTTTCTTTACACCTGATTAGGTCAAATCGGAATAACATCATCTTCATTGCATGCAGTCTGGGACTCAGTCACTTGTGTTTAATGGATGCATGGCGAGACGGACTGTTGGTGCCTAAGCACACTATATACCCACCTACCTGATCATTATGTCTGGTCACACCGTATACCTATGTCCTCGTGAAACTAAAAGGGACAAGTAAGAAGGGAAATACCCAACCACACAAAGCAGAACAGTTCAATCAGTGAAGAGTAACAATACAAAGAAAGGCGATGCGAACAACATACCAAACAAATGACTAACAATTCATTGTGCATAACAACTAAAGAATACCGCATCACCAACTAAATAGGCTACGTTTATTTCTCATAGAGAACGCAGCAAAGAAAGCTCATTAAGGTGAATATTGTTCAGTAACTGAGTATTTGAGTTCTGTGACAACCGGGGGGAGGGGGGGGTGGTTTGGATAACGGTCTCCTAACTAATAGCGGCACTGCTTTACAATATGAGTCTATCGTAGGCTTGTTTCCTATGAGGTGGGGAAGGGAGGGGGGGGGGGGGGGATATGAAAGAAAAACAAACACGTGCACTGTATTGCGACTGCTATTCCTCAGTCGAATAAATCCTCGCAATGAACCCAATAAAACGGATCAAAAGCTGTAAATTATGTGTTAATGGTTTAGAAAGTGTCACAACGCAGTTAATTTAAACAGGAGAGAGCCACAGCCACACTACGTTAATTGTCAAACGAAAATACAATGGCAGGAAATCATATATTGCCCATATTGATGTTATCACAAATACGAAGATGATACCCTCGATAGAGACTTAAGGGCTTCGTTAAGGACAACAAGAAAATAACACGTGCATGTAAAAGATAGAAGTGACTAAAGGCATAATCCTATTTGTCTAAAAAGTCGTATATCTTTTTTTATGCATTGCACTTTTTAATTTGGGGAAGAAGGGAAAGTAAATGAACGTACACCAAGCGCCACAACGTTAACGCGAGATGATCACACATTTCATTATTGAAGATCAACTAACGTACCGAACATTCAATGATATTGTCACTTCTGTACACACAAATTAATACTGCACCATATGACAGTTATGTGTGAAACCATTTGGTCCAATTTCTTAGCTATGTAAGAAACCATACAGCACCATTTGTCACTTCTGTAAGAAACCATACAGCACCATTTGTCACTTCTGTAAGAAACCAAATAGCCCCATTTGTCAAGTCTGTAAGAAACCATACAGCACCATTTGCCACTTCTGTGAGAAACTATTAAAATAGCACTATTTGACCTTTCAGCAAGAAGCCATTACTACAGCACCATCATTTTGTATCCTCTTTCAGAAAGTGCCATTTTCTCTCCACTTTCACGGAGAACTGCAAGTTATTATTTTTTTTTTCAGCGAGTAAACATATTAGCCCACGTCTCATGCATGCGATGAGCTGATTGGGTTAAAAAAAAAGCCAGCAATTTATGAAACGTGTATGTGAATAATACTGCTGTATGGATGTTAATCTTGGATAAATAAAAAAGATCAATTGGAATGGCAGAAATGTGATTCCTGAGGAGAATGATATGCAAGTTGTAGACAGCATAGAATTCGGACGAAGAAGTGTTATAGAAAACGAATATTGCACGATCATCAATTTCTTTTTTAATGTACAAGAAAGTTAGATACAATTAACATTGACATTCTTAAAATCAGGATTGCAGAATAATGGAGACAATGGAAACAATTGGGGGGATCAAAGAAGCAATAGAGACAACGAGAGAAGTTCTAAAATAATAGAACACGATTGCTGGGCAATAGTGAATATTGAAGTATATAAATGCATTAAATAGATACAGCTGATGAAATTATTTATCGTTAGCACTACTGATCCTAACACATGAGAATAATGTGTGGATTAGATCAGTAGTGCGCAATTTAGGGGACGTTATCCCTTTTGGGTTACCGAAGGGTTGCTAATGTGTTGCTTATATTTTTTTAATGTAGTTATTGAAATATATTTGAATATACATTATTGTTCCTTACATTGTGTTATTGGGTTTGTTCTAAATAAGATTATGCTTTAATGGATACGGTAAAGGTAGTCACATATAAGATACTGCTATCGGGGATAAAGTGAGAGACTGGTTTCATAGGCTAAAGTCTTTTATGAGGTAGCGTTGCGAGTTCCGTTTCACGGTGCCTTTCCTTCCATAATATTTCGAATGGTGGATGTCTTCTTAGTCTTAGTCGACCTGTGGTTATACAGAGGCAGATGTCCCTGTGCAGGTCCCAGCTCTGGTGTGAGCTGGATGTAGCCAGGAGAGTGTTTCCTGATTAGCGGACTAGGCTCGAGCAGCTTAATACTCCGCTGCGTTGGGGCAAGCGCTTACGCAAGGTGGTTAACCGATATGCGAGTCCATCATAATAGACTCAAACACTAGAGCAAAGTAGATCCGCAGTCTGTTAGGCGCAATTTATGCTGTTATAAACAAACCATCCAACCATGGCCGGTGTTATGCGATGTCGCAGTTAGTCGCCTCTTACGACATGCTCTCTGTGAGGCAGTGGTGCTTTTCCTGTCCTTGTCATATACAAAGACCAGGAGGAAGCAGACCCTTGCATAAAATACATGCTGAAGTCGGATGCACTGGGCTGACAGACGCAAAATAAAAACCACAGTTCAACGCACACGGCCTTGGGGATTAGAGAAATAAGGTGAACTAAAAAAAACGGACATCGAGCCCTGCACCTTTGTCATAGGAAAGTAGGCTTAACACTGATAGCAAACGATTTTAGTACAGGCAGGTGAAGTAGTACTGTGACAGACAAAATGACAAGTAGTTTTCTGTATCAGACAGGCAATTCAATTCCAGCAAAAACGGCACACAATGTACATAAACACTGTAGTGTTACAAAAAATGCAAATAGTACAAAAATGAATTTCTTACACTAGTTGGCTGTTTCATAGTGATGTATACTCTTACTTAAATATGTCAACCAAGTGGCAAGATGATCACTGGATACCGTTGTACAGAAGAATGTTAACAATTATTTTAGCACATTTACGGTCTAATTAGTGTATGCTGGTGTAAGACAAATGCACACATTCAAATGATTACGCGCACCAGAAAATGGTGCATTTTGTATGTGGGTTTCGTGGAAGATTGGAGAACACAAGTTGAAGCGGGCTGTCACAACAGGCAACACTGCACGATGGAGGGAGAGGCGAGAGCGAGGAAGAAATGATGACCATCAAGAAAAAAGATGCTGAGCCATGACAATATTTTCTAGAAAGGCGGTCAAGTGAACTCAATCTAAATTATTGATGATCCATCGTTTCTAGGGTCTGGTAATTGTGCAAATCTTTCAGTATCTATGTCAGCCGGCCTGACACATGATGGGCAATGCTTATTTAGTCTCTTTTGTTGTACCCGGAGTGTTGAGGTAATACATGAGAATACTAATTACGCTACTTTACGGCTACCTCTAGTAATGTGATTACTGTTGAGGTTGTTATATTACCAGGCTAATTGTCATGATCGTCGACAACAGAAATAACACGTTAAGCAGAACACACCAGTGGTTGACTTGTCACCAAATAAGACTTTATCAGTCGTTGTTTTAGTTATAGTGTTGCCTTTTTAATCTTTCCTCTGTTTGTCCTCTTTAATTGAATTTATGTTATTTGATTAAGCTGTAGTAGAACAAGAAGAACAAGAAGTAGTAGAACAAGAAGAAGAACAAATAGGAAAAGACGAAGAAGAAGTGAGGGGAAAGAAATTACTAGTGATTAAAAAATGTATCTACCCAGAAGTAAGCTGTTGAGATGAGTGACTATTGCTGATGGGCTAGCTAATAAAAGAGCAAAGGTCATCACAGTTTTTGGTCGAATGCCCTCAACAATAGGTAACGTCGAAGAATCGGCTTGACGACTAAGCTGAAGGTCTACCGCCATTTTTCTATTCTACTCTGAATAGTCTACGCTGGAGACGCCAGTAGGCTAAATTACTTCCCTATGACTTGTCTGAGACATGTATTGCATTTTCGCTGGCAAGCACATATCACAGATAAGCAAGTGATATCCAGAGCCAACGTAACAGGTATTCATGCACGTTTACAAAAAACCCAACTGAGATGAGCTGGCTACCTCGTTCGAATGTCAAGCGAAAGGCTTCCAAAGAGTCTCTTATTATGGTGAACTGAGGGAAGAAGACCGATCACAGGGACGTCCAAAAATGCGTTGCATGGACGATCTGAAGGACCACTTAAGTCCTGAAAAATATACTAACTCCAGGAAAATCTTAGTTTAAAACCGTTCAACCTGGAAGAGTTGCAATCAGTGAGGGTCTTCGCGTTTAGCTGGTCCAGGATAGACGTGGCATCATGCAGTCTAGGCCAGGAGGATTACCATTGCCAACTGCAGATTATGTTAGCCAATCGTGTCATAGAACTCTACGCGCTCGCATTGGCTTGATTAGGCAAAGACACACTCACATACTAAAGGATGCAGAATGACGTGGGGTGATGTTGGTGGTTCACATCTACGACAAATTATTGATTACTATGCAAAATTGTCAAGCACACAGGTTTACTGAATGCCTACAACATTGTCCACCTAACTACCTTTTGTATTTATTTTGTCATGAGTAACTTGAAAGCAAATACAAAAAAAATTATCATTTAGGAATTATATATTCTTGATGTATTAATAACAATCCGGCCTCTTTATACGTTAATAGTTTATTTATGAGCATAAAATGTTGTAACTCTCAGAAAATTTAGATACTTATACATGTACACATATCGTAACTAAGAATGACAAAATAAATTGTCAACATGCATGCGACACTGCTACACATGTGCTCTTCTCTGATGGACCAGCGTATGACTTAACAATCAAGCAGGCTGTACATTTCTGGCCCGTCGACTGCAGTGTCGTCTTCAAAAGGCGGTCGTTGGTCAATTTAAAAATGTCACCTCTATCAATTGCCAATGTCTCCACTGCGCATGCCTCTAGGGACAGGATGCAGCTAATTCATTCCGGCAAACTCCAGCATGGCCAGAACAGCAGATCTACAAAGGGTACAGGGTTCAAAACCTCTATGTCCACTATCCACTCATGCCACAGCTACGAAGCAATGATTGAGTCATAGACGATTACGGCCTTCATCATAGAGGTCCCAGATAGCCACATCATAGACGAAAGCACTGCCTCGAACTGCACTTTGATACTGGACGTTGTTGTCAAGTATGCACCACTCCTCTCAGCAACCTTTCACTCTAGGAGAGAAGCTCGAACTATTTTCTTACCGCATAACACAGATTTATCAGTATATATATCAGCATCGGGATTCTGGGAATTTTCACTAATTAGTTGTTAACCTCGAGGTTCGATTTTTCTCTGCACTAGTCCCTCGATTCTCTGCTAGAGTGACAATGGCCCGATGATAGTCTGTCATTTTATCTCCAGTGGGAATCAATTCTTCTCTTTCGTTAATGGTCACTATAATGGTTACCTGACCAATCCCTCTCGCTCTCTCTATTTCTCTCTCTCTCTGTGCATGTGCTGTACATAACATCACTCTCATAATTATTTCACTGTTTATATCTGCAATGGTCATGTGCAGTGGGAATCTCTTGCCTGTGGTTACTCACATGTAGATTTTGGTCTGGGTCAGTGCGTATCTAGACTTTCCAGAAAGAATTACAAGCATGAATCTCAACTTCACGATGGGGCATTCACCTGGTACGTCTAATCACAAGTCGCATTAATTCATTCTGTATGCGCTCCAACCATTCGCACTGTGAACTTGACCCGTCACTGATAATTGAATGAACCAATGTATATTATAGGATTGAATCCTTCGATAATTGAATGAACCAATGTATATTATACGATTGAATCCTTCGATAATTGAATGAACGAATGTATATTATACGATTGAATCCTTCGATAATTGAATGAACCAATGTATATTATACGATTGAATCCTTCGATCTACAATTTTACTTCAAGGTGCTCAAAATACCATGAATAGCGAAAATGAAGATTGCAGAATTCCACGAGCTCGATATAAAACAAAACTGACTAGTAAACAACATTACGTCTAGGAAATGAACATAATTCGGTCACGTCAAACGTCACAGTGACCTATATAGAACGATACTGGAGGGAATGGTTCCAATAAAAGAGAGGCAGAAGCAGATCGAGGAGAAAATGGACAAGGGACATTAAAAAGGCTTCGGGTCTGACAGTTGCAGAGACAGGAGAGCTGGCCAGGGATCAAGTGTCTTATAGATAAGCTGTCATGTAAGTGACGTTCTGCAGAGAACATGCTACATGATGATGATGTTAATAATATACATACATACATACATACATATACATAAACATATGTATATATACATATATATATATATATGTGTGTGTGTGTGTGTGTTGTGTGTTGTGTGTGTGTACGTGTGCGTGTGCGTGTGTGTTATGTAAACAAAAACCCATCTTTATCAGGCCTGTGCTCCCAGCCCCCTTATTTATAGAGGTGAAACTTGGTGACTGCTCAGAATCTGTGGAGTTGATTGGCAGGACAAGATCACCAACGCATAGATATTGGCTCTGTCACTGTCTCTTCCACGCTTAGTCTTCGACGGCTGGGAACACACTTTAAGGATGGAGAATGACAGAATAGCAAAGGATCTTCTTCATGGGAATTTCAGTTGCGGAACCGGTATCTGGGCCACCAACTTCCTTCCGTACAAGGATCTCAGCAAGCGAGATATCAATGATGCGAACGTATATATTAGAAGTCATGGGAATATGACGTAATGGATCGTGTTCCATGAAAGGACAGGATCAAGAATTTAATACAGACAAATCAGATACTGATTGAAGATAAGTTAAAGACACGGTATTTGAGAATGCACACTCCACTATCCGATGACGCAAACAGTTCTGATAACTCATGCATTAAATGTGAATGAATCTTCCCTGCTCGGATTGATCTACCGAGTAACATGTGTGATATTTATGGATTGTAGTCACATTCATTTATTTTAAAGCAGAACATACTACTGTCGTCTAATAAAACAGAAAGTGCTAATGATGATGATGAAATATATATATATATATCTTGACTTTGGTTGCTCTTTGAGCCACTTGGTCACCAAGGCAATGACGTCTGCATCGGAGTCGAATCGTTGTTCCTTCAGAAATGTTTTTAAGGGTCCGAACAAATGGTAGTCACAAGGGGACATATCGGGGCTATAGGATGGATGTGACAGTACTTTACATCTTTTCTGTGCTAACGCTTTTTGAACAATGTTCGCGACATGTGGACGCTCATTGTCGTGCAACAGAATCACAACACACGAAAGCGTGCCGGGCCTTTTATTCTGTATTGCTGTATGCTGTATAAAGTCTACCAATAAAAATCCGTCATAGTAAAATAAACGCTGTCATCATAACCTTAGCGGCGAAATGTGGGACTTAATTTGTTTTGTTTCTGTGATGCGGAATATTTCCATTGCATGCTAGCCACTATGCGCAAAAGAAACGAATCACCCTCCTTTTCGTATCGCAGCAAGTGGTTCAAAATCCATCTCATGCGTTTTCCTTATGGTAGTTGGTCAGCAACCGAGGCAGCCCTTGTGAACACACCCTCCAATACTTCAGTTTCTTGCTAACCACCACTTGAACTGTCTCAATCGTCACAGATAAATCCTCTGCTAGCTCCGACGATGGTCGACCCGAATTGCTGCATCAATTTTAGCGATGGCATCTTCTGACGCAACAAATGCGCCTGACCTGGTCTCAAAAGATCTTTCGTTAACTCGCGTCCTTTTTTAAACATCATTCTCAAGCTCTTCTCTGTTGTCTTCGACACACTTTTGTCACCATTCACTGCCTGCATTCTACAATTAATTTCAACTGGTTTACATCTTTCAGCTGTTAGAAACCGAATCACCGATCAACTCTGGACGGATTCCGTATCACACCTTCCATGTTTTCAACAGTTTGCTGAGGAAACTATGCGTCGGGGGATAATGACATTTTGCAAACTTTACTGTTAGTATGTGCTGTTTTTACACCAGAAGTGACATCATCATGCGCATCGTACGTATGTTCACTTGTTGCAGTTTGTTCCGGTCTCATTTGAGCACGCCTCGTTTATATATATATATATATATTGCTGAAATATGTTAGTTTGTCCTATGTTATTTACAGCCTACATACCTGTATATCTACCTACTTGCACGTCCGTCATCTACCTGCCTGAATGGATGTATATTTTCAGAAAATTTGTCGAGACCAGCACTGTGACATGTACACAGTATTTGTCGGCCTGGTCAAGGCCCTTGACACCGTCAACAGGTATGAGCTCTGGCAAAGCATAGCAAAGTTTGGTTGTACCGGTAGATTCATTATGACATGTTGGCTTGTGCACGAGGGAGAATTGTCTGTAGCCTTCCCAGTACTAACGGTCTCAAACAGGTTTGTATGCTGGCACCGACACGTGATCTTTGCAGCAATACTCTCTGAAAGTGTGCATGAGACTGCTACTGTTATGCAATTGAGATACAAGACGCAAGTTTGGTTGTTCAATCCGAGGCACTTGAATATTACACCAAGATAAGTGTGAACTCGATCTTCGATCGCCTTTTCGTTGATAACTGCACACTGAACAATTCATTAGCACAAGGTATGCATTTCAAGCATGACGGAGTTTTTGACAACATGTAGCAACTTTTGTCTTAAAATCAAAACTTGAAACACTGAAGCAATTTTGCAGCCCGCTCCCGGGAAGCCGTAAATTGAACCAAACATTACCGTAGAGAGCCATCGTCTCTATGCAGTCGATAACTTCCCCTAACCAAGATATACCTTCACTAGAGAGGCGAACATCACCTTTGAGATTAGCAGCAGGATTGCAAAGATTCGCTCTGCGTTTGGGACGCTACAAGCAAACGTCTATGCCGACATGACACCAGTGTTGCCACAAAAGTTAAAATGTGTCGTGCTGTAGTGCTATCCACTCTGCTGCATGCCTGCTAAATATGGACAATGTATATCAGACACTCCGGACAGTTACATCTCTTTCACTTGAGATGTCTACGTAGGCTTTTCGGGATCAGGTGGCAGGACAAACTGACTAACTCTGAAATTGTTAGTAAGACTACTATTTGAGCATCCATACGATTCTGAAAAAACACCCCAGATAAGATGGCCGGGACATGTTGTTCGGATGCCCGATGAGCGTATTCCCAAAGTAGATATATACTATATAGTAGTTAAACGGTGAGTTAAGAACAGGCGGCCGCTCATTAGCCGTATGAGAACACATCTCACAGCACAAGTCTGATGCTCCCACCATCCTCGCTTGCGACGGGTAACTTCCTCTTCTTTATAATTATTAACACATAAATAAGTCAATAACTGGCTCTCTCTTTCCAACAATACGAGCACTCATAACGAGAATTTACTAAAATTTATTTATTTATCGATAAATGTTTTGTTTATCTATCTGTAATGTTTATCTGATATATATATATATATTTATTTATCGATAAATGTTTTGTTTATCTACCTGTAATGTTTATCTGATATATATATATTTATTTATTTATCGATAAATGTTTTGTTTATCTACCTGTAATGTTTATCTGATATATTTATATTTATTTATATCTAAATCATGATATTAGGGAAAGGTATAGGGCCTGAAAATCTCAGACATGCACCTTTCTCTGGTTTAATACGCACACTCAAACTAAAAGTTAGAGAATCAGACTGAGCCACTCCGCATCTTACAGTGCTAGGCGCCACCTAGTGGGTGTGCTGATGACGAAATAGGGACATTCTGTGAAATAGTAGAACAAGAAATATAGTATCCATCATATAAGTAGATCATCGAATGAGACTTTAACGCTAGAGTTAGACCGACACAGCCATACGAATGCTACTTGGGACTCTTGCTGATGACCCAACACGTTTATTATCATAGTTGAAGATTAAGATGTAAATGTCATGAACACTTTCTTCAAAAGACCTGCTGCAAAAAGGTGGACTTGCATTCCTCAAACTGAGAAATGAAGGATGTTATTGACTATGTGCCGAGTAATTATATAAAAATGTAAGTACTGTAGGAGTGTAGCATCTTCTAAATACAAACAGCGACTACGGACGAATTTAAACAGCTATGAAAACGATTACTTTTGCTCACAAAAGACATTCTGAATCCCGTACACTACTTGATGCTGCTAGACTGACAGAATAGATTATGCGATAGGTTTGGCAATGCGCCAAATTTTTACTTGTCACCTGGTATAGTTGATGGAATAAGGAATAACTGCTTGACCGTGGAAATACCTAACACGTCTAAATGCACACAGATCCGTGATAATATCCTAAAACTTTTAGCAACGAAAAGTCAGTTCAAAGTCGGTGACTTTGCCAATAATATCGAGCTATATGAGATTGAAAACAGATCAAGTGCAGACTCAAAGTAGACTTTGAATAACATAGATCGAAAAAACTGATCAAAACAGCGGAAGCAAGATGCAATGTAACGAAGTATAGAAAATATCTTCATCAGTCAAAGTGTCATATGAAAGTTCTAAAGTATGAAGATGATACCACTTGACTGATAGAGCAGAAATAGAGCAAGAATATAAACACTTTAACACCGTCTTCGTGGTAACAATGGCTGTGGTTAACAAAAAGCCAAACAATACGGAATTTGTGTTGATATTGAGATCGAAACGACTCAAACACTTGATCAAACACTCAAAATAAGAAAAAGCCTCAGGACTGGATGGAATGGCTATTGAAGTCATTACGTAAGGAGGGGAAACACTATCACGGAAGCCTGCTAAACTATTCAACAATTGCTTTAGTGAAGATGGAAACTGCGACCAATGTCAAACATAAAAATCAATTTTTGTTCATAAAATAGAGGACACAGAAAAACTGGCAAACTACCGTCTGATGTGTTTGCTTCCATCAACGTACAAGCTTTTAACAAGAGTGATTGTGCGCAGACCAGAGAAGCAATTTGATGAGAATCAGCCACTGAAGCAGACAGGTTTCAGGAACGGCTACTCCATCACCAATCACCTTTACACAATGGAGTGGGCAAGGGAAGTACGTACGGCTTTGTGTCTTGTGTTTGTGAACATGAAAAAGCATTCCATAGCATTAAAATAACAGGGATGGTGAATGGCCTGAGATGTCTGGATATTGAAGAAAAGTATATTCAGCTGATAGAAAAAATAAATACAGACTGTTCAATCGATATTACTCTATTCTAGGGGCCAATCAACATATAAATACAACGTGGCGTTCGACAATGTGACACAATCTCCCCAAAACTTTTCACAGTGGCACTTGGGGCAGTCGGTACAAAGAAATACATACTCACCTAAGCTATCCTGATGACATAGTAACATTCAGCCACAGTGTCGAAAAAACTGAGCAATGATTTAATTAGCTCAACAAAGCAAACGTGGCAGTTGGTCTAAAAATGATTAGAAAGAATACCCAGTACATACTGAACACTTTTTGCTCCCTAGGGTAACTGCAGCTATTAAATCTAATAAAATTAACCCGTCTAAAACAAGAGTTTCTGCCAGCATCAAAACATTGTGAACTCCCACTAAAATAAATCGTGAGTTTTCATGAGAGATAGCGGTATGGTGGCTTATCTACAAATTTAAAACGCATTCAGCAGCAGAATAGAAAGGACAAAGGAAAAACGGAGACCTTGAACAGCATGTTTATTCCAACCATATAATGGCGATAAAAACGTATAAATGTTATGGCTGAGTGTCCGCACCAGGGCTAAAACAAAACGTGATCTGTCTAACAGTCCCTTTAGTCTGTAAGTACTACTGAAGCTCCAGGGGATTCACTTCTTGACAGCTATCAAGGATTCCTCGTATGGAACCTACAAACAAGAACAGCCAGAGAAGCTTCGATTTGCTCAAATGGCAGTGAGCAATAGTCGCTGGAGCAAAGAACAGTCTCTCTACAGGATCGAATTTACAACAAATAAATCAGTCATCAAACTTCCGTTAGTGACATCGTACATACTAGGTTGTTAAGAAAGTATAGATGGGCCAGGCATGTTGATGAACACGTGAAAGAAACGTATTGATGACCCTACAACTTTAAGCGTCCACTCGGGTGTTCAGCAATGAGATATAGAGATGGTCTGAGTAGAGCATTGATTCAAAAAGATGCTCCAAGGAAAAGGCTGAAATCTGTTTCAACAACATCAGGTGACTTAAAGTCAGGCTTCTCTTACACATGATTGAATACCAGGATTACATACTTATGTTTATATTGAGATTGACTGAAATTGTAACTGACAAATCATCAACATCATCTGGTTGGTCAATCCTAAGTCTGGTTGTATGATTGGTTGATTATGTCTCTCCATATAACCCTATCCTATACAGCTCTTTTCATGTCAGCATGGGTTCGTACTTTAATATCTCTGCATGCCTGAGGGTGTAAAGGTGAGGCTTGACCGCGGCTTGCTTCTTTCCCCTGGACTTTGCATTCTAGTATCCTCTGTGGTAGATTTTCACGTCGCGTGTTGTATTCCAGCCAACTCAATCTTCGGTTGTGTATTATTTTCAAACTTTGTCTTTGTGAGCCTACCTCTATGAGGACATTGTCATTCTTCTTCACCAACTAACTCTTTCCATTATATAGTAGTACCACAATTCATTTCGAACGCTTACAAGCTTTTTTCGTCTCTATGTACAAGAGTTCATGTGTCATTCCCATATAACACAATTGGCTAGACATGAGTTGTGATTATTTGTTATTTTAGTTTGAATTTGATATTCTTCGAGGCAAAAATTTCTTTTTTTTTCTGAAGGCTTTATTTTTGGCATTGCTATTCTCGTCTTTATCTCATCATTATCTCGTCTCATTATGGGCATCGTCTGTGATGGATTGCCCAAATACGTAAACTGTTTTATTTATTGGATTATTTTTTAAACACCGCTTGTATTTATTTTCCTATGTTGCTTGACTTTATCATAGTCTTTGTCTTCAATGTTTAATTTCATGTTGCTTTGCTTTTAATGTTTTTAAGAAGACTTTACAGCTTGGTCTTGTGACTTGGTCATTGGCAAATTTAATGGCATTTATTTCCATATCATTGCCTTTGACACTCGTATTTCTTGGAATACTTGGAACACTGGTATTTAAACAGGCAGGTTAGGCCTGCTGCCAGGTAGCGGAAGTCTATCCATTGTAAGTTCTTTAATTTGCAATGTTTTATTCCTGCCGCTTCCAAGGACTGGGGTTTGGTAGATTGTATATTTGGTAGGTATGTTAAAATGGTTGCCCGAGCAGCGACTATTATAACTGACTAAAACAAAGTAATACATGTGAGTTGTTATCTCTAAGAAAAGCAACTAAAGACAAGCATCAGAATGTGAGTGAAAAACGAAGAAATGTTTCAAGTTGTTGCGTAAACAACATATGTTAACTCCAACCATTTTGAAGGATTTGGTGAGTACGTTATCAGCCAGCCTTCCAATGGCTGTCTCTAACCTCAACCAGCAATACTACGCAGCAGCAGCCACAGGAAAAATTCATAAACTGGACTCAAAATGCTCTAAATGTACTTGCTCTGACAATAAAATTACACTTTGACAACACATTAGGTCGAACAATATAAACAAAACTATCCATCTGGTTTCCAAATTCTTCAAGAAACAGGATAGCAGTATTCATTCTGCTGCTGTTAAGTTTTCAATTTCTTTTTAGCGCTTGCATATCTTCTTCCCCACATTTCGTAAACAAATTTAGGTTTGGCACACGATTTAAATCACAACTCTTTGGTCTCTTCGGGAGTAATTGTTGCGTAGGATATTATGACATGTCTCAAGAAATGGAATGAAGCATTTGCAACAACAGTATAAACAGATGTTAAGACATTGAGGAGACAGATTTCACATTTTCAAGGCTTTCTTACGTTTGACTAATTTGCTACTCTTCTAGACTGGGTTGAAGACGTAGACTAGAAAGAACGTCATAAGTTTTCTTTCGTTGTGCAAAATTCAAGTTTGGTCCTCACTCTTCTGAGATCATCGAATGTTGTCTCTTATCAATTCGTGAATAGTCTTCGATGTATAATCAGGGAATGTTTGCTGTCTATAATTCGCCTTGTCGTTGCTAGTCTTCCGTAAAACTAAACAAATATTTAAATAGGTGTCATCTGACATTGTGCCTAACTACGTTATTTTGGACTTAACATGTTAAAGCGTATCATTGAAGAAACATCTGCATACTGGGGCTCTTTTTAACACCTTCTTGTCATTATCTGATGCTTTTGTCTTAAAGCGTTTACAAAAAGGGGCCATGTTTGGTTTTGTGTCAGTACATAGCTTTCCGCTATATGATGTGATGTTATGCTAAGCACATGTACGATTTCTTCTTATTCTAGCAAAATAGTCGGATTGGGCGACCACAATCTATTTCGGTCAGTCTTAGATAAATGCACTAAAATATCTTAAAGTATTTGTAGAGTCTAATACAGATGCTAAATTCAATACAGACATAAGGTCATGATAAAATACGTAGAGAGTAGGCTGAAGTCAGTCAAAACGTCTTTGCACGATAATGATTATGCATATTTCACCAGGATTATAACAGAATACCGGAAGTTCAGCTGTCCTTCAAAGCCAGGATGAGATCAAAGTTGTTCTCACCCGTTATTGATCAGTTCCCTTGATCTCTGACACATCTAATATATGCCTGTCACACATCTGTGAATAGTCTGGCTTCCTATGCCAGGTCGACAGTTTGTGTGCTTCTGATCGCTGCGGTGCTGGAATCTGTCATATCAGAATATATATAGAAATGGCCTGGAGTCTAGTTTTTTGAGCAGCATTCATTTAAAGTGACAATGCGCCAAAGGAAGAGTTTTTCAACAAAAATTGTTGGGCAGAATGATTTAAAAGGTGACTGCAGTATGTTAAAACGGCTTTAAAGATTTCAGAGTCCATGGCATCGAAGTGTCTACCGCTCGTGGTGATACTGAGCTGTAACTAAACTTACAATTGCGTGTGTATGTCTTCTCAAGATGTGTGCACATTCCTTCAAGATCTGTCCTGTAAAAAGCATTTCGACATAAACTACTTTTGTCGGTGCACTCGAAGATTTCCAGTAACTGGGGCAACTGTTAAAGTGGTCTGCTTATCAGAACTGTGAACACATTGTGTTTAGTCGCTGAAAGTATCAGAGATCTACGTTTAACAATGAACAAGTTCTTGAAAATCTGGATTTGGTCAAGAACTATTCTATTGTGTTTGCTGATCAAGAAAAAGCGTTCGATCAGGTAGGCAAAGGCCGCCTTACATCGTAGACGGTGATGGCATAATTAATTTTGCTAGCGCTATTTTTAGTAAGGATTAACTGCGCTACTTTTTATCCTCACTCTCCCGTCTCGAGCCGCCCGACCCCAGTGGCAAGTCAAGGACAAGACGACTAGGGGGCGACTACGAGATGCAGGGGACTCCACATCAAGCACCCGTGAAAAAGATGGCGAAGTCTGAAGTCGAACGCACACCACCTAATCACGAGGCCGACGGCTTAACCACTTCGCCACGGAATCCCCAGATAATTTTGACCAGGTAGATAGACAATATCTATGTTAAAAAATTGCCTCACCAGGAAGTAATCGACACATAATCAACCTATACAAAAGTCTTTACATTGATAGCTAGTGCTCAGTTATTATAATAACCGGACCCTCATACAAATGTCATATCAAATCTGGAGTAGGGCAAGTATGTGTGTTGTTCATCACATACGTAAACCAGCCAACCGAATGGAAGGAAATAACATTGGTCTTTTGTCTTAAATGAACTTCTTTTCATAGACGATCAAGCTGTCATTGTAACTTCAGAAATACTATTGCAACACCATTTGTATCAACTAAATAAAATTGTCAAGAATACAGCATGGAAATCAACGTAGAAATAACCGAGGTCATGAATAATATCTATAATAGCCAGAGACAGCATTGTCTTCTTGCAAAGCAGTAAATCAAACATAATGCTACAAATGTCCAAACTGAACACTAATATCAATTGAAAAATGACAAATCAAAACAACAGAAATGAAATGCCTGCGAAAAATATTGGATGTAGCAGGGAGAGACAGTATCAGATAGATAACATCAGCATACTGGTGGAAACAACACCTGTAGTAGACTACATCAAAAATCAGCATCTAATATGGTTTGGCCAGATAAGTCTACAACAACACAGCCCCCTCGACCTCCTCCTCCCCCAACAAGCAATGATATTTAGATTCAACGAATCAAGGTCAAAGGCCTACCACTAAAAGGTGGCAAACGGAAATATTTGAGACGGTGAATGCCACTGTGCATGAGGCACACTGTAGTGCTCGTTCTAGAGACCTCTTTATACCCTAACGCTGGTAGGCAAAACAGAATAAGCGAAAATCAGATATTTGCTTATGTTTTCTACTAAACGATCACTGATTTATGCTGTCGCTTGGTTTTACACAGCATTGAAAATGTATTTCAAAAAGTTTGAAAGAGAGCTTGACATGATCCGTCGTAGTAAACCCAGAATGAGCATGGCACATTCAGGCTTTTGCAAGGTGAGCATGGCACATTCAGGCTTTTGAAAGGTGAGCATGGCACATTCAGGCTTTTGCAAGGTGAGCATAGCACATTCAGGCTTTTGCAAGAATAGTCTTTCATAGATCACCTTCTGCCCCTTCGCCCAACTGTTTACCAGAATATGGTTTATTTTTTAAATGATAAACGTCTTCGTCAAGAGTCGGTTCACATTGTCTTCATTTTGTCCTGTAATGTCTGTCTAAACCGTTTAAGGGCAGAAAACTATAGAAATTATAGTATTACACACCATAAGCCTACAGACCAGTCATCAGTTTTTGAAAGAAAGCTATTGAAACTATCCCATATCCGATATAGGAACACACGTGCGAGTAACTCGATTTTCGGGAATAAAGGTATACTTTGTCTGTGTGATGCTTTTGGAGACATTGTTTTAGAATTTAAAGAACATACACTAAATAGAAACATTTTACTACGTTCTTATCTGTAGTTAGTGTTTACATCCGTTTCTATAAGAAATATGTTGTCAAAGAGTATATGAAAGATACTTGTTAATTAACTAAATCCTCACGCAGTAGCTTACAAACGCCATATTTTTATTTTGTTGTATGTTTATTAAGGTAGCCGGAAGTATTGTTTGCGCATTTATACTTTTGGCTTTGTAAAGCAGTTAACATTTTATCAATACACGTTGTTCTACGCCTAACATTCTGAATTACAGTACGTTTAGAAATTAGTGCGCCTGTCCTTTTCGAAATATGTTCATAGTTCATTTACAAGAAACGGGGACGGCGTGGCCTAGTGGTTAAGTGGGACGGTTCACAACCCGAAGGTGCTGGGTTCGATCCCCATCACAGCGCCGGCCGTTACCCCGGAGAAGCAAACCCTTAGAAAATGCAGGAGGAAGCAGACCCTTAAATAAAATGCATGCTGAAGTCGGATGCACTGGGCCGACAGGCGCAAAATAAAAACCACAGTGCAACGCACACCCGCCTTGGGAATAGAGAAATAAGGCGAACGCAAAAAACAAACAAACAAAAAAAACAAAAAAATGTATTTATAATGTTAAAAGGGAGGACCAGGATGATCGATTTATTTGCTATTGTACTGCAATTGATAGATAATCTGTAAATATATAACATATTTTACAGTAATTGCAAAGTAATCCAGTTTTTAAAGATTCAAAGGTGTATCTTTATTAATCTAGTGGTAGGACCTCTAAAGATAGGGTGGAAAAAACTGTGTATTGAATAAATCTAATTGTAATAAAGGCATCATTCATTCAGCTGCACATATTTGATGTATCCATAAAACTAATGTATTCAGGCTAATCATAACCAGACAAATCAGATAGAAAGATTATTGTAGCAGGTTAAAGGAATCCTAAACCATACTTCTGCCAACACCCCTCTTCCTCTTTCAATACATGATCATCCCATTTGATCCAGTTCTTAGTCGACCTGGGACGGATGCCCCAGCTATGGTCTGGGCTGTTACATAGCCGGGAGGAGGATTTCCTGCTTAGTGGACTAGGCTCAAGCAGCTTATTACTCCTCTGCGCTGGGACAAGTGCCGCGGAGGGTGGTTAACCAATGTGCGAATCCATCTTAATAGACTCAAACACTAGAGCAAAGTAGACCCGCAGCCTATTATGCGCCATCTATGCTGCTCTAAACAAACCACATAAGTATGGCCGGTGTAAATGCCATGTGACACAGTTAGTCGCCTTTTACAACATGCTCTCTGTGGGCAGGGGTGCTATTCTTGTTCTTATCATACACAAAGACCCCGGCGGACCACTCAGGTAGTAGATTTTGTTTATATTTGATGGGGCATAATGTGTCAGTTTCTTAACATTGCATATTTTTTAAGTTGTATTTGATCGGCCACCTGACCTTTCACTTTAGCCCACACAATCTCCATAGGATTTAAATGAGAATGGTAAGGCGGAAGTTCAAAAGTTCTTGTATTGTTGTGTCAATATGAAATGTTTTCTTTTTTGTGTGTATTCTTTACAAGAATCAGTGCTTCTGGTTTTAAACACATCTCACTGAAATGAATGTTTTTCTTGGTAAGCCACGCCTTCATTTTTTGTACTTGAGGATGTTTGAACAGTCTTCGAGTGTCAGTGCATTATGGTATGAAACATTTTGATTGGATAACGAGTTGTACATTCTTCATTAAACAATTATACCTACTGCCTGCGTGGGCTATTATAAAACGTTGTCCTTTGTACTTGGTACAATTCTTGTTATTGTTCCATCTACTAACAGCTATTCCCTATCACTTGTATGGTGGGCACATGTTTCTTCGATATAGATAATGTAATTTGCAGTATGCATTTTTCCTACCTCAGGAAAATACCGTATTCTAGATACAACAAGGTGGGATGTGAGGAAAGCTACTACATCCCACCACTTAACTCCCTTTTCAGGGTACACACAAAAGTAAACTTACTCACTGAGGGCATTAAACAACAACTACAACAACAACAACTTCTAATTTATTTCCAAAATATGAAACCAGCTTCGCAATGTTTTCTACAATGTTGATTTGGAGACGTCAATTTCGTTGTATCTTGTCAGGAATCCTTGCAATTTCGTTGTATCTTGTCAGGAATCCTTGCAATTTCGTTGTATCTTGTCAGGAATCCTTGCAATTTCGTTGTATCTTGTCAGGAATCCTTGCAATTTCGTTGTATCTTGTCAGGAATCCTTGCAATTTCGTTGTATCTTGTCAGGAATCCTTGCAATTTCGTTGTATCTTGTCAGGAATCCTTGCAATTTCGTTGTATCTTGTCAGGAATCCTTGCAATTTCGTTGGTCGACGTTTCTTTTGGAGTCCAACATTTCATGTATTTCACGTATAATAACTTCAGTGTCCAAACCATCTATTTTCCTTTCCCTTCTTCCACTTTTTGTGTTCCTTACAAACGAACTGGCATGCTCTGAAACCCTGCGATAAAACGACCTTCTACTTAAATCCAAGGCGTGTCTTGTTCTTTCTTGGAGTTTAAAATACTACGGAAAAGAATACAGTGTTCCATCTTTTTTAAGAAATATTTTTTTACGTTTCTGTGCGATTATTTAAAGCGTAATAAATTTAATTTTCAGCGCCATTGCAGTATTGTTTTGCGAAATACACCTCTGCATTAAGTAGGCACGTCAAGGTGACGTATTAAACTAATTTCCTGACACTATTCGTAAACTAACAATCAGAGTGAATTAGTTAGATCGCAGAATTGATCAACTTTCACAAGGAAAACGATGTTCAAGATGTGCATTTTTTTAAAAGTCCGTCTTACTATGTATCTATTAAAGTGCTCTTTATTGAAGACTAGGGATTTTTCTCACATATAACATTTACACAATATCATCATCATCATCATAGACATCTCAGTCTGTATAGACCATGCGCGTTGCGCCCAGTACGTTTTGTCCAGCTCTGTCTCCTGTATTTCGACACTGTCTGCTATGGCTGTAAAGGCCAATCCGCGAGTGACAGTCCCTGCCACAGATCGTACAACCATACTGAGGATGCTGGCTAGCCTGGCTGTTCCTTGATCTCTTCAGTCATTCCCTTTTCTCTGCAGCCAGAATACCTCTACCAGCGTCAACAGACAGTATGGCCCCTCGAACTGACTGTCTCCCGATTCTGAGAAATGTCTTCCCAGCTCTCGGATTGGATGTCGCATGACTTCATGTCCCTCTTGCATACGTCCTTGAATCGCAGTGTGGGACGGCCGATTCTTCTAACTCCAATGGCTAGCTGTCCATAAAGGAAATCCTTTGGCATCCTCTCATCTTCTATGTGATAAACATGCCCCAGCCATCGTAGACGTCGCTGACTCGACATCGAGTACATGCTGTGAGTGTTTGCTCTCTGTAAGACCGCATTAAGTGACATTCTCTCTTGCCACCCATTCCCCAATATACACCATAGATACCTCATGTGATAGGTGTTGAGCCGCCGGTCCTGTATAGTGTAAGTGCTCCAAACACAATACATGTTTCCATCAATGATATGAGTATAAAAAAAAAGTGGCAGTTAACATTTATATAACATATATTTTAAATATAAATTTTCATTAAATTATACGCAATAGTTTTTTAGTTGCACATTTTCAAATAGGCAGGGATTTTAAAGCGGACTATAGTAGCGCGTCTGTTATTTCATTATTTCATTGCTAGAGCGTCACAGCTTAACATCTTAGTTGATAATGAAATTATTTAGCTAGAGATTACATTGATGAAATAAGAAGGTTCACAATCGTATGCAATATTATCATTGCAGGATAATAAACAATGACAGAGCTGATATTTTGGCTTGAAAAGCTCTCAGTATGGTCACATTAAATATTGATTGTTCATATTGAGTTCGATCGATGACCACCTGCTGGATGTTGACACTGAAGTCGATGAAACTAGCTATACAAATACTGCAGGATTGAACATCAAAAGTGAATTGAACAGATCGGGACCTCGTTATAGGACGAAGTTAGAGTGCATATAACCAGCTGGATATTGAAACCATCAGTATCCATACAATTCTACATGTATTGAGATAGATTGCAGTACCAGCTGGTTTGTCCGAAGTACAATGACACCATTCGTTTATAACATAATATAAAACTGTCAGAGACTGAAGGCCGGTGACAATGAACACAATGTACTAAAATACATATTTTTGTGAGAACTGTTTAACTAGGTGCTCAGTTGTTCTAGAATTGTCAGCGTTTATTGCTGCAACTTACTATCGGAATGGAAATGCTTGAGAAATCAAATTCACATGAACTCGCAGTCGCCACGCAGTCTGCAGTCTTAAGTTTGTTATGTCACTTCAAGGTTTTGAACTCGTCGCCACTTGGTGAAGAGATCAGTACCCAAACTGTTCCTTGCGCTAAGCTCGTTCAGGTAAAAAATAAGCTGATACGATGTGCCTTCAATTTTCCACATGGATGGTAGATGGCCATTATATGGTAGTCTGTTTTCATGATATATGGTAGCCTGTTTTCATGATATGTGGTAGCCTGTTTTCCTGATATATGGTAGCCTGTGTTCATGATATATGGTAGCCTGTTCTCATGATATATAATTGTCTTGACATATTAAGAAAAAAATGTTAAAACAATGAAAACTAAAGTAAGAAGAAAAATCATGCAAAGTCCAATGGGTACATACTGAGGAAGGTGGTATGGAAAGTGCTGTTACTGTGGGAAAGATAGAGCACAAAAGAAGCTTAAGAAGATATATAATAAAGAATGTGATGACATGACAAGCTGGATGGCAAAGCAAGGGGCATCTGAAAGGCTGAAATACTCAAAGAACAGATGACTTTGGAGTAATGATAGACAAAGGCTCTTAACATGACATTTAATATTGATGATGATGATGATGATGATGATGAGAATGATGATGATGTTGATGATGATGATGATAGTAATGATGATGATGTTGATGATGATGATGATGATGAGAATGATGATGATGTTGATGATGATGATGATAGTAATGATGATGATGTTGATGATGATGATGATGAGAATGATGATGATGTTGATGATGATGATGATAGTAATGATGATGATGTTGATGATGATGATGATGAGAATGATGATGATGATGATGATGATGATGATGATGATAGTAATGATGATGATGTTGATGATGATGATGATGAGAATGATGATGATGTTGATGATGATGATGATGATAGTAATGATGATGATGGTAATAATGGGGATGACTAGCATGTACAGAAACCACAACTACAAAATAACATTAAATTATGTTGGTATTTCATTCTGCTAGAAAACCATTACGGGGTATCGCTACAATGTGAAAAGTTTAAGTGAAAGCATCACTTGCTTTACCCCCTTGCAGAATGACATTACCATAAAATGTGAATGTGATTTTGTAGATGTCGTTTCAGAGTACATGCATAACAAAAAGTACTGGTTATGAATAACCCCATTGCCATACCATCCTTCCCTTTTCTCTCCAAGTGGGATCACGGTTTTAGGAAGCCTGCACCAAAGCACGGGCGTACTGTGGCACTGTAAATGACAATATGAGATTATCTTTCTTGCAAGTATGTTCTCATATTTGTCTTTGAGTTACAGTGTTCTATAGTGAAATGTATTTTCTGTCTTCTCCATTATATTATGGTATCCAGTTATCTACTTTACAAATTGTTATTACCAAAAACAAACCAAAAAAACATTGTGAAGCTGTATTTTCGTTTCTAGTGTTTGAGTTCTTCATTCTTGATGAATTATCTCTGGTAGTAGTCCGATGTGTACTGAAATAGATGGATATCGGTCTCCATAGCTGTAGTGTAACACAAGATATCTCAGCCGGCTCGTCACCACATTGTCGATCTTCCCCTTATTGTCCAGGCTGCTGCAGTACATTCAGTTTCCATGTGTACGGCATTCATTGGAGAGAGAGAGAGAGAGAGAGAGAGAGAGAGAGTCTTGGTCAGTATGTTACAGGTGATCCAGACGTGAGTTGAAGTCTTGGTCAGTATGTTACAGGTGGCCTAAACGTGAGTTAAAGTCTTGGTCAGTATGTTACAGATGGCCTAGACGTGAGTTGCAGTCTTGGTCAGTATGTTACAGGTGGCCTAGACGTGAGTTGAAGTCTTGGTCAGTATGTTACAGGTAGCCTAGACGTGAGTTGATGGTCTTGGTCTTGTTACAGGTGCCCTAGTCGTAACTTGAAGTCTTGGTCAGTATGTTACAGGTGCCCTAGACGTAAGTTGAAGTCTTGGTCAGTATGCTGCACCTGACATTGGGAGCTAGCCTTAGCATGATCGTGTGATCATTCATATCAAACAAGCAATGAACGTTCCTTATTTTAACGATTGCTGTAGGTTTCTTCTTTAAATTGCATTTGAACGTTTCATGTTTTTCTTAGGATTAAAAATTTGGTTAAGACATTGCTGGTGCTACGAATATATAGGTGAGCTATTCATTTCATATTTATGTCCTAACATTTTTAATTTTTTAAATTGTATACGAGAAATTAATAATGATTTATCTGTATTATTATTTCTAGAACTACAAATCTGAAATTGTCATTGAATACTGTATGTTTGTATTGTGTTATCTAAGTGGTCGGCTGGTTTAAGCAGCTGCTTCTCACAAGAGAGGTATAGGTCTCTCTCGTCGGTAGTTACATATTCTAGTCACAGCCGCCACTGATAAAATCCGCTCCCCTGTTGTTCTCCCTTTCTGGAATTAAAACCAGCAATTTGTGGAGCAGTTAATAACAATACAGTAGATACATTGTGCATTAATTCCCTAAGATGCTAGTTTGTTCGGAGTTTTCGATATTCACTTTCTAACGACGAAGCTGACTGGAAACACACACGTAGAATCCATACATTTTTGTCACAATGTGAACGTCGGTGTTAACACTACTGTCGCTACTGCTCTGTGGTCACGAGAAAGGCTTCGGGGGTAAATCCTGAGGAAAAACCTAGAGCTGATGTATACGCAGTCTAGAGTTGGTGTAACTAGGTTTGTCTACCTGAGCGTATAAAGCCTGAACTCCGTCATCTGGTAATACGACTGTTTCCCATTTCTGGGAAAGTCAAGTGGTTTTTAGACTGAGGATTACAGGCGCTGCCCCGCTGCTGTCACCAGGTCATGTGCTGACTATTTTTATTTATTTCACCCCCAACAGAAAAACAACATATGTCATACCACGAATTCGAACCCTGCTCTCCTTGTCGGCAGGCAGGCATCGAAACCATTCGTCCACGTGCTCCTCTCCGGTTGATTATGCTAATGAAACCATGCGCTGGTTCAATGGATAAGACGGCCAGTTCCAGCATATGGTGTGGAACCCACAGAGCGTGATGAGAAAGAACGCAATCTGTCATCCTGTTATGTTTTCAGTCGTCTTGACCAAGGCTTGCCGCTGCTGAACCCAGAACTACAGAGTGAGGATTTCGACCAGCGCAACTCTTACTTAAATCAAAACGCAGCTCAAGTCCCATCCTCCGCTACGACAGACAAACCCCACACACATGTTTTGGCAAGAGAAAAGACTCAAATGAAGACTCTCGCTCTAGGCACATTGAGCATTTCCAGGTTACCAGATAAGGGTACGGCCGTCATACTTGAGAGACGGACGGCATTGGTGGAGAGAGGACTCACACGGTACAGTCTAGATATCGTGGCTCAGCGAGACGAGTCTACCTGGTGAAGGTAAAACCACAGAGGTTATTGGTGCTCTTCTTATGGAGTGGACGCTTCGACAAGGGCAAGTTCGATGATGGCTTTAGATTCGCCATCAGATCTCATCTTGTTTACAGCTGTCAAAACTCCAAAAGTCATCAATGACCGTCGTATGTCTCTGCACATTACATCAATGACCGTCGTATGTCTCTGCACATTACATCAATGACCGTCGTATGTCTCTGCACATTACACTTGGAAATAAGAGAACTGTTGCTGTGATCAGAATCTGCAATAAGCATCCCAGGGGATGTGATGGAGAAGTTATACCTGGAACTGAAATATGTCATCTTATCAGCTGCAACGTCCGAGAAACGTATCACCCTTGGTGACTTCAAAGGGTGGGAGCTTACCGTTGGACTTAAGACATCCGGCTAACATGGTATTGGGAAATGCAGTATCAATGGTCTCCATCTGATGAGTTTCTGTGCCACACGTGACCTGTATAATAAATACAATATTTCGGCTGCCTACCCGTCAAATAACATCAGTGAAGCACACTCGTTTAAAGCAGTAGCACTCTATCGATTATGACATCACATAAAAAATAGCTTCATGCATGATGTGAGGGCGGCATCCTTTGTGGTGCCAAGTGCTGGACTGTCCACGGGCTGATTGTATCACAATTTAACCTCAGTATGGGCCCTTTCAGACGCCGAGGGTGTCGGAGACTCGTAAAGTGGATTTGCATTTCTGAACTGCAGAGTGGAACAGTCGTGGAGAGTTCGTCAAGTACTCTATACATTCGGTTAAGATATGAACAGTTGTGTCAGTCTACCGTAGAGCAGAACTGGGCCATTCTCGGGATCATATCGTACTCAGTCGCTTTAGAAATCATGGGTCAAATCCCACGCAAGACGCCCTACTGGTTTGTGGAAAGCGATGCAAATGTCATTCCCCACTAGCTGAAAAACACCACATGTACCTTTCCTACCAAAATGATTTCTCCTCAACATCCAAAAAGACAGTCTTCAATATCATGCGAAGAATAGTCCAGAATCATTTTAGAGATATGCAAAACGTATGACACGGCAACAAAGCAGATGGGGTATACAAATAAATGGATAGGAATAACTCAAAAGGATTTTCTAGTGCACTGAAGGTAGTCTATGGTTTCCAGTCCAATTACCCATCGCTTGTTCTCAATACTGATGGCACGACATTGGTCAAAGACAAGGGTCAGATTTTGTAGCGTTGGTCGACACATTTCAGGGAAATCTCCAACCATTCTTCGGTGATCAGCAAAAAAGTCATAACACTGAGGCCACAAGTCGGAATCAATGATAGGTTAGTCATTCCTCCCTGGTACTGATGAAGCCAACAAAGCAAACAGCCATATATCTAACGGCAAGGCCTCCGAGTCAGATGCTCTTTCTGCTGAAGTTTACAAAGCAGAAGGTCCCATCCTGCCTCAACGGTTGGCAGACTTAGTCAGATCAATATGTGATCACAACCAGACTCTTCGGGACCTGAATATTGACTTCATTATCCGCTTGTTCAAACGAAAGGGCACCGTCACCCTGCTGTAATCACATGGAAGTCTCATGTCAATCGTTGGCGAAATTCTGGCCCAAGTCTGCTCAACCACTTAATTAGTTATATAGAGTCAATGTGGGCTTCGAGCAGGTTATGGGACGGTCGGCGTGATATATGCAACACGAAAACTCCAGGAGGAGATATAGAAAAAATACATTATGAGATGTACACTATATTTATCGCCCAGAAGAAAGCATTTGACACCGTCAATTGGGAAGGCCTCTGGCAAATCATGGCGATGTATGGTTGCCTAGAAAGGTTCATTACAGTTACTCACCAGTTTCGTGATCGCACGAAGGAGAATTGTCTGTAGCCTTCCCAGTCACCAATGGTGTCAAACAGGAATATGTACTGACACTCATTAGCATGTTCTCTGCAGCAACGCTTTGTGATACTGTACATGGTACTGCTACTGGCGTGCATATCTGCTACAGGACGCAAGGTCAGCTGTTCAATAGCAGGCGTCTGAAGCCTTATACCGGGGTGAATGGAGTCATCATTTTAGATGACTGCGCCCTTAACATCTGCTCAGAACAAGATATTCAATGCACCATGACGGAGTTGGTTTCGGGGGCGCAAATTCATTTTGTTTTGACAATGAAAGCTTGAAAATCGTAGGTACCCATCCAGCCGGCTCTAGGGAAGGCTATTCAGTGAACCAAAAGTCACAATACAAAACTAACGTCCCCAGGCAGTAATAGTCTTACCTTCATAAGTGCTCTCACCAGAGAAAAAGTGAACATCGTCTCTGCAATCGAGGATAGGATTGCAAAGGCAAGCTATGTGTTTGGAAGTCTACACGCGAGCCGACAAAACATCAGTGTCACCACCAAGGTAAAAGAGCATCATGCTTTAGTGCTAATCACTATTGTGCATGTCTGTGAAATATGAACTGTGGATAGCAGACTTGCCAGACAGCTAAATCTCGTCTCTGTGAGTTATCTGCTCCTACTGCTCGGGATCCGGTGTACCTAACTTTCAAATTCTTAACACGTCAAACTTAACTTAACTTAACGTCTTTATACTGGATTAGAAGACTCTACATAGTCTGTGTACAGCCAGTTTATTTTACGTTATTTGATCTAAAAATACTTTTGCGCGTCCAATCTATTCTTGAATATATTAACTGACCCTGTCTCCACTATTTCTCGTGGTAATGCATTTCAAGCATTCACCATTTCATGGTATCTGATCTGGACCTTTCTTTAATTCATTTGTGGCTGTCCTCACAAGAACTTGTGGCCGACCGTATTTTGAACAACTTGTTATTGTCTTCTTTATACTTTTCGTTGATTATCTAATAAACCTGTTTTAAATAACTTCGAATTCGTCTCTTTGCTAGACACTGCAGGCTGATTTTTCTGAGTCTTTCCTCAAACTCTTAATTCTGGAATATGACTATCAGTTGTGTTGCATTTCTTTGTACCCTTTCAAGCAGGTTTATATTCCCTTTACGATAAGGACTACCCACCTGTACACAGCACAAGTTGAACATTCATACGTTTCTGCAAAATGTCCAGAAATGATGGACATGACATGTTGTCCGCTTGTCCGACAAGCGCCTGCTCAAACAAATGCTAATTGGTGAATTCAGAACACTCAGGCGCTACAAATACTCCTTAAAATTGTCACTGGAAAACATTGATGTCACCTTCTGAGAGATGCTTGCACAGAACAGTTCCTCTTGTTTCGCGAGCAGACTCTAATGTGCTCAGATGGCAGAGCGAAACATTATTCCCGAGGTTCAGAGAAAGCCAGCCACCCGAAAAAGTGGATTGCACAAATCAACCCTACAGCCAACGTCTCAAATGTGTGTCTCAAATGTGTGTCTCAAATGCTCAAATGCGTATCTCAAATGTGTGTCTCAAATGCATGTCTCAAATGTGTTTCTCAAATACATGTCTCAAATGCGTGTCTCAAATGTGTGTCTCATATGTGTGTCTCAAATGTGTGTCTCATATGTGTGTCTAAAATGTGTGTCTCAAATGAGTGTTTCAAATGTGTGTCTCAAATGTGTGTCTCAAATGTGTGTCTCAAATGTCTGCCAAACCAGGATTTGAGTTTACAATCTTATGAAATCACCTCGTACAATAAAACTTCTTACACCACTTGCCGAACGGTAATTTATTATATTGCTCTACTTTGGCATTTTATTTAACTAACTACCATATGACCAACAATTACATTATTTGTGTTGATCCAGAAAACATACAATGTCCCTCTACATGTTTCATTTATTCTGACGTCAAACAAGCCCTTATTATGCGCGACTTATAGGTTTACCCGTGCATTATCGTAGATCAGCGTCTAGGAATCCTATCGTAACTACAGTTTAAGTAGACGACCAGCAGGAATCACTCAACAGGCAGCTGTTTTACCGTCCAACTTCGATTTATGATAATTGTTCTTTTTCTCGGGCTCTTGGTTACAGTACAGCACAGCACGTGACATCCATTTTTGTAAGGCTTCCATTGCATTCATTTTGAGACGAGGCTGACAGTATGAATGTTTATTGTGTTCTAAAACCTCAAATGTCTAAGAGATTTCTTCAATTGATATATAACGTGCATGATTCTTGCAACTTTAATGTTATTCTAGTATGAAAACCGACATGAAAGTATTTTTGTTTTGTTTGTTTTGTTTCGTTAAATAAAAGACAAACATGCATTCTGTTTAGCTAAACATACAAGGTCAGATTGATCCGAGATCTACACAAAACTCAAAACGATAAATTGCATATAACAAATTCATAAAACTGAACGAAAAATGCAAAAACTAAACATAAAACTGAACGAAAAATACAAAAACTAAACATTGAACTAAATATCCAAACTCTAGCAGCTGAAGGGAATATCATAAATGTGAACGTTAAATAAATCATCCAGACTCTCATTTTCAACCAAATGTCGTAACCCTAGTTGTTAAAACTCACATTTTAAACATTTTATAACTGAACATGCTAATATTGACTGCACGGAAAACATTTAAATCTCAAATTGCGAAACACAACATTGAAAATCTAAACATTGGACATTTTAGCTTTTAAACAGAGCACACAGAATAGCTATTATTAAACTAGACATTGACAACTTAATCTTAAACTAACCATCGACAACTCTTAATCTTAAACTGAACATCGTCAGCTCTTAATCTTAAACTAAACATCGACAACTCTTAATCTTAAACTAAACATCGACAACTCTTAATCTTAAACTAAACATCGACAACTCTTAATGTTAAACTAAACATCAACAACTCTTAATCTTAAACTAAACATCGATAACTCTTAATCTTAAACTAAACAACGACAATAATGTGGTCATGAAGCATACATCAACAATATCTCCATTTTCCTCTTCTTCTTTCTCTGCGTTCGTTCTCAATCTCCCGCTACCAAGCCCTGAACAGGGCTTTGCAAGTAGCAGGATGGTGTCCAGAGAGCGGAATGCGTTGTGTGGCTAGTTGACAGCTTGACTGCGATATTTGCACCTTTCGATCTGATACATCCGTCTTCGGCAGTCAACAATATATAATCTAAAAGTAAACATCAACAACTCTTACTCCTCAATAAAACATAGACAACTTTTAATCTTAACCAGACATTAGCAATTATTACTCCAAAATCATATATCAACATATCAACAACTATTACTCTAAATCAAACATCTACAACTCTTACTCTTCACGTATTAATTGATAACTCCTACACTACAACCAAACCGCAAAAATTGTTACTCTTAAACTAAATACCTACAATCCTTCCTACAACTCTTACTGCTTAACCAAAAATCTACAACTCTTACTGCTATACCAAATATCTACAACTCTTACTGCTATACCAAAAATCTACAACTCTTACTGCTATACCAAAAATCTACAACTCTTACTGCTATACCAAAAATCTACAACTCTTACTGCTATACCAAAAATCTACAACTCTTACTGCTATACCAAAAATCTACAACTCTTAATTTTTTTTTAAATAATCAACAACTCCTACTCTTCACCCCAATGTAGATCATTTTGACACTCTAAAGCCAAGCTCTAAAAGTCTCTACTCATAAAAAGTGTACGATACACTCCAGACCGATGATCTCAAATGAGAGTTCACCAAGTCTTATCCTTTTTAGTCTGCAAGATCATTGCGATAGAACGAAACAAGTAGATTGAAGTTACAGCATATTATAACAGAACACTCAATCTATAGGTTGAAGTTACAGCATATTATAACAGAACACTCAATCTATAGGTTGAAGTTACAGCATATTATAACAGAACACTCAATCTATAGGTTGAAGTTACAGCATATTATAACAGAACACTCAATCTAAAGGTTGAAGTTACAGCATATTATAACAGAACACTCAATCTATAGGTTGAAGTTACAGCATATTATAACAGAACACTCAATCTATAGGTTGAAGTTACATCATATTATAACAGAACACTCAATCTATAGGTTGAAGTTACAGCATATTATAACAGAACACTCAATCTATAGGTTGAAGTTACAGCATATTATAAGAGAACACTCAATCTATAGGTTGAAGTTACAGCATATTATAACAGAACACTCAATCTATACGTTGAAGTTACAGCATATTATAACAGAACACTCAATCTAAAGGTTGAAGTTACATCATATTATAACAGAACACTCAATCTATAGGTTGAAGTTACAGCATATTATAACAGAACACTCAATCTATAGGTTGAAGTTACAGCATATTATAACAGAACACTCAATCTATAGGTTGAAGTTACAGCATATTATAACAGAACACTCAATCTATAGGTTGAAGTTACAGCATATTATAACAGAGCACTCAATCTAAAGGTTGAAGTTACAGCATATTATAACAGAACACTCGATCTATAGGTTGAAGTTACAGCATATTATAACAGAACACTCAATCTATAGGTTGAAGTTACAGCATATTGTAACAGAACACTCAATCTATAGGTTGAAGTTACAGCATATTATAACAGAACACTCAATCTATAGGTTGAAGTTACAGCATATTATAACAGAACACTCAATCTATAGGTTGAAGTTACAGCATATTATAACAGAACACTCAATCTATAGGTTGAAGTTACAGCATATTATAACAGAACACTCAATCTATAGGTTGAAGTTACAGCAACTAATAACAAACCATTCAATTTAAAGATTGAAGTTGCAGCATATTATAACAAAACACTCAATCTATAGGTTGAAGTTACAGCATCTAATAACAAAACACTCAATCTAAAGGTTGAAGTTACAGCATATTATAACAAAACACTCAATCTAAAGGTTGAAGTTGCAGCATATTATAACAAAACACTCAATCTAAAGGTTGAAGTTACAACATCTAATAACAAAACACTCAATCTATAGATTTAAGTTACAACATCTAATAACAAAACACTCAATCTATAGATTTAAGTTACAGCATCTAATAACAAAACACTCAAGCTAAAGGTTGAAGTTACAACATCTAATAACAAACCACTCAATCTAAAGATTTTTCCAAGAGAGAAGTAATGTTGATAACAAACAATAACGCACATATTCAGCAAGAAGAAAGGAAAGAAGAACAGAACGTTAAACCCCTAAAGCTTTTCAAAATACAACAATAAAAACATTAATTGTATAACAGTTTTACAAACATAAGGTAGTAGAAAAAGCAACGTTTCGACCCAGCTCACTTTTTCTAGTTAATGTGCAGATGTAAATACGTTTTAGTCATTTGCATTGATGTTGCCTTGATGCAACACGTGGTCTATTAGCCTGACTTCAAGAGCCCTCGCTTGATTGAATTTGAGACTCCTGTTCCAAACCAAATATTCCAGCTAAAGTTGTTTTTTTAAATTATTTCCATAAAAAATTGAGAAAATAACACGAACAGATAGACAGACAAAGAAAGAGAGAGAGAGAGAGAGAGAGAGAGAGAGAGAGAGAGAAAGGGGGAGCGAGAGAGAGGGAGAGAGGGCGAGAGAGATGTCGAAGAAACGAAAAGAGGTACAATTTAGAAGTTGGATGAGCTTCAGGTGTCTTTTCTCTTTATTTTTACACTTGGGTGAGATTTTTCAAATGAACATTTTCTAGTCTAGAGATTTTCAATTTTCTGAGACATTTTTTCCCTAAAGTATTTAAATGTTTATATAGGCGAATTAAAGTTAATGTGTTCGTATGTGTGAGTGAGCGTGAAGGAAAGCAAGAGTGATGGACGGGGAGGGAAGGAAAGAATGATTATGTTTATAGATACAGACAGCAGAGACCTACCATCTTACTGTTGTATCTGAGAGTGTGTGTAAGTGTTGAGATTGGTATGTGTGTGTGTGTGTGTGTATGTAAGTGGTGGGGAATTGAGAGGAGCCGTGTCTTTGTATACGGTATGTTACATATATGTACAAACACACACACAATCACACACATATGAGGAGGTCAGGAAATATGTCACAAATGGATAATTTTAAAAAAATAGGAAACGAGCTCAAAAATCATTTATTATTGCACTTAAATTGTATCTTATTCCTCAACATAATTTCAGCCATATTGATACACTCATACATAGATTTATCCGTACATCAAAATCTGCAGCATTGAAGACTTTGGTTTACTGCCCCAGTCTAATTTGCATTTCACATCAAACTCTTCGTCATTCGCAAAATGTCTCTAGCCAAAGCAGTAGCATGCATTATAATGTAGGCTAAACAATGTAAACACCTTTTTTCCAGTTGCTACATTGTCTATCGTTGTTTGTTTGTCAGCTCGAATCATTTCTTTTAACTGTCGAAGAATTGCTTTTATTGCAGTTTAAACAGGACGACCAGGTCGGGCTTCATCAGCAATTTGTGAGCGTCTTTGACAATCGTCATCAATCCAATTATGCACAGCTTTCTTCTACAAACACTTCACACACAAAAAAACAGGAAACATTTCTTTGTGCATTTCATCAATATACTTTGCTGAATTTGATTATGCCAAAAACGAACGCACAACATCATTCTGTCCTTTGATTGTACACTCAGGGAGCGGGGGCACCATGCACTATATCAGCAGCGCATCTGCAAACACACCTAGCGTCTGCTACATACAAGACAATAACGGCAAATTTGGATGTCGCTGCCACTTAAGACACCTCTAGAAACTAACAACTACATTTTTCACAGTCGAGTATTTCGCACTGAAATGGTGTCGTTGTCGTTCTGTATCTGTGTCTAGTGGTAGGGTAGCGGCTTGACTATCGTTAATAGCCTTGACCTAGCAAACCGTTCGTAAGCGAAGTCCATACGTCAAATTGACCTTCGTTCTTAAACGATTTTGGCCTGGATAACTGCGAGCCCACGCGTTGTCGATAATAAGGATTTATAGATCCAAGATGGTATGCAGCGGTAAACTAGGTATATGAATGCACATAAACTTTCACAGAACACGGTCCTGACTCATGGCTGCTATTCATCAACTGGGAAAACGTAAGTCCAATTTGAAACTTGGTAATAACCTCAATAAATACAAATACCGGAGCGAATTGTGAACGAGTTGGTGATGACTTTGTTTCATGGGACCGGGTGATTGACAGCAATGGCATCGGTAGCTGCAATAGTAACGGACACCTACTCTTGAAGACATGTGCGGGTAAACGAACTTCTGATTACCAATACAGTGTTTCGCCTTCTTAACTGCAATAAAACCACTTGGATGCACCCTTGGTCAAAACACTGGCACCTGGTTGAGTATGTCATTGTTCGTAGACGGGATCGCCAGGATGTACGTGTGAGAAAGTATATGTGTGGAGCAGACAGGGTTGTCAGGATGTACGTGTAACAAAGGCTATGTGTGGAGCAGACGGGGTTGTCAGGATGTACGTGTGACAAAGGCTATGTGTGGAGCAGACGGGGTTGTCAGGATGTACGTGTAACAAAGGCTATGTGTGGAGCAGATGGGATCGCCAGGATGTACGTGTGACAAAGGCTATGTGTGAAGCAAAATGCTGGTCGGACCATAAACTGGTGATTTCTTAAATTAACCTTCGCATCTAATCTCCTAGGCGCCCGCTAAAAACATTAACCTCATAACTTCTCAACATCTCCGGTCTCAGAGATAATTGCGCACGACAATCATTTGCTCAAACTCTGACAGATCAGCTAAATAAAATGGGCAATGATATGACTGACATAGAATCCAGTTGGGACACCTTTATCAAAACGGTTCACTCTACTGCTGTTGATGCTCTCGGTACCTCTAAACGCAACCATCAAGATTGGTTTGATGGGAAGTGTGAATCGATCAAGCCCCTGCTAGACGAGAAGCACCGCACCTATCGTGCATACACTAATGATCCTCTATCTGTGGCGAAAAAGAATGACTTCACAAGAGTTCGAGCGACTGTACAGCGACAGCTCCAGTGATATGCAGGATATGTGGCTTAGTCAGAAGTGTAATGAAATTCAGACTTTTGCTAACAGACATGATATGAGGAATGTTATAATGCTCTGCATGCTGTTTACGGTCCGTACATATCAGATCTGGCACCACCCCTACATGAAGATGACAATTCTGTAATCAGTGAGAAAAATTAGCTCCTGGTAAGATTGGCCGAATATTTTGCTGAGGTCTTTAATAGACCCTCCACTGTTAATGAAGAGACAATCAATCATCTAGCAGAAATAGAGATGAATGAGAGTATGGATGATCCTCCGACCGAGCAGGAATCTAGGGCCGCGATTGACCTCCTCGCAAAGGACAAAGCTTCAGGACCTGACAGAGATCCCAGCAGAGATCCATAAGGCTGACACCATTCCAGCAGAGTATAAAGCTGACGCCATCCCAGCAGAGATCTATAAAGCTGACACCATCCCAGCAGAGATCTATAAAGCTGGCGGCATCACAGCAGAGATATATAAAGCTGACACCATCCCAGCAGAGATCTATAAAGCTGACACCATCCCAGCAGAGATCTATGGCGTCACAGCAGAGATCTACAAAATAACGCCATCCCAGCAGAGATTTATAAAGCTGGCGGTCAAAAAATGGTTGAAAAGCTTACTCAGTTGTTTTGCGAAATGTGGAAGAAGAGCATCCATTGTTCATTTACATAAGCGTAAAGGCAGAAAACAAATATGTAATAACCACAGAGGGTTGCTGTGCTTTGGAGGAAAAAATACATGCAAAAATCTTTCTCCGCAAACCAAATATTCACCTGGAGCAGGGGTTACTACCGTAGACTCAATGTGGCTTTAGGAAGAATCGTGGGACCATCAATATGATCTTTGCTGCAAAGCCGATCGAAAAGAAGTGTCAAGAACATAATGTTTCTCTCTATACGACGTTTGTGCACCTCACTAAGGCATTCGATACTGTAAATCGCAACGGTCTGTTAAGAGTTATGGCCATGTAAGGGTGCCCGGCAACATTTGTTGCAATGATGCAACAATTTCATGATGGCGTGCGTGCTCAAATCATTGATCAGGGAAACTACTCTGGCCCCTTTAGTGTTACTAACGGTGTGAAGCAGAGATGTGTGCTGGTCACGACTCTTTTCAGTTTGATGTTTCCTGGCCACGACTCTTTTCAGTTTGATGTTTCCTGGCCACGACTCTTTTCAGTTTGATGTTTCCTGGCTACGACTATTTTCAGTTTGATGTTTCCTGGCCACGACTCTTTTCAGTTTGATGTTTCCTGGCCACGACTCTTTTCAGTTTGATGTTTCCTGGCCACGACTCTTTTCAGTTTGATGTTTCCTGGCCACGACTCTTTTCAGTTTGATGTTTCCTGCGATGCTGTGGAATGCCTACAGCAATTGCAACGTCGGAGTTGGGCTTCATTTCTTCACTGACGGCGCGATATTCAATCTGAGAAGGTTCAAGGCCAAACCCAAAATCCACAATGTACCATACGTGATTTTCTTTATGAGGATGACTGTGCCTTAAATTCAAATACGGAGGTTGACATGCATAAATGTATGGATCGGTTTACCACAGCTTGTGAAAACATCGGCCTCATTATCTCTATCGCAAAAATAGAGGTCCTACATCAACCGGCTCCAGATATTGCCTGTTCAGAGCCTTCATTCAAGGTTCACGGCCACTGTTTAAACAATGACAACAAATTCACGTACCTTGGCAGTACTTTATCCCAAGTTTTTCACATAAATGATGAGGTGAATATAAGAATAGCTAGAGCAAGTGCGGCATTTGGTAGACTTCATACTAAGATATGGGATAGGCGAGGGATCTGGACTGAAACAAAAATAAAGGTTTACGATGGAATTGTTCTACCTACCATCGTGTATGCATGTTAAACCTCAACCGTCTATAGTCGCTATGCCTGGAAATTAAACCATGCATTGCCTGTGGAAACTGCTGATGATTAGATAGCAGAACATAGTGCCGAACACAGATGTATTAGCGCAATCGGGCATGTCCGGTATACACAACATGATATGTGCAGCACAGCTGAGATGGTCTCGCAGTGCGGTACGCATGTCGGATCAAAGTCTATTAAAGGTGCTCCTCTATGATGAACTCCAAAATAGCAAGAGACCAAGCGGTGGGCTGCGGAAACGGTACAAGGACACTAAAGAGATCAATGAACCAGCGCGGTATTAATCACGATCACTGGGAATAGATCGCCACCAATCGCACAGAATGGCACAGCAATATTGCTGAGGGTGTTCGGAGACATGAGGCATCAAGAATAGATGAGGCCATCCAGAGACGATCGCTCTGCAAGTCAACTCATATCAACTCTTCTTCAACCCCGGTGGAACGAGGTGTTTTATTTCTCTGTTCAAAAGTGCAACAGACAACTCCAGGCTCAGATTGGCTTATTTAGCCATCTTCGAACTTATGAGAACAGTTTACAGTGAAGGCTGACAAAGGGGTTCTCATCGATTATTATTGACGAACAACATATATTTATATGAGTATTGTGAGTTTGAGGGAGAAAGGTCGCACGAGGCTAAATGTTTAGAAAAGTGTTGTCCAATGTACAGGTGTGAGTGTTTGTGTGTGTGAGATAGTGAGAGTGTTTGTGTGTGTGTGATAATGAGTGTTGTTGTGTATACAAGAATGTGAGTGTCACTGAGAGAGAGAGAGAAAAAAGTATGTATATGTTACTGAGAGGGTGAAAGAGCGAGAATTGTATGTATGGTAGAGTGAGAGAGAGAGACATTAGAGAGAGAGAGAAAGTGAGTGATCGTGTGTGCATGTGTGAGTGCGGTTTTCGAAGCATAGAGAGGGGAAGAACGGGACTGAGCTAGACAGACAGACAGACAGATAGATAGATATATAGATAGATAGATAGACAGACAGACAGACAGACAGACAGATAGATAGATAGATTGACAGACAGATAGATAGATAGATAGATAGATAGATAGATAGATAGATAGATAGATAGATAGATAGATAGATAGATAGATAGATAGATAGATAGATAGATAGATAGATAGATAGATAGATAGATAGATAGATAGATAGATGTTTATGAGAGGGAGAGAAAAGAGAGATATTATGTATGCAGAAGCAAATTGCAGGAAACTACTGTGTATGTGATTATGTATATGAGAATGAAAAAGAGAACTTGCGAAAGAGTGAGAGACGGAGAGAATGAGAGATTGTATGAGAGTGAGAATTAGTTTGGGGCGAAATATTGAGAAAGTGGGAGAGAGAGACAGAAAAAATAGTGAGAAAGAAAAGAGAGAGAAGGTACTAAGATAGATTGAGAGAGATAATGTTTATATGGGAGAGACACAGAAGCCATGAAATAACTCAAATAGACTGGCGAGATCGCCATAAAGCCGCAGCTAAGTCAGTTGTCCGTCTCCTAGTGAACGGGTCCGTTCTGGTAGCGTGTTAGTTAATGAAACATATCTAGTTCATGAGCTCGTGGAGTGATTCATGTGTGCGTGAGTGCCAGCCACGCACGAAATGTCGGACCACCACCGAGGATCGAAACTTTGACTTGGCCTGTGCAGCAGTCTTAGAGAAATAAAATAAAAACCCTTGTGGCGATAACTGCCGGGGATCATAGAATTAATGGTTGCCCGTCGAACAAATTCAGGAGAAGTTTCCCAAAGCGAAACCCGACGCCCATAAAGACAAAACACACATTAATTAATATCCCCCATTGAGCATAGCAAAATCAATAACAAATATTAAACAGTAGTTGCAGATTTTTGAATTTATTGCACTTGTTATAATTAACTTGTAATTGTTAGAACAAAACGGTTATTTATATTGGCGGTCTCCTGTAGCTACCAATTCTTTATGACTATTGATTATCTTACAAACTGCACAGATGAAATAGAGCAATAAACTTGTTTTGATGTTTTTGTGTTTGGACGGTTTAACAATCTGTCTATGTGATTAGCAGGCATGAAAAGATGCAATTGTTGACAATGGCTGGCTTAATTGACAATTTTTTTTAAAATTTTTTTTTGCTGTTTTCTAAACATAATGAACGTTTATTTGCATTAAAAATGGATTAA
This sequence comes from Ariolimax columbianus, assembly GCA_036924085.1. Taxonomy (NCBI): domain Eukaryota; kingdom Metazoa; phylum Mollusca; class Gastropoda; order Stylommatophora; family Arionidae; genus Ariolimax; species Ariolimax columbianus. Next base: position 128,955,598 of record JAVGWX010000003.1, on the reverse strand, counting down.
ATTATCTTATTCTCGCTGATGACGGTTTCCTTCAAACCCGTCCATCATTTTCAATCCGCAAACCCGACAAGATTGCCACATTTTTTCGTCGTTGTTGGTGTTTTTCTTTTAGACGACTTTATAATATGTTAACTTAAATATATTAGTCATTTATTGTATTGCACCCTTCTATATGCATGCAAAACATGGACAGTCTATAGCAGGCGTGTCAGGAAATTCGATCTTTTCTCCGCCAGCTGTCCTCGAAGATTGCGATTGAACGTTTGAAACGAGAGAATGCCCAACTCTGATATCCTCAGAAGCGCAAGATTTTCTACTGCGGAGAGCCCAGACCAGATGGACTTGGCATGTTGTTCGCTTACCAAATGAGCGCCTCCCTTAGCAACTGATGTAGGGGGAACCCACAACAGGCCAGCGCTCGTCAGGAGAAGGGGGAGAGTGGGGGGAGGGGCCTTGAACAGAAGAAACAAAACAAAGACTCCCTGAAAGTTTCATTGGACAGTTTCTTCATTGATGTCGTCTCCTGGTAGCTGCTTGCTCCGAACCGCTCAGCGGGGCACACTACCGTATTACAAGGTGCTCGCATCATTGTGAAGAGAAACATAGCTGAGGTGCATAAAAAGCTAGCTGCATGAAAGAACAGGCTGGAAGACAGCCCAATTCTTGATACTGTCCCCGTGTTGTATAGTTTGCCGCCATCAGACTGGACTCTACATATATATATGCTGTTACACTTGAATACACATGTCTTACGCTATAACATTCTTCGCTTGCGATGAGCAACTATTATAAATATTATTATTATTATTTGTAGGAGTAGTAGTAGTAGTAGTAGTGGTAGTGGTAGTAGTAGTAATATTAGTAGTAGTGGTAGTGGTAGTAGCAGTAGTAGTAGTAGTAGTAGTAGTAGTAGTATTGGGAGTGGTAGTGGTAGGAGGAGTAGTAGTAGTAGTAGTAGTAGTAGTAGTAGTAGTAGTGGTAGTGGTAGTAGCAGTAGTAGTAGTAATAGTAGTAGTAGTAGTAGTGGTAGTGGTAGGAGGAGTAGTAGTAGTAGTAGTAGTAGTAGTGGTAGTGGTAGTAGCAGTAGTAGTAGTAATAGTAGTAGTAGTAGTAGTGGTAGTGGTGGTAGTAGTAGTAGTAGTAGTAGTAGTAGTAGTAGTAGTATTGGTAGTGGTAGTAGTAGTAGTAGTAGTAGTAGTAGTATTGGGAGTGGTAGTGGTAGTGGTAGGAGTAGTAGTAGTAGTAGTAGTAGTAGTAGTAGTAGTAGTATTGGTAGTAGTAGTAGTAGTAGTAATAGTAGTAGTAGTAGTAGTATTGGTAGTGGTAGTAGTAGTAGTAGTAGTATTGGTAGTGGTAGTAGTAGTAGTAGTAGTAGTAGTAGTAGTATTGGGAGTAGTAGTAGTAGTAGTAGTAGTAGTAGTAGTAGTAGTATTGGTAGTGGTAGTGGTAGTAGTAGTAGTAGTAGTATTGGGAGTAGTAGTAGTAGTAGTAGTAGTAGTAGTAGTAGTAGTATTGGTAGTGGTAGTGTTAGTATTAGTAGTAGTAGTAGTAGTATTGGGAGTAGTAGTAGTAGTAGTAGTAGTATTGGGAATAGTAGTAGTAGTAGTAGTAGTAGTATTGGGAGTAGTAGTAGTAGTAGTAGTAGTAGTAGTAGTAGTAGTAGTAGTATTGGGAGTAGTAGTAGTAGTAGTAGTAGTAGTAGTAGTAGTAGTAGTGGTAGTAGTAGTAAGAGTCATGAACCGATACAACGTACTTGAGATAATATAACTGACACATGAAAGTCCCAACACAAGTCGTCGATGATCAAGTCTATATGAGTTATACGACACTTTTATTAGGTTTTTGTGCGTTCGACATTTTCTCTATTCCCCAAAGTGATGTGCTTTGCACTATGTTTTTATTCTGCACCTCTCGGCTCGGTGCATCAGACTTCGACGTGCATTCTATGCAAGGGTCTGCTTCCTCCTGCATTGTCTAAGGGTTTTTTGAAATCGAGGTAACGGCCTAACACAGCACCTTCGGGTTGTGAGCCGTGCCACAACTACTAGCACACGCTGTCCTCTATACGACAATACACTTCGACATCTATAAACAAATAAATAAACGTATCAAACATATGTATGGAACCTTCGCACAATGGGGCAATAATATAAAACTACTTGAACTTCACTCAATGATATAGCACTACTTGGACTTGACTCAAAGAACAAAAATATGCAATTGTTAGATCTTCGCACAAAGAATTTATGTTACGGACACTTTAACTTCACACGAAAGACAACTCGGTACAACACTAGGACTTCATACATTGAACAACATTATTTCACAGCTGGGACTATAATTGCAACATTAACAACACTTTGCTGATCATAAAAGACAACTATCAATTTACCAACACTTAGACTGCCCACAACGAACAACAATGTATCAATGTGTGGGACTTTACACAGTGCAGAACAATTTACAAAATTTGTTTTTCACTCAATAGACATCAATTTGAGAACACTTACATTCCATGTAAAGGGTTGCTAAAATAAATGAACAAATGCTAATAACCTTAACATGTGCATTCACTGATTTATAGGAGTTCATACTCATTTAAAAGTGGTTAACAAAAATCCTTAAAAAGCGTGACACGGGGGGGGGGGTGAAATGAAAGGAAACCATTGGGACAGAACAAAAGAAACCCCCCTGAGCTTAACATTCATAAACCGGACGTGAAGATGGATGTTACTTGGACCCAAATAGACTGACCTCTTGCGTAATGAGCAAGGAAGTATTATGGGAAAAGTAACAAATGAAGGGATAGAAAAATGTGAACGTGAAGAAGAGTCATAATTGAAGATTGAAGGATTGCGGTACATCTGAAATGGATGGACAGAGTGCCAAAGACACCCATGGACTGTGAAGGTCGTTGATGTTTCAATGGTCATATTTACAGTAATCTTAGTTAAAACGTGTTTTAGTGAGGTTTCTAGTAGTCCCATATGCTTTACAACGGATGGGATGTAGTATACTGAACCATAATGTTACCTTCGATAGTCCAATGTTTTTAGAATCAGAATTAATGTAGCGTAATGTATGGATCACTCCAAATTATATTTGTTTACCTTTCGTCTTTGTGTCCATCCTTGTTATTACCAATGTCACGTAAATGCAGTTACTTTATTCGTATTCATCCTTTTCGTGAAGATTAGATAGTTATTGTTATTTCTCTTATTATTTGTCTCTGATCAACACCTTCTGTTCGTAATGAAGGTGATAATTTTGTACTTATTCCGTCACCGAACTGGCTAGACCGTGTTTACGTTATTATCAACATGAATTATTTTACGTCCCGCTTTTCCTATTTGATTGTTACTTCTAGTGTTGCATACGATCCCACCCCCCACCCCCCTAGTCTCCAAAGAGGGTGGTACGGCATGCGGGACATGATGATCCCATGAACTATGTAGGAACGACTCATGTGGTTCTGGCAGGTACAAATGAGCTGAAACATGCCATCTAGATAGAGACTAACTTAAGTGATTTCACCAATAATACTGGTTCGGTGTTGAGTTTCGTGCTAACATCCATACCGAAACAAAAACAGTATGTGACTCACACGCTAATAGTGTCTACACTAGTTAAATGTGTTATATAACCGAGGTACTCGTCTGAACTAATGTAACGTAAACATATATTTATTAAACGAATGTAATATATTCATTTGCTTACTCGTCTAGTGTACACATAATCATACTTCCACTAATCTAAAGTTGTATAATCATTTCGTTACTGACATAATGTAGTTTAATCATACCTTAACTAATCTATAGCTGTATAATCTTATCTTTACTAATCTAATGTGGTATACGCAAATAGTTATTAATAAAATGTTGTATATTAATATCTTTACTAATATAATTTAATATAATAGTATCTACTAATAATCCTACATGTGCTAATAAAATGAAATATAATCCTATATTTACTAATCTATTGTAGTATACTCAATATATTTACTAATCTAAGGTAATCTAATGATATATCTGCTTGGTGTAAAATATTCATATATGTACTGTCATACTGTAATATAGTAATAACTGCTCTAATGTAATATATTATTATCTCCACTAGCCAGATGTAATATCCCCATATCAACATAGACTAATGTAATGTATTATTATCCCCACTAGCCTATTGTAATATATCCATATTACACTAATGCAATATAATATTATCTTCACTAGCCTTACCTAAAATAATCATATCTTGATTAGTCATATGTAATGTTATCTTCATATCTTTGCTATTTTGTTTAGTTTGAACAAAATTCGATCTATCCACATGTTATATAATCATATCTCCATCAGTCAAGTTAGTATGATTCATAACTAATAAAATACCATATGATGACGTCTCGACTCGGCTCGTGTGCAGCGCGTCTACAAAATCAGACTTCATGTTTGTGAGCCTAGCAAGGTCAGTTGTTAATAATCAATTCCACAAATATACAGAGATCTTCATAGACAAGCCTTCTTTGAATATTCCTCCAACATATTCAGGCTCGTGTGACTGACCTCGTCTCGAATTAGTTGTCTGGGATATTCAAACGAAATTATGTTCACAGAAAAGAAACTGAAAATATTTAAAATACTCAATTATTATTATTCTTCCTTGCGTGTCATATCGACTGGTATAGGACCTCAATAGGCTGCATTACATTACATGTTCGTACTTCCATTTCTGAATGTTTGTGTGTCTCATATTGTTGTTACTGTTGTTGTTGTTGCTATTTTCAAAGCTACCCGTGTTTAGTTAGGACTCGTCGGCGTTATTTTTGGGTTTTATGTTACAGTGGCTTTTCTGACATCACCAGGTGTACTTGAGTAGGTTCTCCTGACTGTAGTCCAACACGAGGCTCCGGAGTGAGTTCACCACTGAGGGGATTACAGTGTTCTTCCTCACCATTGTTGATCACACTGATGTGACGAAGCCTGTTTCCAGTATCATAAAACGGGACCTGAGGTGGCCATGACGTTGGTCCTCGCTCGCTTGACAATGTTGAACCGTTCCCTAGCATTATCTCTCTCGAGTCGATCCCAGTGCTTCATACTTGGTATGAAGAATAGGCTCACTGTAATCTCCCCTCCCCACCGACTAAGGAGTGATGTGCGTGGGATTAGGAACCTAATCGCGTGAAATAAATAAGCAGCATGTCCTTTACTGAAGGTCGCTTCTTACAGACAGCAACCTATTTGGCTATTATAAGTTTCTTGGCAAGCGTGCAGTACGTATGTTGCCATTACTTTCCGTACGTGGAGGAGCAATGTGGAGGACACGATGGGAATCGAATCGGGTGCGTTGGGATTGTGAAATCCGACCGAGTTTCCCCCCTAGGTCTCCCAATCACGTGAAACAAACTAATATATTATAGGTTCTGATAAGTCTCCCATTCTGACATACTGTATATGTTCTAGGTTCTAATCAAGTATCCCATTCTGAAACGGTGTGTATGTTACATGTTCTATTCAAATCTCTCTTTCGGGCATTGTCTAAAACGATTAGATCGAAAATATAAATGAAAATCCAATAACCCAAGAAAAAAAGACACACGAATAACATCATATGCAGCAAATCTTTTCTTGCAAAATAATAAACCAGAGATGTATTACGTGTAACAAATAGTATGGTATTAACTCCAATTGTGGACAACGATTTGCCTGTATAAGTGAATACAGATGGGCTGGTCACGCAAGAAGCATGCCAGACGATACATTGGCACGAAATGTGTCGCTTTGTTCACCATAGAATTATAAGCGTTCACTCAGTTCCACAAATTAGGTCATGGTTGCCAGGCATGTGACCCATGACACGGTTTCAGGACCCCAATAACTTAATCCGGTGCTCCAAGACGTTTAATCCAGCCATCCAACGTGTTTTATTTGGCCTCAAACGTGTTTAATTTGGCTATTCGATGTGGTTAAAACAGCCTTGCGATATGTTTTATCTGTCTCTCCAATGTGGTTAAAACAGCCTTGTGATGTTTTATCCGTCTCTCCAATGTGTTTAACCCCGCCCTCCAACGTGTTTTATCCTGTCCTCCAAAATGGTTAATCCGCAAACCAACATGTTTTTTTTTGTTTGTTTGTTGTTTTGTTTTTTTTCGTTTATCTTATTTCTCTATTTCCCAAGGCGGGTGTGCGTTGCGCTGTGGTTTTGTGTTTTTTTTTATTTTGCGCCTGTCGGCCCAGTGCATCCGACTTCAGTATGCATTTTATGTAAGGGTCTGCTTCCTCCTGCATTTTCTTGCTTCCCCGAGGTAACAGCCGGTTCTGTGATGGGGATCGAACACAGCACCTTCGGGTTGTGAGCGGTACCACTTAACCACTAGGCCACGCCATCCTCTAACCAACGTGTTTAATTACTGCCCTTCAAAATATTTAATACCGGCCCTACAATGTGTTTATTCCAGCCCTCCAATATCTTTATTCAGGCCCTCCAAAGTATTTAATCCTGTCCTCTGAGGTCATTCAGCCATCCGAAGTGTCTATTATGACCCTCCAATGTGTTTAATCCTGTCCACTGAGGTCATTCAGCCTTCCGAAGTGTCTATTATGATCCTCCAATGTCCGTCAGTTACTTACAAAATCTAAGTCCAAGCATACAAAAGCGACAGAAATGTCGCCATGGTCTTTCCAGTGTTGGTATAGATTAACGAATGATATCAGACACCAGCTACAGTTCTGACTTTTCTCGACAGACACTATCGATAGACATTCTTGTGTTTTGTATATATGCATGCATTTTCAACATTTACCGAGAATTGTTTTTGATATCCTGCTCAAAATTGACAAAGTCGCCCTGGGCTTTAAGTGGTTAGTAGTAGTAGTAGTAGTAGTAGTAGTTGTAGTAGTAGTAGTAGTAGTTGTAGTTGTAGTAGTAGTAGTAGTAGTAGTAGTAATTCGCCTAAGCAGCGACAGCGCTTCACCCTAATCAACAGTGTTCACAATGAACGGCGATAATTCAGGCTGCAAACAGTGAGGGTAAAATCGTTCCTGTTTGAGTCAGCCAGGAGGGCGGCCGCTGGAGCGGCACAGTATGGAAGAGGACAGCTGCTCACAACTATTTTCCGTGGCCTGCTTTAAGAGCTGCCTTAAATGTTAGGTACCCTTGAAAGTGGATAAGGACTTATTTATCGTCCTTGAATCAGCATTTTCCTCAAGGGCAGAAGAGCAGAATAAGATTAGGTGGCTTTAGGCTACCTAGCATTGGGAAGAAAATCCGCCAGATTGAACGCCAGGCTTGCATATTATAATATTTTTTTTTTTGCGTTCGCCTTATTTCTGTATTCCACAAGGTGGTGTGCCTTGCGCTGTGGTTTTTATTTTGCGCTTGTAGGCCTAGTGCATCCGACTTCGGCATGCATTTTATGTAAGGGTCTGTTACCTACTGCATATTCTGAGGGTTTGCTTCCCCGGGGTAACGCCGGTGCTGTGATGGGGATCGAACCCAGCACCTTCGAGTTGTGAGCCAAGACCCTCAGAATACTACAGTGCAATGCGGAGGGAGCCATTAGCAAAAAGCTTTCCCTAACACATCACCTGCATGAAGGTAAGATTGACGCGGCATATATCCAAGAAACGCACGTCAACAACAACCACAAATTCTCAATCAGAGGATACCAGACCTTCCGTCTTGATAATGAAAGTCACAAAGGAGGGCTTCTGATACTGACACGTAACTGAATACCGAGTTGCGCGGTAGCTGTCAATAACACTGGACAAGCAGAAATTGTAGGAGTCGACATAATGACACAAGAAACGAAAATCCGCATCTTCAACCTGTATGGCCCACCAAACAAAGACCTGTCACTCTCGAGTATGGAAATAAAGGACTCCAGCTGCCTAGTAGTTGGAGACTTCAACAGCCACTCGGAGAGATGGGGATATTCGGACAAAGACAACAGAGGTGATGAAGTGGAAGACTGGGAGATATATACAAATCTCTATCTTATCATTAGGCCGGAGGACAGCCCTAGCTTCTATTCTAGAACATGGCATACCACCTCTACTCCAGACTTGGTCTTTTCCACGGTGGATATTCACCACAAAATATACTGCCAGATGCTCAACCAAATGGCAGGTAGCGACCAAAAGCCAATTATGCTAGAAATTGATATGGAAGTAGGCCCACGGGAAATAAAACCGCTCCCACGTTGGAACTATAAACGAGCAGACTGGGACAGATTTGCAATGCTGACAGATGGGCTGTGTGAAACTATCAACACACGGAATAACAATATGAAACCTATGGTGGAAAGCCTAAGCAAAGCAATAATGCAAGCAGCCATTGAAACCATCCCAAGAGGGGCAAGGAAAAACTGCAAGCCATATTGGAATGATGAATTGCAGAAAGCGGAAGACGAAGTCTCAAATGCTAGGAACATGGCAGAGAGAGAACAATCTATGGAGGCAAATATCGCCCTCAAAGCCATCACGGCGAAATACAAAAGAACACTAAACCAAATAACAAGAGACAGCTGGAAAAACAAAACAGAAAGCCTCAATTTAGATAAAGAAGGGAACAAACTATGGAAGTTAGTCAGAGCCATAAATGACGAAACACTATCAAATAAACAAATTACCATCAAGCAGGGAGAAAACATGCTTACTGGAAAAAAAGCAGCAACAGCCTTTATAGAACATTATGTCAGAGCAAACCACATTGATGTCCCTGCAGACAGGCATATAGACATTAGTGAAGAACAAAAGAGCTACGACAACATCAATATGGCACCAGAGGAGCACATGATGGCAAAACTAACATACAAAAATGAAATGGAAGAGGCCATGAGAACTTTAAAGAAAACGAAATCGCCCGGAAAAGATGGGGTAACAAACGAAATGCTGATGAGGTTGAGCCAAACAGCAAAGAGAAAGTTACTATCAGTCCTGAACCAAAGCTGGAAAAGGGGAATTATACCGCAGGCATGGAAAGACGATGTAATTATACCAGTACCAAAGAAAGAAAAAGATAGAACAGAACCAAATGGATACAGGCCTATCAGTCTACTGAGCTGTGTAGGAAAACTGATGGAGCGTATGATAAACACCAGACTGATGTGGCATCTGGAAGAAAAACACATACTAATTCCACAGCAAGCAGGCTTTAGACAGCACAGATCCACTGAGGATCAGATCACTCTCATAGCCCAGGAAATATAGGATGCTTACCAGGAGGGAAAAAAAAAGTAGCGGTTTGGGTGGATTTAGAGAAGGCATTTGACAAAGTGTGGAAAGAGGGACTTAAAGTCAAGCTACAAAGAGGTGAGGTTTGTGGAAAAATGTACAGAGGCCACTACCTCGAAAACAGAACAGCCAGAGTTCAAGTACAAAGGCAGATGAGCGTAAAGGTAACACTTGAGCAGGGACTACCCCAAGGTAGAGTACTGTCACCCACACTTTTCGTGGTGTATATAAACAACATCTCAGAAAATATTCCAAGAAAAAAATCTCACCAAAGCAAGCATTCGGATGCAGCAGGCCCTAACATTGTTGGAAGAGTGGGCGAACTCATGGCTGGTCAAAATAAATGAGGAGAAAACAACATGTACGATATTCTCGCTTTCAAATAAACCACAGAACACCAAAATAAGTCTTAACGGCAAATATCTGCGGCCAAACGACAACCCAAACTACCTGGGAGTCACATTTGATCGGCGCATGACATTAAAAAGTCAGATCGAGAGAAACCGAGTGAGAGCCAGACAAAGAATTGCAATCATGAGGAAATTTGCTGGCACAAGCGGGGAGCAGACGAAAGTATACTAAAGAAACTGTACACTGGAAGAGTGAGACCAGTTCTAGAGTATGGCATTGCGGTATGAGCAGCAGCAGCAAAGGCGAACTTTGATAAAATTAGCAAACTTCAAAACCAAGCCATGAGAGTTATAACAGGAGGCATGAAGTCAACGCCAATTGTAGAACTTGAAAAGATTACAAATCTGCAATCCATGACCGTCAGAAGAGACTGCAGAGCCCAGCAGCAAACAGAGAAACTAAGAAGACTGACAGACCATCCAATGCACCAGAGACTAAATAGATTTGGAAATGGGAAACTAAAGCGGAGAAACTTTGCAGAAATAGCCAAAGCAAAGATGAGCGAAGACCCTATGAACACATTAACAACACCAAAGCCCATCCTTACTGTACGCAAACCTACCTGGAAGCAGCATATCATTCAGGAGGTAGTAGAAAATATACCCGGTATTGGAAACAAGAACAGCCAGACTGAAAAAGAAAGAAGAGACATAACCTTGAAGTACATAACGAAAAACTACTCAAGCATGGACTGGACCCATGCATACACCGACGGTTCTGTAACAAACACAACACAGAACGGAGGTGCAGGAGTATTCCTGAGCCTAACAAATGGTAGAAAAATAACACTGTCAGTGGCAACTGGAAAATTCTCAAGCAATTTCAGAGCGGAGGCAGAGGCACTGAGGGCTGCAACAGAAGCAATGCTGACAGGCAAAAGAAATGAAAGGCATATAGTCCTGTTTACAGATGCCCTGGCCGTAGTCACAGCACTAAAAAGCCACAAAAGTACTGAACTTAATGATTTAAGAGCAGTACTCTGTCAACTATGCCAGCAGTCCACACCAAAAATAGTAGTGGTACAGTATGTTCCATCCCACTGTAAAAGAAGGTGCAAGACTACCACAACCAGATTATAGTGTGACCTACGAAGAGTCCAAAAGGCTTATTAGAGCCAGATACATGACCAAATGGGAAACAGAACATACTGGCTACACAAAAAATGATGCCTATTACCAGTTGAGCAGAAGAGAGCAGGTCGTGGTCTTCAGACTCCTCACAGGCCACAACAGACTGAGGTACCACCTATTCAATAAACTGAAGATAGGCGGCACGGCAAATACACTGGTGGTACCGGGAAAATGACCGCTGAACATCTGCTGCAAAACTGCCCGACATACGAGGACCAGAGAAAGCACATGTGGCCATCACCAGTGGCAACACTAGACAAGCTCTATGGCAGTGTCGACAGCCTCAGGATGACCGCTGTTTATTTTCGAAAAAATACAGGTTGACGTTTGACAGCGTACGAAGAAGAAGAAGAAGAAGAAGAAGAAGAAAAAGAAGAAGAAGAAGAAGATGAAGAAGAGTTGTGAGCCGTGTCACTTAACCACTAGCCTACTAGCGGCCGTCCACACACCACATGGTTAGGTCAAATCGGAAAGACATCATCCTCATTGCATTCAGTCTGGGACTCAGCTATTCGTCTTCAAGGGCGGTTGGTGCATTTTGTCGTTGTTTACCTACCTACCAGCAAACTATTTTGAATAATTGAATGCCACAGAAGCCACATAGACAGAATAAATCACGGTAACGCTATAAGTATACAGTAGTTTCATACGGAACGCAGGTGCGAGCTGTTCTCTTGGAAGAAAGGAATATCGCCGTAATATGTTCTAGATGCCAGGTCTTTACACTAAACTATGGATGATTGATAATAAGCCTAAAGCAACCTCCATTAAAAAAGTGAAACATTTACAGATACAGCAAGAACACATTACTAAAAAAGCTATGATTTGAAATGCGAAGATAAGATACTACTTTAGAACTGAATGACAGGAGCCGCCACTGATGGGATGATAAACGATAACAAAGAGAATTGATGAATGCAAGCTCGTGGTGAGTGGACCATGCATCAGTGTTAGCCATGAGCACTGATTCATTCATTGATTGAATGATATGCAAGGACGCTTTTGCACAATTTAACCATGATCTCATATCGTGACTGAACCGCTCAGATTCTTTGTAATGATTACGTTACGGACATGGAACTCAAATAAATTAGTCATAAAATGTACGTGCCCTAACCGTATCAGATAGCTTTTATATCTGACTTCCTGGCTATAAAAGCCTTTTCTAAATTTAATGAAGGCTATCTTTGGCTATCTCACACATTTTTGTAGTAAATGTTGTTATTTATGTGGCCCATCAATTATTATTAATATTGCTATTATTATGATTATTTTTATTATTATTATTATTATTATTATTACTACTACTATTATTCTGTGGCATAATGTCTCCATTAGGTTACTAAATTTAGTTGCTATTGTTGTTTTCATTATTATGTGTCTCACACTGATGTTCGCCTGTGTTCTTCTATCATACATTGCTAAGTATTGGAGTTGTTCACCCAGAAAGTGTCGTCTGGTGAGTTATTGTGTCCGATTACGCCACAACATAAGTTGGTGTAAGAACAACCAGCGCTGTAAGTGAATCCTTCTGTGTTGATCAAACATCTTTTCTCCTAGCTAAACAGTGTGTTTACTTATTTGAATGATATTGCACTAACACGATAGCTTCACTTTCAGCATTTACACAATCGGTTGTATAGGAAGAACCCAGCTGTTTTAAATGTTGCAGAAAAACAACCAGCCTTAAACTTTGGTCCTTCTGTTAGGTACCTTCCTATCTTGGAGAAACATGCAATACTTGTTAAGAAAACATTGTCCTTCAAGACTGACAAAGCCTGATCTGATTAAGTATTTATCTTCTTCCAATCAACATATCGGAGGATTTATTCGATTTATGACTCCTATTTTGGAATATCGTTTCTAGAATGTTCATTCAAATGGATTGGCTACTCTATACTCTGCAGACTTTTAACCAGTGTCAAAAACAGCGTTTGCAAAAGTCATGAGGGAAAAGAGAAGTCTGCTCTTTAAGTCTCTTCTTGCTACATTCTCTCAGTGTGGCAGTAGCCCTATTCTCGTCTCTGTCACAGAAAGACTTAAAATAAATCACTGGGGTACTCTCAAATTAGTGCATCATCATCACGAGCAGAAACACTTCGTTGAATGGGCATTTCTGTTTCTGTGTTGTCTTGATATGTACAATGTTTGTCAGAGCGTCACGTCCCATGATTCAGGTTGTGATGGTGAATGTGCTCGTTCATGGGCGGAGAACACAATAAAACACGAGAAGTGCGGTTTGCACTACTCGACGATACATCTCTTTTTTTGTGGAGACATGGATGCCAAATCGGCTCCAGACATTTGCTTCTAGATCCACCAAAACGCAGATCTTCCATTTACAATCGTTTTGATTTCCTAGGAGTACATTTGTGTTTCTCTGGTGATGGTATAGCTTTGGTGTGTGTTTCTTTAGACTGTTTGGTGACAGCTGTTGTGATGTCTGGTTCTCTGTGCGGCTTCCCATGATCATGCTGGATAAGTACCTCTGTTTTGCTAGTGTTTATTGTGAGACGAACATTTGTGGAAGTCGTCGAAAACGTCTTCACAGTAAACCATGTATCTTGTTCTGAACAGCTGTTAAGGTGCAGTTATCAGCATATAGGAGATCCAAGATGGTAACTTCATTAACCTTGGCGCAAGACTTCAGTCGTCTCGGAGTGAATAGCTCACTATTCATCTCGTACCTGATATGTATGCCTGTAAAAGTGCCATGTACAGTGTCAGAGAGAATTGCTGCAAAGACCATGCTAAAGAATGTCGGTGCCAAAGCACATCGCTGTTTGACACCGTTGGTGACTGGAAAGGCTACAGGCAGTTTTCCTTCGTGCAGTACTCGATCCACCATGAAGTTGGCGGACAACTGCAGATAATATCTAGGCACATCACAATGTCAGCATGATTTGCAGAGTCAAATCCTTTGGTTAGATCCACATTAACAGGTCACAATACTATTTTTTAACATTCCTTCCATCGGATACGTCATGCCATCAGTATTGATTGATTGGCTTAGTAATCGTAGCCTGCCTTCGTTGGATCCTAGAACCACTTTGAAACATCTGTATCTCCACATTTCTGAAACTTACCTGCTTTTATGCTGAGAAAGACTTTTGACATATTTCTGGACTATTCTTTCTAGATTGGTGAAGGCTGACTTTTAGGACTATGAGGAGAGGTCATTTTTGTAGGAAATATGCAGACGGCGTTTGTCGGTCAGCACGATCTTGATCCCTTCATTCTTTTCGTCAAACCTGTCCTTGTTGTTGCTTGTGTGATCCACCCCCAGTCCACTGTAGGCTGATATAATCGTTCATCGATTGGTCGAATGTCTCGAGCACTTGAGGCCCTTACAATCTGCAGTTTTGAAATGCTAATCCTCTTCATTGGTCTCCGATGACGCCTAATGGGCTGTATGTAAAGGTTAAACGTAGTTGCAATCTTTCTGTTGTAAATACAGCACTCAGCAGCACACGTAGCCTTTGTAACCTACACGTCACCTTCTGGTGATGATATAGTCGAAATGGTGTCACTGCATAGAACGAGGATACATCCAGGATGTTTGTTGATGAGTGGGCGGACACAATATTGTGTTTGTGATTAAAATATCAAGTACGACACAAGAGCTCAGAAGGCGGAGTCTATTGCTGTATTATCTTTCATTACCATGTTATGACAATTGTCCCATCTCATCCAATAGTCTGTTCCCACTCCATCATTGAAGTCGGCAAGAATGACACGTTTCTCGGACCATGGATCTGATAAGATGTTGTATTTCGTTGAACTGCTGATCAACATCCTGCTGAGTTGCCCATTGTAATGGCATACGCGTTGCTGAGATTAGTAGTCCTCTTGTTCCCTATTGGAATTTGTGGGGACAAGATGGTGGCTAATACATTATGTTGGTTTGGTGAGCAGGGGAACTAAGAGTGATCTCATGCCGAATCCCGAATCCATCTTTCTTTGGGATCGAGTCTTACTTAAAAATAATGTAAAGTCGCCTATATTATTTGTGATCTGACTCTCACCAGGTAGACATGTCTCACTGAGAGACTCGATATCTAGGTTGCATCGCGCTAGCTCTCTGGTCCCTAATGTCAAATGTCTTTCAGGGCCTTCTGTGACTGCTGTGGCTTGTAACGTGCGAATATTCCCCGTGTCGAGGGAAATAGCCTTTACCGTTCCTCTATCTCTCTTGTCTGACGTCTCTGGGATGTATCCAGTATATGCGAGACTGAGATGCGCTGCAGTTTGATATAAGTAAGGAATAATTGTGCTTTTCGTCAAACTCAGGCATTCGTCCCGAACCATCTGGGTCCAGTGGCAGGACTTGGTCGAGACAGCTGGAAAAAAACAGGATATAGGGGATGACCATGGTTTTCTGACTGTCTAAAGTGGGCTCTATGCGTTTCACATCGGATTATTGAAACTCACCGTCCTGTCCGTTGAACCAGCGAGTTGAACACGCCACGATGGAGTTGTCAGAATAGCGATGAAGTCTCCACTATACTGTCTCATGCACTCCAACTTACGATTTTCGTCAGGGTTTAATCCAAAAGACTTTACCATAAACAGGTATCCACAAGGCAGTTGGGCCATGCATTGTAGTACTGAGCGTTACATCACGTTAACAATATCACCAGAACACGTGTATGTTTCAAGCCAGTTTCCTTCACGAATATATCTTTAATCATTGAATCCAAAATGCATGTGACTTTTTGTGAAATAAATACACAGTGTGTATGCACATTATTATTTATAACACTACTATATGTTTGTTCTAATTCCAAACGTAAGAAAAACACAGGATCGGATTTTGTCCATGGCCGTCATTGCAAGGGCACATCACTCATTCACTGACCTAATATTTCCCATAGAAACAGTCTGGATTGAAAATTGAAATGATTTCTTAAAACAAAAAGTCGTAAAGCTGCTTATGAATGACAAACACTGGGTTATACGAAGGTTTACGCAAGGACATGGATTCACGTGCATCAACGTTTCATTTAATTAAGACCTTTTGTCAAGGAATTTAAAACAGTCTTGAAGAAACGCATAAGCAAAGCTTAGTGAATAATTTAAGGCGCTACAACTCGAAGGACAGTACAACAAAATAATACATTAAATTAATCAAAGTAATTGATTCCGTTGAGATTCAAGTACACACATCCGCTTTACCTTTCAGTGACGTTAGTGCTTGATGTGGAGAGTAAAACATATGCAATCACAATTGTGAAAACATTGACCACACAAATAGCATTTAGATAGCAAAAAAATATAATAAGGAGAGAAAGAAGGTAGGAAATATGTTTGTTACGATCGTTATCGTGTCTTTCCTGTGGATTACTTCGTCTATTATCGTGTCAGATCTCCTAAATGAGAAAATCTTGCCCAGAAAAACATAAATTGAATCTGTAATTATGATTTGTTAAAATATGACAAAGGCCAGAACTCATTGAAACAATAAGATCGATTCTGTCTTAGCGATAAGCCACTGTTATAGAAGAAGAACCTAACTACGTGAGTATTTAAAAACTAATCTTAAAATTCACACTAAGTTTGACTTTTTCTTTGGAAAAGTCTCAAATCTTACTTACAGAAAGAATAATGCCACTTCTACGGAGATATACAAGTTAAAAATGACATTGAAATCGTAGTTAAAGTTTGTTGTCAAAAGGACTGTTTTTCTAGATGAGATCACCTGCTATTCAGAACAAGTGTTTTAACTGCCGTGGACACCAGCGCAGGTGACCGCTAGTAAAGGGCACAACAAGTCCTGGCTCCAGGTCGCAATAGCGCCTAGAAATGGTACTGTGGTATCTAGTATTTCAGGACCAGTTTTGTATTTACTCGCACAATTTCTCTTATCACGTAAATTAATCTCTCACCCTTACTTCCTTTCCCTCAACCACCCATAACCCACCCACCCCCTCCCCCACCACCACTTCGTATGTAAGGGACACACAATGTAATACATTTCCGCGTAATTACCTCTCTTTCCAGCGACTTTCAAGGTCAAACTGCCAACGTCATGTTGTAAACAGCAGCTGTTCACGCTACTCGGCAATTCAAATTATTAAGATCAGTCGATGGTTAGCATCTCACTAACAAATATCTCCTTTTTTACTAAACTAAGATTAATGCACTCTGTCAGAAATTATGAGAACTGTGTGGGGGTAAGAATCGATAAACTCAAGCAATCGATTTTGAACGAGCTTTAACGCAATCTATGAGTAAATTTGCGATTCATTGGATCGACGGTGATGTAATCCGTTAGCGATTAATAACTGCATTTATTAATATTATTATTGTTACTATTACTAGTATCAGTATTTTTAAATATTAAATAGATTTTCAATTGTTGTACAAACTACATAAATGAATATATATATAACTTCTATTGAATAGCCTGCCATGCTGGTGTCTGTTGGCCTGTCACAAAACGCAATTACAACACGAATTTAACATTGTTTAAAGTGATTAATCCATTCTACCAAATCTATCATTAATGCAGAAGGAAAATGTATGTGACCATACGATGTGAATTAACCATCAATTAAGAAATGTGATCCTGTCCAGATCATAGACCAGTCGTACTTTAGCAGCGCAACTACAAGATATGTTCCCGATCATCTCTAAGGGGTAATCATTAAAAAACGCCTACACAAACATGGCATTTATTTATCGTAAAATTTCTCATGTCCTTCTCTGTCCGTTTTTGATTGACTCCTGTCCACTAAACATTTCCGAGATCAAACACACAATCTTAGCTATTATTATCACCTAGCAATATTAAAACATAGTTAGATTATCTACAATACATCCTGCGTTTACAGATATCTCAGTGTAATAATGGGAAACACGAGTTGATAAAGATTGTACATTACAAGTCTCAACTCAGTCTTGTGTACAATTCAAATAGTTATAACTTAACATCGTTCTGTAAGTAAAACGCTGAAGGTGATTACAGATGTAAATATGTAGCAACTGTGCATATAATTATACAGTGTGATTCATACGTTTACGACACACACTTAACCGGTACAATCATTTTTTTTTAATATGAAAACTGTCAACCAATAATTATATTTTTGACAATTAATGAACCAAAATAATTACATGACAGTAAGAAGCTTGTATAGATGAGAAAGTGTGTTATTCTATGTGGATCGAATGTGTGAGCGTTGCTTTGTGAACGATCACTTTCAACTTTAATACACTGCCTCCCTTCCCATCTCCCACACTGCCACGTTCATATTTGTCCACTTTTTAGATACCTCCACCTCCCTCTCCCTCTCTCTCTTTCTCTATCTATATATTTATAGATCTATCAATCTATATATCTATCTATCTATCTATCTATCTATCTATCTATCTATCTATCGCTCATGTTGACATCTTTTTATGGGTAGTCGGTACAGCGCAGCACAAATAAGTCAAAACAGAAATCGTAATTATTACTTTAAATATCAATTTTAAAATGCATATTAAGAGTTTATCTTTTCCCGAACAATTCATTTATACCATTTGCCTCTTCGAGGGACTCTTCATCCAGCACTGTGCTTGACTCATGTTTCCTGCCGCCTACATTATGAACAAATGTGTCACGATTTACAAACAAGGGAGAATGCACAGAGCAGCAGAAATGAGAAAGCCCAATGAAGGTGGTAAGGAGTTAAGAGGATAAAACTGTGGACAGGGAAAACGCCTTTATGCTTAGGGCAAACATAAAAACTCGCATACCATAGTGAAGGTAGCACACTGATTCTTTCAAAAGTTGTGTAAATGGCTCCTGATGTTGAGAGTCCACAATGCGTATGTTTACTCTTTTGTGTGCCCTGAAAAGGGCGTTAAGTGGCCAATTCAGCACGTTCCTCACATCATGAGGGTGCTGATGAAGGAGAACCAGTGTCCTCCATATTGTTATGTTCTGTGAATCGCTCATTGCTAAGGGGATGACGCCGATCCCCACTTCATCTGTCAGACTGTCATGAGACAGCATGTATCCAGAGAGATCTGCATGGAAAGAAGGTGGGGTCTTGGTTTGTATGTTTACCTAACCCTGGCTAACATATTATGATGTATGTATGAGGAAGGGAGGCAATGCAAATACAGAATGAGGGAGGAAGGTATATAGGAGGTATGAGCAAAAAGTATAGAATATGTTCAAGTCACGCAAAGTAATACAAAGACAAAAGGTGCAGAACAGTGACAGTTTGGCAATGTATTATGGTGCATGTCACTGTTTTGGAGAACACAATATGTTTCTGATCAAGGTTTGTATCTGCCGTCTTTCTTCCACTTTTCCCAATTATTGGCTCTTTTCGTCTTGTCAGACGATAGTAATTGTGCTATTAGCACAAAGCCAGGTCAGAAATATAGAGGACACGTATTGCCCATGCAGTATGGTCCCTTTTTCGGTTTGCCTTGTTTGCTCCAAAGGAAAGGTAATACCAATACATTTGGAACAAGACAAGCTGGAGAAGCCGCCGGATCAGCAGAGCAATGTTCTATCTGTTCACATGTCGAAGCTTCACTCCTAGACCAGCCACCAACCAAGGATAAGGGCCTGGTCTGCCCTGCCATAACACTCAGCTGAGGTTGTCTTTCCTCACACTAGGATAAGCCATTGTATGCTCTTGGGTGGGCTCTTTCGCACATCGTCGGTTGTCAGGTTTGGTAGTCGCTGAACATTTTTCAGAGTTTTAAGAAAACAGGTTGCACAGCCATATCTGACAAAACCTGACTAGATACGCCCGTATCTTATCTGCAAGGCTTCAGATGGTTTGAAATCAGAGTTTTCCTTCTCCTAGATGAGCTTCCTTCCTAGGCTTTCGAGACTCATCTGCCCAAAACTACTGGTTTTAAGGCGCCAGTGACTCGCCTTCCGTCCCTTCTCCTGTTAGTCAAAACAGTTCTGCCGCGCGAAGGCCAGGAGTTGGACTTTGTTGTCAGAGTCTATTTGAGACGCACGCCATGGGAACATTTAGATGATGTTGAGAGTTCATCCTCAACCTGACAAAACTCCCACCCCCTCCTCCCCTCCTCCCCGGCTATAACAACATTTAGAACTAACTTCCACTTTTAGGCTGTACAATACTAGCAACCCTCTTTCAATCACTGCGTCATAAAAGAGGAGAGAGAGAGAAAGAGAGAGAAAGAAGGAGTCGAAGAATACGAAGAACAATAGAAGAAGAAGAGGAGAAAGAAAATGAAAGAATAACATAAAAAAGACGAAGACAAAGAAAGAAGAAAAAGAAGAAGAGAAAGGAGAAGAGAAAGATAAAATAAGAAGAAGAAGAATAACAAAAGGAAAAGGGAGACGATGAAGAAGAACAATAAGGAGAACGAACAAGTCGAAGAAGGGAAAAAGATGATGAAAAAGACGAAAAAATAATAAAATGGAGAAAAAGAGAAGGAAAAAGAAGAAGAGGAAGAAGAAGAAGAAGAAAAAGATAAAGAAAAAGAAGAAGAAAAAGAAAAAGACGAAGTAGAAGAAGAAGAAGAATGAGACAAAGAAGAATTTGGTGAGATTACAGCTAGGACATGTCTTGTTATATTTTTAATTTTCAAACGTGTCATTGTCAAACCATTGGAAGTTTTAACAAAGGAGTGTGGTTAAAGGAGGGGGAGGGGAGGGAAGAAAGGACGGATTCAGATGTTATCGACGAAAATAGAAACAGAACATATATTTTAATTCTTACAATTCAGCATTGACAACCATCTTCTTCTTAGCCTAGAGAGAATGTCCAATAGTTGCAGAGAGGGAGGAAGAGAAATAGTAGTGAAGATTGAAGAGCGAGAAAATAAGATGGAGAAGCAATGAGTGAAGGCGAGATAGTTTAATACAAGTATATTTTCCTACGTCACCAGTAGCGTATTGATAACTGAGAGAGAGGGGGGGTGAGAGAGATAGAACGAGAGAGAAGAGAGAGTGAGGGCAGATATGTGTGAGTATAGTGACTACGCTATTGAAAATGTCGAGAGCTTGAAGATTCTCATTATCGGTCCAAATTGGCGGAAGTCCTGTAACACAGTGGTCCATCAGTTTCATTATAGTAATGCCTGTTTAATGAGCCCAAGCTACAGCCAGACTTTGGGCACTGTGTCCCATTTGTTGTTGTACATGGTGACCAAATGATCCACAAGGCCAGGATAACCTGTGAACCGCGTTCCTTTGGTGAGGATTTGCCAGATTTCTGTTGTGGATTTGAGGTGGCTGAAGTTCTTGAAACCTACATAAGACCTCATAAGTAAGCAGGTCTCTAACGGCGAAGATCGATACATATATGCTATAGAAAGTCCAGGCAAAAACAAATCCCTGCTTCATTGTGTTAAGAGTAATTTATTTATGTAATGCTCAACAAACATTAGCACAGTGTTTCAACAATAGATTCATCATACAGAAAGAAGTCAGGGATTTATGTTGCATAGACATTTTTTACTAGAAGTAGTGGTGGTAGCAGTGTAGTAGTAATAATAGTAGTATCAGTTGTTGTAGCAGTAGTTGTAGTAGTAGTAGTAAAAGTAGTAGTAGTAGTAGTAGTAGTAGTAGTAGTAGTAGTAGTAGTAGTAGTAGTAGTAGTAGTAGTTTCAGTAGTGTTGGTAGTAGTAATTATATATATATATATTAGTATACATTTGGAGAGAGGAGACTAACGTATGGTCGGTCACCCAATACATACTGATCTGACAATATTAGTCAGGATCAGGTGAAAAATACTGACCAAAACCCCACCTCAATTCCACACAGTTCTCCCAGAAAACAGACTACTTGAGGGCAGTCTAGCTAATCTTGTGATCCCCATAGTAATGAACGTCACGCAGATTGTTGGAATCAACATTATCCCACATGTGACATTACCATAAATGCTTCGTGCTCCGCTCAAGCAGCCAACCAAGCGTATGTCCACTCAGAGTCCCTGTCAGGTGTTGATTTCGTTGATTTCTCGGATATTTCCAGATAGGACGAACTTTCTGATCTGTCCCTAGTCACTCCCAAATCTATCATCCTCTGTTTATATGCATGTTCTCGACATTATGTCTCTTCAAAATCCTGTTTCCCGTTAGGTTGGTCTGTTCAGTTCTCCTGGGAGATTCTGGAAGAAAACAAAAACAAAAGTAAAAAAAGGTATCGCCTTTCATAAACGAGTGCTTGCACGGAATAGAAGGATTGAGATGCTGTACATTGACTAAAGTGGAACTGATAGGGAAATAAACCTAAGGATCAACAGTGAACCAGTAGCCGAAAGTATTACCAGGTAGTTTGTTTGATGGAATTCGTCGAATAAAAGGAAAAGGAGAAGAGTAAATCGCACATGGAGAATGCAGCTCGACACACACATGAAAGAAACAGAAGATTCGAGACATCTGGAACGGATGAATCCAGATAGCCCAACGTGCGTGCTTCTGTTGAAGACGTGTGCTCACCAAGAAGCTGTACAATTGATTGGTTGATTGGTTCATATATTGATTGATTGATTGATTAAACGCAATGGTTTATATACATCCCTAACTACCCCCTCCTTTTCATCTATTATGTTAAGTTATTCCTCTTGGATTACTTGGAATACCGTGTTAGTGTCTATTGCCTGGTAGCCGAATTGCTTCGGCTATACGTAGTAGGTATTTTTACAACTTCCTGCGATTTACTAGGCCTGGGGAGGATACAAGTAATATGTTTGGAACAAACAAAACTGAACCTCTTTCTACGAAGTAGTTAAGATGTAACACACTTTCAATGGATCAGTTGTGCGCTTGGATTCTTGTTGGGGGGGGGGGGGTGAATGGTGATAGAAGAGGGGTAGTGTCATATAAACATCATCATTGTATTACAACTCCACCAATGTCCTGGAGATCACGTGATAACTACGATACCGGTGGCGCTAAAATATATAATCACTGCTATGTTCTGACCGGTTTTTGTTCTTGGGGGACTCAGTGGTATCGAGATAAGGTGTCCTCCTCGGATGCTGGAGGTCGTTTCTTTGAATCACGGTGGAGACCGGGATTTGTTTCACGTGTATCTTCTAGTAAAAATTCCCCTGAATTCTGGGTAGTGAGATCGGACTCCCGTGTTCAGTGTCGAGCACGTTAAAAATTCCTTGACAGTTGGAAATGGTAAAGAGTAGGCTTAACGGGCGTTGCCCGAAAAAAATTTAAATTACAAATCTAGCCAAGTTATTTGTACTTTTCTCACATGTGGTTTGTTAAGAGCAGCTATAGATTGCGCCTAACTGTCTGCGGATCTACTAAGCTCTACTGCTTGAGTCTATAAGGTTGGACTCGCACGTCGGTAACAACCGCCCTCCAAATAACTGGTTGTATGCAGATTCTGCATAGTCTTCTAAACCAGTATAAATACATTAATTTAAGTAGTTAAGGATGAGTTGCAGAAAGTGGAAGATGCAGTAACAAATGCTAGGAACATGGCAGAGCGAGAAAAATCCATGGAGGCAAACATCGCCCTCAAAGCCGCCGTGGCGAAGTACAAACACACTCTCAAGCAAACAGCAAGAGAAAGCTGGAAACATAAAACGGAAAGTCTAAACCTGGACAAAGACGGGAACAAGCTATGGAAGCTAGTCAGAGCCATGAACGACGAAACCCTGTCAAATAAACAAATTACTATCAAGCAGGGCGAGAACTTGATCACAGGTAAGAAAGCCGCAAACGCCTTTGTCGATAACTATGCCAGAGCAAACCACATCGAGGTCCCTGCAGATAAGCATACAGACATTAGCGAAGAGCTAAAGGGACACGAAAACATGAATACGGCACCTGAAGAGCACATGATGGCCAAACTAAAAATGCGCGAAATGGAAGAGGCTATGAGAACACTAAAGAAAAGGAAATCTCCCGGAAAAGACGGGATAACAAACGAAATGCTGATGGGGCTGGGCCAAACAGCGAAGAAGAAACTGCTATCGGTCCTGAACCAAAGCTGGAAAAGGGGAATTGTACCACAGGCATGGAAAGACGCAATACTGGTACCAGTACCAAAAACAGGAAAGGACAAAACAGATCCAAATGGATACAGGCCCATAAGCCTACTGAGCTGTGTCGGCAAGCTGATGGAACGGATGATAAACACCAGACTGATGTGGCATCTGGAAGAAAAACGAATACTAATTCCACAGCAAGCCGGCTTTAGACAGCACAGATCCACTGAGGACCAGGGCATCCTCATAGCCCAGGACATAGAAGATGCCTACCAGGCACAGAAACACACAGTAGCTGTTTGGGTGGATCTGGAAAAGGCATTTGACAAAGTCTGGAAAGATGGACTTAGAGTCAAGCTAAGAAGAAGTGATGTTTGTGGGAAGATGTACAAGTGGATCAACCACTACCTCAAACAAAGAACGGCCAGAGTCCAAGTACAAGGGCAGATGAGCAAAAAGGTGACACTCGAGCAGGGAGTACCCCAAGGGGGAGTACTGTCACCCACACTCTTCCTGGTATATATAAACGATATTACAGAGAATATACCAAGAAGAGTCCATAGCTCAATGTTTGCAGACGATCTGGCTATTTGGACCTCTGAAAAGAATCTCACCATAGCAAGAAGTCGGATGCAGACGGCCCAAACATCGCTGGAAGAGTGGGCGAACTCATGGCTGGTCAAAATAAACGAGGAGAAAACCACATGCACAATATTCTCGCTTTCATTAAAACCCTAAAGTACCAAATTAAGTCTAAAGGGCAAATTCCTGCAGCCAAACGACAACCCAACCTATCTGGGAGTCACATTTGATCGGCGCATGACATGGAAAAGTCAGATTGAGAGAAACCGAATGAAAGCCAGAGAAAGAATGGCAATCATGAGGAAACTTGCTGGCACAAGCTGGGGAGCAGACGAAGGCATACTAAAGAAACTGTACACTGGAACAGTGAGACCAGTTCTCGAGTATGGCATTGCGGCATGGACAACAGCAGCGAAGGCGAACTTCGATAAAGTTAACAAACTTCAAAACCAAGCCATGAGAATTATAACAGGTGGCATGAAGCCAACGCCAATTGTAGAACTTGAAAAGATTACAAAACTGCAATCCATGACCGATAGAAGAGACTGCAGAGCCCAGCTGCAGTCAGAGAAACTCCGAAGACTGACCGACCATCCAATGCACCAGAGACTAAACAATTTGGGAAATGGGAAACTAAAGCGGAGAAACTTTGCAGAAATAGCCAAAGCAAAGATGCACGAAGATCCCATAAACGCAATAACAACACCAAAACCCATCACTACTGTACGAAAACCTACTTGGAGGCAGGATATATTTCCAGAGGTGGTAGAAAATATACCAGGTATTGCAACCAAAAACTGCCAGACTGAAAAAGAAAGGAGAGATACTACCCTAAGCTTCATAACGAAAAGCTACCCAAGCATGGACTGGACCCATGCATACACCGACGGTTCTGTAACAAACACAACACAGAACGGAGGGGCAGGAGCATTCCTGAACCTACCAAATGGCAGAAAAATAAAACTGTCATTCGCTACTGGTAAGTACACAAGCAATTTCAGAGCGGAGGCAGAGGCACTGAGGGCGGCAGTGGAAGAAATGGTGACAGACAGTGAAAATGAGAGCCATATAGTCCTGCTGACAGATGCTCTCGCCGTAGTCACAGCGCTAAAAAGCCAGAAAAACACTGAGCTTAATGACTTAAGAGCAGCACTCTGCAAACTGTGCCAGCAGTCCGCACCAAAAAGGGTAGTGGTACAGTGGGTACCATCACACTGCAACATCCAAGGCAACGAGGAGGCAGACAGACTGGCAAAAGAAGGTGCAAGACTACCACAAACAGATACCAGTATGACGTACGAAGAGTCAAAACGGCTTATCAAAGCCAGATACATGACCAAATGGGAAACCGAACATACTGGTTACACCAAAAACGATGCCTATTACCAGTTGAACCGAAGAGAGCAGGTCGTTGTCTTCAGACTTTGCACTGGCCACAATAGACTGAGGTACCACCTATTCAACAAATTGAAGATAGGGTGTACCGACGAATGCCCGTGCGGTACTGGTAAAATGACCGCTGAACATCTGCTGCAGAACTGCCCGACATACGAGAATCAGAGAGAGCAGATGTGGCCATTACCAGTGGAACTGCAAGACAAGCTCTATGGCAGTGTCGACAGCCTCAGGATGACCGTCGCTTTTTTCGAAAAAATAATGATTACTGTCTGACTGCGTAAGCAGAAGAAGAAAGAAGAATAAGAAGTAGTTAAGTTCTTCAGTTTACATCCATCTTTCTGTTTTCAGTCCATCTCTGTGCTCCAGGCAATCAGAGTTCTCAATTACACACCGGTCTTCGCTATTTCCACCAGATAGCCAATTGACGCAAGCACACACATGAAACCTATTCCATGGTCATGAAACACTTCATTCTTATTGTCGTTAGCATACAAAATATCACATCTATTTTTCTTAGTAACTTGGCGGTCTGGCATGCTTTTCTGGTCCCCAAATAATGTGCTCCTCGAGGAGGCTAAACGGGGGAGTGTTTATCTTTGTATTTAAAACCTAGAGAAGAGAACAATGCACACTTTCGGTGTAAGACAACCTTTATTACTAGGCTGAGTTCATGGCTTTAAAAGTTAATATTCAAGGAGCACGAGAGAGCAAAGAAGAAGGTTATGTAGTTTTGACAAAGAAGTCAAAGGAGAAATTTGAACAATGTTTGTTCCAAAGAAAGTTGAAATAAATAAATTTTAAAAAATGACTGCGAAAGTACAGCAGTATTCATGTCTCAAAATCCACATTATGGAAAATGATAAGTATGCAGGCGTCATCTTTCGAAAGTATAGAGGCGGGAAAAAAAATATCTTGTATTTAAAGTCACAGCTAGTAACTTCCCCAGAAGATGGTATTTACGTGAAGTATGGTAAATTCGTAGAGAATGCATTTTATAATAGTGAATATATAGGTGAAACGTGGATCAACGCATGAAACTGGTGAAAAGGAATGGCAAAAATTAGAAAGAACAATGAAATAAATTGTAATTAGTAGCAATGGAAGACGTTTGATAGTTGGCCATGCAGGTAGCAGGCAAAATGGGCTATTGAAGAATAATGAACTCCTTTACGTTTCAAAATCTACAAATAATCTGAACTATTGTACAGCTAGTAACTTCCCCAGAAGATGGTATTTACGTGAAGTATGGTAAATTCGTAGAGAATGCATTTTATAATTGTGAATATATAGATGAAACGTGGATCAACGCATGAAACTGATGAAAAGGAATGGCAAAAATTAGAAAGAACAATGAAATAAATTGTAATTAGTAGCAATGGAAGACGTTTGATAGTTGGCCATGCAGGTAGCAGGCAAAATGGGCTATTGAAGAATAATGAACTCCTTTACGTTTCAAAATCTACAAATAATCTGAACTATTGTACAGAGACAAAAGACCCTTTTTAGAGAGTGGATTGAGAAATCTGTTTTCCGTTTCATGATATACCCACTTGCCTGATAATGGACAACGCATCATACCGGAATGCTGTTGTACAGGTAGACCATGTCCCAATATTATCAGACACCAAGGATGAAATCAAGGTGTGACTAATAAAGCAACATTCAATTAAGCCAAACATATCTTAAACCTGAAACGGTGTCCATTATAAACGATACACATAGGACAAATACGTGTCACATTGACAAGAAAATCTATTGGCGGGGTCAAAGATGGTTGAGACTGCCACCTTATCAGTGTATGCTTCTTACACGGAAAATCATATTCATTAGTTCTTGTTTCTACGCCTAGTGAAACTCACTCTACACAATGTTTTACACGTACACATAAACACACGCAGTTGGGATTTAACTTCGTTCACTCTCTATTATGAATATAAATACAAGGTAAATATCGGTGAATCGTATATGGAACTAAATGTATAAATCTTCCCACAGGGTAATGAAAAGATACGCATTTGGCTCATAAATATAATGATGCTTAAGTAAATACAATTCTTAGTTCTTAGTCGACTTGTACTTATCTGAGGCGTTCGATTAATTGTAAATGTTTCTGTGACCAGCTTCATTTTTCTTGGATCAAGGTGGTTGACTTTGATCTAACCTATTATACTCTAGATGTGTTGTCTGCGTTTAGTCTGATCTCACCCCTTTGACCTGTCCAGTTTGGCAGACCTTTCTGAAAGCTTTTATCCCCCCTGACATAGCTCTCGGGAGATCATTGAGACACGCAAGCCTCCTCGCCAACTCAGGTGACGAACACGAAAGGATAATTGTAAGTAACAATATATAAATGTCAAAGGCAAATATAATACCTTATCACAAGTATGGTTTCGATACGTTATTGAATTCTAGAGAAATTATATTAACTTTGAGAGCTGTTATTTCCCAGCTGACATTAGCTTTTAACCGTCTCTGTATTTCGGCTATTATCAATCTTGTATTTTACAACACTCACTCCTATCATGTGGTAATGTTAGCATGCAGCCAATCTCAACACTCACTCCTATCATGTGGTAATGTTACCATGCAGCCAATCTCAACACTCACTCCTATCATGTGGTAATGTTAGCATGCAGCCAATCTCATTTTGGCTTGGCTTTGTTCGTCCTCAATCTCCCGCTACCAAACCCTGAAAGGGCTTAAGTAGCAGAATGTAGTCCAGAGAACGGAATGCGTTGTGTCGTAGTTTATAGCTTGACTGCTATATTTGCACCTTTCAGTCCAACACATCCGACGTCAGCAACCATTTTTTAGTACCGGGTTAGCATTTCCTCTTCGATCCCTTCTCTTACCATGGCGCCACTTTGTGTAATTCTTAGGTTCCTCGAAGGCGTCGTTAAAGTGAATGATCAGTGCAGGATCTGACATGTAGCTCGTGTCGATGCCTGGTTGACCTTCGTGTCTGGTGTGATACAGCTTTCTTGGCTGCAATTTGATTTTACATCGGACCAGTGCATGGTCTGTGTCACAGTCTGCGCTATGGTCGGAGGGTGAGGAGAACAGATTTGAGTAGAGACCTTCTCACAAGAATCAGATCAAGCTGATGCCAGCGCTTGGATCATGGGCGC
Source organism: Ariolimax columbianus (assembly GCA_036924085.1). Classification (NCBI taxonomy): domain Eukaryota; kingdom Metazoa; phylum Mollusca; class Gastropoda; order Stylommatophora; family Arionidae; genus Ariolimax; species Ariolimax columbianus. Next base: position 128,926,778 of record JAVGWX010000003.1, on the reverse strand, counting down.
ATCCATGAGACCTTATGTTGGGGCTTGGTCTGAAAATAGGAGCTGGTCACACAGACTCAATGATAGACACAGAACTCTAAAAACCGTTGCCCATTATCATTAACCTTGTGTATGTGTATATGTGTGTGTGTGTGCGTACGTGCGTGCGTGCGTGCGCGTGGGTGGGTGCGTGCGTGCGCTGCGCGTTTACGCGTATGTTTACTCATGCATGTATGCGTGTATGTATGCATGTATGTATGTCTATATGTATGTATGTTTATATGTATGTATGCATGTATGTATGCATGTATGTTGCTGTTGTTGCTAGTATCACTCGTACTTGTCTTAGGAACTCTTGACGATTTTCTTTACTGACGGGTAACTGTGACTCTCCTCACAACCTGAGGCGTACTTGAGAAGATTGGCCAGGGTGTCCTGGCTGTAGTGCAAATCGAGGCCCCTCAGTAAGTTCACGACTTTGGGGATCGCAGTTGAGATCCCCACCTAGTTAGCCAGACTGCTTTTCCAAGGAGAATATTTTTCACCTGAACGTGTCTGCTATAGTCAGATCAGTATATTACACCTGACCATGATAAACACAGACTGATCAGTAACTTTTGCTGGACTGGTCTTCTCTCCTGTGTGTTTTTATGAATCTTAGTCTGGGTGGAGTGCGCGTGTGTGTAAGTGTATATGTGCATGTACATGTGTGTGTGTGTGTGTGTGTGTGCGTGCGTGCGTGCGTGTGTTTTCGATTGACTAAAATAGATCTAAAGATCCAACTAATACTTTGCAAATATCATCGATGCGCAGCAGAAAAAATGTGAGGCTTTCACGCGTGCATACCTTCAACGATTGATTGCTTCTGTCGTTACGTGATTGATTATATTGGGCATATAAAACTCAGTTCCTTGTGACGGTAACTTATGATTAACGTTGCATGTCTTTGTTTGAATGTCGTAGACATTACTGTCAGATTGACAAACACGTGGGTTATCAAAAGATAACCAAGACGTTATTTTGTTCCATTGTGTACTCGGGTTGAAGAACATATCACCACCGTGAAATTCCAATCATGATGTAATGCGACTAATAAAAGTTATTTATATGGCTGGCAAACCCATCATGTGAAACCATTTATATTGAACTCGCCGTGGCAATTGCTCCGATACAGACTTCCTGTAGATGGAGCAGCTGTAATAGTGGCCCTGTTCTTGGCTGGCAGCGAAGTATCAATCAAGATTTGATATTGACGCTGAAAGATATTCAAGATTTGATATCGACGCAAGAAGACAAAAAAGATTTGATATTGACACAAGAAGACAATCAAGATTTGATATTGACACAAGAAGACAATAAAGATTTGATATTGACACAAGAAGACAATAAAGATTTGATATTGATGCAAGAAGACAATCAAGATTTGATATTGACACAAGAAGACAATAAAGATTTGATATTGATGCAAGAAGACAATCAAGATTTGGCTTGGCTTGGCTTGGCTTCGTTCGTTCTCAATCTCCCACTACTAAACTCTGAAAGGGCTTAAGTAGCAGAATGTAGTCCAGAGAATGGAATGCTTTGTGTTGTAGTTTACAGCTTGACTGCGATATTTGCACCTTTCGGTCCAACACATCCGACTTCAGCAAGCATTTTTTGAGTACCGGGTTAGCATTCCCTCTTCGATCCCTTCTCCTTAGCCAGTCTACCCTACTGCAGTCTGTTATCCAGGATCACCGCGTGGAGATGTAGAAGGGTCTCGGCAGCTCTGGTTCGCTGACCCTGACGCTAGCAGTCAGCTATGGGTCGCTGACTACTGCAGCACATGCGCTGCTCAGCATCTTGATCTCTAATCAAGATTAGATATTGACGCAAGAAGACAATCAAGATTTGATATTAAAGTAGCTAAACAATCAAGATATAGTATTGACTCAGGTAAACGATCAAGATTTGTTGTTGAAGCAGGTAAACGTACTAAAATATCCGCAAATTATCGATCCTTCCTAATATAGTGATACCATTGTTGGTGATCTTTTACAGTATCGTCTGTCAGATCATTGTGTGTGCTATTGCAATGCGGACATGTACAGTCATCTGTTTTTTTCATGGCAAGGTTGAAGAGCCCTTGAGCAATCATAGAACGATGTGATTGGTACGTAACAGCTGTTTTACACTGTACTGGCAGGGATCCGCACGGATACATTTATCACATTTACATAAAAACAATGTATTAACTATTATTACGACTGTGTTATAATTGCTTAAGTCCGAAGTGAAAATCGATAGAGTTGAGGAATATAGCCTGCTTGTACGAGCAGTTGCCTGGTAACTGTAGGCTACGTTTTTATTTCGTTCGTTGTTGTTGTTGTTGTTGTTGCTGCTGCTGCTGCTGCTGTTGTTGTTGTTGTTGTTGTTGTTGTTGTTGTTGTTGTTGTTGTTGTTGTTGTTGTTGTTGTTGTTGTTGTTGTTGTTGTTGTTGTTGTTGTTGTTGTTGTTGTTGTTGTTGTTGTTGTTGTTGTTGTTGTTGTTGTTGTTGTTGTTGCTGCTGCTGCTGCTGTTGTTGTTGTTGTTGTTGTTGTTGTTACGATTACTCTTTTTTGCGCCCTGAAAAAGACGTTAATTGGCGGGTTGTCGTAGCTTTCCTCACATCTCGATCGTGCTGATGAAGGTGGACCGGTGTTCTCTAGGCGGTTGTGCTATGCTTGATTTCATCTGCGTGTCGCTCACTACTACGTGGATCACGTCGATCCCTTACCACGTTGTTCAGGCTGCCAATAAAACAGCCCGTTTCCAGGAAAGGCTGCAGGGAAGCCGATGTGACGATCTTGGCCAGTATGTTTTGCCTGACCCTGACTAACCTGTCTGTTCAGTATGTTTCACCTTACCCTGAATAACAAGTCTGATCAGTATGTTTTGCCTGACCCTGACTAACCTGTTTGATCAGTATGTTTTGCCTGACCCTGACTAACCTGTTTGATAGTATGTTTTGTCTGACCCTGACTAACATGTCTGATCAGTATGTTTTGTCTAATCAGACGCTAGTCTTCCTTCCCTTTTATTTAGGTAATACGATATAAAAACTGCGTCATTATGAGGATTCGAACTCGTCTTCTTCTAACTAGAAAACTAGTATTCCAAACACTTGGCCTCCTGATTTTCTCTAAATACTAAAATACTAGAATCATCACAGTAGTATAATATATATAAAAAGTAGTTATGAGGGAGAGGGATATGTCACTCAATCCCTCGAAATTCACATAGTATGGAGGTTATTACATCAGGAACCGGTGTCATGTGCTTCCTATAGCACACCAGATTTATCCTTGTATACGTAAATGTTAATAATAACGGGACGAATTATGCCTCGTTCGTGACTGGCACCCGTGAGTGAACCGCACCACTCGCCCTCAAATTACGCCACCAATAATATATAGGAGATTAACTGTATTCATTCTCACTACAAGGAAAAGTGTAATTCTAACAGGCTCCAGAAGGGTACTGCAAACCATCTCAAGACACAATCAAGATAGATTCTGACACGAAATAAAAAAATAACATTGGATCGCTGTTTAAAAAAAGAACAGATCTAGTTCTTCAGTGAATTCCGGCCCACTGTGAGATTCTGGAAAACGAAAAATCAGATGAGCTTGGAAAAGCTGGAAGTGGCGGCACGCAGACTCGGCGTCCTAAGAGCTATGAAAATGCAAAGAAATTCACCAAACGATCCATAAGGATGGAATGGAGTGATCAGCACAAAGAATGAAAGCTAGAAAATGACAGCATAGACAAACTTGGCAGATATGGGCTGACAAAGATCGTCAGACTCAGAATGGGACATGGCGGACTCAAAGTCCACATACACAGAATTGGTCTCAGAAACACCGCGATTGCGGAGCACCCAAGCAAACACCAGAACATAGCCTGTAGGACTGTCCTAAATATGTAGACCAAAGCAAGGCAGCCTGGAATGAGGTAGCGAATATGCTTAAAAAGCTATGGGGATCTGGCGAAAACCAGAAACACACAATCTCCTTCGTGAACCCCACCGGGCTAGAATAATAGTATCAGCTGATCCAAGAAGAAGAAGAAAAAGAAGAAGAAGAAGTATTCATTTTCCTTATTATTATATTTACGTCAGATAGAAGCATGCACACTATTCAAGAATTATCAACATATTCCTTCTGTTTACTCTTTAAAATATATAAACACATACATAAATTAATCTCTTTCATGAAACGTATCCACACAAACACACACTCCTGAACACAACAATTACGATTTATCAACATTTCGTTCTGCATTCCACACACACACAACACGCATTCACACACCACCCACACACACACACACACACACACACATACATACACACAGACCTTCGTAATCTCACATTACAACGCGTTTACTTGCACAAACTGTGAGAACCACATTTCATCAGTTGAAAGTAGGGAGCAAGATAAGCCAGATCTTCACCCACAATATAATGAGGGTAGACAGCTACGCTAACGATCCAGCTTTATGGGTAAGTAAAGAATACATCAAAACACCAAATTGCTGGAAACAGGAAGCAATATAAAGATTAGATCAAAAGACTTAGAAATGGCCCCTGAACATTAATGACAAAAACAACATAAACAACATACCCAAATTTTACACCTTAAAAAAGGCAAACAAAATCACCCTGACACCAGATGTTTTAAAACTACAAGAAGAAAAAGATCCACGCATATCAAGGAATAATGCTGGACAGCAGACTGTAATGGGAATATATAATTGTTAGTGTCAACAAAGATGTAAGCAACGACTGTCTCGAATAAAAGAAAAATTTCGGAAACTACATGATGTGTAAACTTTCAAATACTGAAATGGCTGTGCATAGGAATGCCAGTCCACAAATAGGATATGCAATGTAATTAAAGCCTTCACAAATATTTCAAAAACTCATTTTTGAAAAAAAAGGATAAAATTCAAATCCGAGATGAAAGAATGACTAAAGGTGATGTGCAGTCAACACCAATAAACGAAACGAGGAAAGACCATAGCTATAATCTTTGACTGACAAAAAGATTACAGAGCACTACAACAGTAAGACAAATGCAGATAACTCAAAATCATACAATGAATAAAAGACTGGAGGGACATGGTCGAGGCAGACATATAAAGACAGAATCTTTAATGACAAACACGTTACTTCTACCATCGACGTGAACACGATTCATAGAGCGTATAGACAATATCAAAGTGATGAAAAACGGTCCCAAAAGACGCACACAAGCACACATACATACATACTCACATATAAATATATAGGCAAAGGCCGCCGTCCATCGTAGACGATGATGGCATAATTTATTTGCTACCGCTATTTTTAGTAAGGATTAATTACGCTACTTTGTATCCTCACTCTCTCGTCTTGTGGCGCCCCACCCCAATGGCAAGTCAAGGACAAAACGACTAGGGGGCGACTACGAGATGCATGGGAATCCCCTATATATATATATATAAACTAATAAAGAGTTGGAATAAATATAATAGCCATACATAGCCACAGAATCAACCAACGGACTAGTCAGCAATGGTAGCTATGAAAATGGGAAGGGATGCGTTTTTCGTTTATGTAAAATGAACTAATGGACAGAAAATACAATGGATCAATGGTAACTGTGAAAATATGAGGCACATAGGCTTACCAAAGAGGGACGAAGCAAACTCCAAGCTGACGACAAGGCTCATATAAAGAGAAAAAAAAGGCAATGATATAAATTAACTTTAATGATAAATGTCACAGAGACCACATAGAAACTGATTTAGCGAAAGCATAGTGATCATCATCAAGAATAGATCAATCGGCAATATTGATCCTACAAGCAGACCACAGCAGATTGAAAATGATCTATTCAACAAATTAAAAACCACTCATAAATTCCGTCACCCAAAACAGTCACCCACAACAATCACCCAGAACAGTCAACCACAACAATCAGTGTAATAGCATTCTTGCTACCAGCCATTTACAGATTAACACATTTACTTACATAAACAATTTTATAATCACATGTACTTTAACATACATACATTCATACAAAATCAATAAAACTGTGATTAAAATATAAATGTAATCCTACTTGCTGTACCCCACATTCACTCACACAAACTAGTGTAATAGAATTAGCTTTACCACATATTCACTTACATAAATCAATGTAATCACAGTTGATGTACCACACATCCACTCACACAAACTAGTGTAATAGAATTAGCTTTACCACATATTCACTTACATAAATCAATGTAATCACAGTTGATGTACCACACATTCACTCACACAAACTAGTGTAATAGAATTAGCTTTACCACATATTCACTTACATAAATCAATGTAAACACAGTTGATGTACCACACATCCACTCACACAAACTAATTTAATTACAGTTAGGTAACTCCACATCCACTCACACAAACCAATGTAATCAAAGTTGGTGTACCCCCCACATCCACTCACATAAAGCAATGTAATCAAAGTTGATGTACCCCGATATCCACTCACACAAACCAATCTAATAGCAGCTACTTCACTCCACATCCACTCACACAAACCAATCTAATTGCAGTTATTTAACCCCACATCCACTCACACAAAATAATGTAATCAAAGTTGATGTACCCCGATATCCACTCACACAAACCAATGTAATCAAAGTTGATGTACCCCCACATCCACTCACACAAACCAATGTAATCAAAGTTGATGCACCGCCACATCCACTCACACAAACCAATGTAATTACAGTTGATGTACCCCACATCCACTCACACAAACTAATGTAATCACAGTTGATGTACCCCACATCCACTCACACAAACCAATGTAATCACAGTTGATGTCCCTCACATCCACTCACACAAACCAATGTAATCACAGTTGATGTTCCTCACATCCACTCACACAAACCAATGTAATCAAAGTTGATGTTCCCTACATTCACTCACACAAACCAATGTAATCAGTCACCTTCAACTTACGAAACAAGGGCACGTAATCAACTATTCAAACCTGAGACTAATTGATAACCTAAGGATGAGTAGCGGACATATCTAAACCGATCATAGCAAGTGATCGTCTCTAGAACATTCCAGCGATAGCTAGATTATTCCCTCTTCGTCCAGCCACATTCCGAGACATGATCACTTGGTCCCATCCATCCACCGGTTTTGGAGAATAACAAGCTGGATGTTTAATCTGATTGTATAACAGACCTCGGGACGAGATTTGCCCTCAGCCCAGATTTCCTCCACGGATAATTACATTTTAAAGGCAATCAGAATCCGGATCTTGGGTCTAGAGAACGACCAGTAAATGAAGTCATTCATCTTGCTCATGCTTACATAGTTCCCAGTTGTTTTACTAATAGGTTCTATAGTTCTAATGAGTTATGCTATTGTGTACAATAGTTCCCAATTGTTCTACTAATAGGTTCTATAGTTCTAATGTGCTTTGTTATTTGGATCAATAGTTCTGTTATTCAACTCATAGGTTTTATAGTTATCATGTGCTATGCTAATGGGTTCAATAGTTCTGAGTTGTTCTACGGGTGGGACCTATATTCCTTATTTGTTCTACTATTTGGTTAAATAATTGTCAGGTCCTCTGTTAATCAATTGTATATGGGGTTGACCCATTTCTTTAGTATTTAGGGGACAGAAATATAATGTAGAATGGAAAGCTCCTCATATAATTCATTGTTCATACAACAACAAAAAATTAAAAACGACAAAATTTAAGTTTCTTAAAAATTAATGCTTACCCATTTCTGATATTCCTTACGTCAATAGATTAGTAAGACTATGCTAGTCTCCAGACATCTTGGTATTTTGAGTTAAATTTTCACGGAACATAAGGGTATACAATATAAATATTGAATAAACAGCATTAATATTCCTCACTGAGTCTCAATTTGCGTTACAACGCTCAACGATATTCCCGCTAATTGCGATCTGTTCTCGGAAGGACTCGAGTGTTATCGGTTCTCCCCGACTAGCATACGAAAAACTAGTCCCTCTGTGCAAATAGATACATGCTAAGCACTTGGCGTTCTGTTACAATTAAATATAGATTTTATTTCCTTCTTATCGGTGGTAGTGTTGTGGTTATTAAGCTTATGTAATTGTTCCTGTTAATGAAAGAGATCTTGTGAAGTGTTAAAGTGTTCGATTGCCAGTATAGTTTGAGAGTATTTCAAAAGGTGAAATATAGAAAGAGACTCGGATTTGGAAATGGTTTCCTCACAACCAAGTTGACCAGATACAAGTAGCAGGGTTAGTATAAGTGGGACATCGGTAAGTAGTCGTGCCGATCACGAGTCGCAATGATGTGTTCTCTTCGGATTGTTCTCTTTCATTTGGAGCTCTCAGTTTATAACTACAGCAGCAAGTAATAACGAAACGAATGCCAACTTCAGACATTTCCACTAAAACGAAAATGAAAGACTAAACACGTTATTTGAGAACAGAGTATTATTGGATGGTAAATTGCATGCAAATCAAGAAACTGACTGCATCGTTTGTCTTGTGCTCTGTTCGAAAAAGAGCTACAGGTGCGGAATAATAATGGTTTTTGTTAAATCACTTATTTTTACAAAATTAAGATGCGCCACGTAAATGCTTACTTACAAATTTTCGTAATAACTAACTTGAAAAAGCTTTTAGGATAATATATATATATATTAACCCAGCGGTCTGTCGGGGTCTTTGTGTGTGACAAGGACAAGAATAGCACCTCTGAACCACAAAGAGCATGTCGAAAGAGGCGACTAACTGTGTGGCATGGCATAACACCGGCCGTGGTTAGGTGGTTTCTTTAGAAAAACATAGATAGCGCCTAATAGGATGTGGGTCTACTTTGCTCTAGTGTTTGAGTCTGTTTAAGAAAAAACAACATGTACGATATTCTCGCTTTCAAATAAACCACAGAACACCAAAATAAGCCTTAACGGCAAATATCTGCGGCCAAATGACAACCGAAACTACTTGGGCGTTACATTTGATCAGTGCATGTCATAGAAAAGTCAGATCGAGAGAAACCGAATGAGAGCCAGGCAAAGAATGGCAATCATGAGGAAACGTGCTGGCACAAGCTCGGGACGAACGAATACTGAAGAAACTGTACACTGGAAGAGTGAGGCCAGTTCTCAAGTATGGCATTGCGGCATGGGCAACAGCAGCAAAGGCGAACTTTGATAAAATTAGCAAACTTCAAAACCAAGCCATGAGAGTTATAACAGGAGGCATGAAGTCAACGCCAATTGTAGAACTTGAAAAGATTACAAATCTGCAATCCATGACCGTCAGAAGAGACTGCAGAGCCCAGCAGCAAACAGAGAAACTAAGAAGACTGACAGACCATCCAATGCACCAGAGACTAAATAGATTTGGAAAAGGGAAACTAAAGCGGAGAAACTTTGCAGAAATAGCCAAAGCAAAGATGAGCGAAGACCCTATGAACACATTAACAACACCAAAGCCCATCCCTACTGTACGCAAACCTACATGGAAGCAGCATATCATTCCGGAGGTGTTACAAAATTTACCAGGTATTGGAAACAAGAACAGCCAGACTGAAAAAGAAAAAAGAGACATATCCCTGAGGTACATAGCGGAAAACTACCTAAGCATGGACTGGACCCATGCATACACCGACGGTTCTGTAACAAACACAACTCAGAATGAAGGGACAGGCGTTTTCCTGAGCCTAACAAATTGTAGAAAAATAACACTGTCAGTGGCAACTGGAAAATTCTCAAGCAATTTCAGAGCGGAGGCAGTGGTACTGAAATCTGCAGTAAAAGCAATGCTGATAGGCGAAAGCAATGAAAGCCAGATAGTCCTGTTAACAGATGCCCTGGCCGTGGTTACAGCACTAAAAAGCCAGAAAAATACTGAACTTAATGATTTAAGAGCAGTACTCTGTCAACTATGCCAGCAGTCCGCACCAAAAAGAGTAGTGGTACAGTGGGTTCCATCCCACTGTAACATCCAAGGCAACGAGGAGGCAGATAGACTGGCAAAAGAAGGTGCAAGACTACCACAACCAGATTCTAGTGTGACCTACGAAGAGTCAAAAAGGTTTATTAGGGCCAGATACATGGCCAACTGGGAAACAGAACATACTGGCTACACAAAAAATGATGCCTACTACCAGTTGAACAGAAGAGAGCAGGTCGTGGTCTTCAGACTCCGCACAGGCCACAACAGACTGAGGTACCATCTATTCAATAAACTGAAGATAGGTGGTACTGACTAATGCAGTTGTGGTACCGGAAAAATGACCGCTGAACATCTGCCCGACATACGAGGACCAGAGAAAGCACATGTGGCCATCACCAGTGGCAACACTAGACAAGGACTATGGCAGTGTCGACAGACTCAGGATGACAGCTGCTTCTTCGAAAAAATACAGGTTAACGTCTGACAGCGTACGAAGAAGAAGAAGAAGAAGAAGAAGAAGAAAAAGAAGAAGAAGAAGATGAAGAAGAAGAAGAAGAAGAAGAAGAAGAAGAAGAAGAAGAAGAAGCAGAAGATTTCCCCGCAAACTAATGTTTTTCTCAAAGTTTTGATTTATACAGAAGTTCCTGGTGAGTTTTATCGACGCTCAATAAATGAACAAAAGTGATCAATTATGAAAGACGTAATAGCTAGTGTGTTCGGGGACCATTTACTCAGGAAGAAACAATAGACCAATCTTCCCCTTGTGGTCACAATAGGCGAATAAAGAGTACATAAGGCTGGCAACCTCATCATTTAAAACAAACTGACGCAGAAAACACCACGGCAAGAGCAAGTACCGTTGTTTTCACACATGCTGCTATTAGGGTGCCAGCTTCAGGTGTTGGTCTATGTTTCAGGATGAGCAAACTGTAGGAGAGAATAGTGAAAGACATCATTAGATTTTAAAATTTAAAGTCAATTTACACATTGAGAAAGTGAATCAATATAAATTTTCCTATGTATTTTATCTTCTAGTCACATTAACCTTCACGAGGGGATATATCTTCTGTACTTTATCTTCTGTACTTTATCTTCTTGTCACATTAACCTTCACGAAGGGATATATCTTCTGTACTTTATCTTCTGTTCTTTATCTTCTGTTCTTTATCTTCTGGTCACATTAACCTTCACGAAGGGATATATCTTCTGTATTATGTCTTCTGTATTATATCTTCTGTACTATATCTTCTGTATTATGTCTTCTGTACTATATCTTCTGGTCACATTAACCTTCACGGGGGGATATATCTTCTGTACTTTATCTTCTGTACTTTATCTTCTGGTCACATTAACCTTTAAGAAGAGATCTATCTTCTGTACTTTATCTTCTGGTCACATTAACCTTTACGAAGAGATATATCTTCTGTACTTTATCTTCTGGTCACATTAACCTTTACGAAGGGATATATCTTCTGTACTATCTTCTGATCACATTAACCTTTACGAAGGGGTATATCTTCTGTACTTTATCTTCTGGTCACATTAACCTTTACGGGGGATATATCTTTTGTATTATGTCTTATGGTCACCTTAACGTGGGGGTATACCTTCTGTCTTTGTGTATCTCTTGAATGGATGATACACTTACAGTATTTTAATGGCAGACATTGCCGTTTGTGAATAAATGTGTTGGAGACTGCATGGTGCAGGTTCTCAAGCTTTCTCTGAGATGGGTTGACTAGAATCCTTCTTCGCTGTCTTGTCGTACCTAATGCAAAAGACAAGGTACCCATACGTTGCTAGCTGAACTGGAGCGTGGTCAGCTATTTAGACGTTCCATTGAACAAACTCGGTATATGTGACAAGGTCACTGAGATTCCGACCATGAATTTCAAACCAGGGCCTAATGAATGCAAATAGTGAGTGACAAAGAATGACCTACCCAGAGTTCAGACAAAGTTTACCTGTATCTCAGTCATTTCAAACAAAGCAGACTTTGCTCCTAATGTAACCTTTCATTGTCTGAAATCAGATCAAAGGAATTTTGACTAGGTAACGGACAGAAACTACTGTCATTTATTATCGACTCTTATTATATATAGTTAATACGGTTGTTCTAAATGATGACCACGTGAACTTCATATGTCACTCTTAGGAATTATTCCAAGTCTTCTAGCTGAAAATGTAGGTAGGGGCTTCTTTTTTGGGTTGCTTAGATTGATGGTGGGGTAGATAGCAAAACCATTCCCAGAGAGAGCCAGGTTGCAATAGAGTGGCCACATCTCTTAGCACGTCTTAGATAGAGTTTAACACCTACATATGTGATGTCAACTTAGGGTCTGTTCCAAACCAACCAGTACAGTGATAGGGGTTAACCACAAGAAAGTGGATAGTCCCAGTTGTAGAAGGAAATATAAATCCAGAAATATAGCTTTAGTGTCTTAGTGGTCAGGTAGTTTACGCAGAAGAAAAGTTGTGGATCATGTGATTAACTCTCATCAGCAGTCATGGAAGGAAGGCGGAGTTTAGGAGACAGATACAAAATCCAAATTGTCACTAGCTGGCACTGATTGACTGACTCACTCTAGGAAGTATCTGTCAAACGCCAGTGTGTCTCAAGATGGTCGAATTGTAACGGTGACTTATGTTGAAAACGGTGTATAAAACACGTGTATCAGAAGCGTATGTGTAGAGTACATTTCTCGATGTCCTATGTCAGAAAAGTGTGTGAAAAACAAGTTTGTCAGAAAAGTGTGAGTAAAACTCGTGTCATAAAAGTGTGTGTAAAACACGTGTCATAAATGTGTGTGTAAAACACGTGTCATAAAAGTGTGTGTAAAACACTTATGTCAGAGGAAGATGCAGGCAAGACATCAGGTCTCGTATTCCTAAATAACGAATTCGAGAAGATTTTTATTCTACAGCGAAACTTTAAAAAAACACTAAACAGCAAGAATGTCAGAGGCCCGACACGTTACAGGAGACGAGGAGCAAGAACCGAAGCATAGTTTGCAATTACATGATGTTGTTACAAAGAGAAATAGATGAAAATTGGTCAAGAGGTAATTATCTGGGTATAGATTAGAACAGAAGCGACATCGTGCTAAATGCAAACAACCTCTGAGAAGTGGAGCTTATATTATGATAGCCTAGTATTGTATTGATGTCATCGCATTGTTATATAATAACAATTTGTTCATTGTTTTATATTCTGAAGAAATACGTTTTGGAGTTGAATATATGTATTTGTGAGAGGAAAATTTATTCAGGGGTAATTAATTAGTCTAAGGGAGATAACACGTTATATGCCTATAAATAATCATTCGCCCAGGGACCAGAATAGCTAGTTGAGCTGAATGAGTCTGTTACACCTTGTCAACCACGTTTCCTGGATAGTCTTTCCCCAAGATGTACCCATACGATATGCACCGCCTTGTCAGATGCACGTCCTACTTGAGTGTTTGACAGTAATAGATTCACTGCTTATTCACCCATTTATCAAATGCTCACATTTGTCACACATAAGGTCAAATAACTTTCATATAACTTTTCAATGTAAACAAATATAGATTACAATAATTTCAAAAAGAATACCAGAGAACTGATCAGTAATAGCAATCAGGAAATAAATTGGCTACGAGCATTGGCACCCATCTCTAATATACACTTAATATTCATATTGATATTCATCAAACATACTGGTGAGCATTTTGCATGCTTCGACGCTCAAATATCACTATCGTCTATCTCTCTATTTGTCATCAGCTCTCTCTCTCTCTCTCTCTCTCTCTCTCTCTCTCTCTCTTTCTCTCTCGCTATCTATCTCACTCGGTTTAATATTACATGGATTTCAAAATGCTCACTGTATTGGACCCTCTACCAACATGACAAGCGCTTGCGTTCATGTTAGACCATAGTCGTTATCACTTTGCTTGTCTTGTCCTATCCTATCATGTCCTGGCATGTCCTGTCTTGTCCTGTTGTAACAGCGGTATGTATCTGGGAGTATATAACAGAACCACCGACCAGGAAAAACTTAACGGACAGAAACAACAGTTTATTCTCACGAAATTGGACAAAACTAGGATTAAAACAACATCATAGTCAAAGCGACCACGAATCGGGAAAAAGTGAGGCAAAGTGGTTACTAGTGAACGTTCTTTCGTTGGATGAGATGAAATAATGACAGAATGACCGTTAAAGATTCACAAGGGTGGGGGGGTGGGGCAAAGATCATTGACATATGTCTGGTCCTTTCAGGTGGCTCTATAAAAGACAAAGCAGGGTAGATTTCTGAGTCAATTTTGAGAGCATATCTAGAAGGTTGGCCTACTATACTCCAGGGACATTGCGTTTGTGCCTTTTGGAGATTAATGGTGACTTTTTATGATCGAAGAGAGAACATATCTATAGGCGCCACGGTGAACGCTCGAATCTGTGGGGACGAAAGATAAGAGAGAACGTATGAATGCAGTGGTAGACAGAACTTATCTATAGTCTCTACGGTAAACGCCCTGATCTGTGGTGACGAAAGATAAGAGAGAACATTCGCATACATTGGCAAAGAGAACATATTTATAGTCTCTACAGTGAACGCTCGGATCTTTGAGGACAAAGGATAGGAGAACGTACACCCACAGAGTAAAGTAACGTATCTGGAGTCTCCACAGTGAACACTCGGATCTGTAGGGACGAACGATAAAAGAGAACTTACGCATGCAGATATAAAGTGAGATGTATCTTAAGACTCCTCAGGAAACACAGGCACACAAAAGGTGAGACGCTATAATTACACGACGCATAAGCGGCGACCCCTAGAGATCAACATGAGCACCAACTGCCTAGATGGATGGGCACACGAGATTCCAGACAAGAGAGTATTTCAGTAGATAGAACAAGATTTGTATAGCGTTTCGTATGCATTTTAGAATATGCTACAGAACTGGTTTATCTAGTTTATACTAATATTCCCTGAGCTAGCAAGATTTATATTTGTTTGTTAAGTTAGGTTTTTATCCATGTGTAAGGATCACTCTTTTTGTAATAAATAAATATCATAATTTATGTTTAACGGAAGTCTCATCGTCCAATATTAAATGTTGTAAACCTAGTTCACAGTCGAATCTGCTCTACTACAATGCCATGTCACGTCTTGTCTTGTTCTGCCCTGTCCTGTCTTGTCCTGTCTCCTACTGTCTTGTCTTGTCGTGTCTGGTCCTGTATTGCCGTGTCTTGTCCTGTCTTGATCTATCCATTTCTGTGTTCTCTAGTCTAGTCCTGTCCTGCCCTATCGTGTCTTGTCCTGTCTTGTCCCATCTTTTCATGTCTTGTCTTGCCTTGTTCTTTTCTGTCCTAGGTTGTCTAGTCCTGTCCTGTCTTGTCCTGGCATGTCTTGTACTATCCTGTCCTGTCCTGTCTTGTCTTACCCTGTTCTATCTTGTCTTGCTTTTGTCTTATTCTATCTTGCTTTTTCCTGTCATGTCTGCCCTGTCCTATCTTGTCGTTTTCTGTCTTGTGCTGTCCTTTCTTATCTTATTTTGCCCTGTTCTGTCTTGTCTTGTCTTATACTGTTCCCCTAAGCTGAAAATGCCGCTGTAAAAGACTCGATTTGAGATAGTGAAGATAGCGACAACCCACCTGTACTCCATGCCCATTCATGCCTTCAAGAAATGTTTCCAACAATGGTGGGACCGCTGGAGAAAGTGTGTGAAGTCTCAAGGAGAGTTTTGAAGGGCATTGTGGTTTCAGACCTCAATGTGAGTAATTGTATTTGTTAATGTCCAAAGTCCGATATATTTTAAACAGACATCATATATTCACGGAACAGGTTCTCATTGATGATGCTCAGCTATTTCCAAACCGTGATGATGAAATAATCAAACTTTCTCGTTCTCCCTCTTACACGCACACTCTCTCTCTCTCTCTCTCTCTCTTTCTGTTTCTCTCATCTCTCTCTTTGTGTGTATGTGCCTATGTTTGTAAATTATTTAGGTTATCAAAATGTGTTCTAACTTTAATCGTCACATGAGATGACAAAACAATCTATCAAACTCCTGACTGACGTGTGCAATAAGTTTCATTCATGAGCTGGCCTCGTGCTTCAATGACGCCCATTTTCGCCTTGTCTGTTTACTAATTAACTGTGACTAGTTTCCATATGCCAAGTTCCGATTTTCGTAACAGACCTTAGCGGACTGATAGTTTCATTCACACAATAAGTGTTACAAATTGTACATTTCCGAGCAGCGTATTGTTATTCCTTGAGCCAGTATGTACTTGCTATAAGTGTTTTCCACCTTATTGTGGCACTGCTTCCTGGAAAAAGAGCGTGCAGTTAGCTAACAAAGGACTACTTTTTCGTTGTCTTAAAGTTTAGCTTACATACATTAATTCGCATATGTTATCTACATGTTAATCTAAATGTTTAGGTTATATATACGTATTCTCAAATGCTAGTTCTAATTAATCTAAATATTTCGATGACTGTCATTTATTCTCATATGCTACTTACACATTAATCGTGTCCTGTTATTGTCTTTTCACGGCCACATAACACGATTAACATAAGAAAAGAAAGTTAACAGTAGTAACTCACAGTGCATAAACCAAGCGCCTCAACGACTTTCTTCGTTTGCTACTAAAATAGATTTGTTCTATGTAACTCTAGTAGGTAGGTGCCCGCCCCCAGAGGCGCTTTGAGGAGGCGAGTTTCTCAGGACGGAAACTTGATATCGTTCGCTGATCTTGAAGGCCCTGCTACCTTCTTTCTGTTCTACTATGTATTGTGTTTTGTATTTTTCTAATTGTAAAAAACCTTCATAGCCAACTCAAGTTAGTTAGTTTTCTTTCCACTTATGCCATTAGCCCACGTAGTAAGCTTAAGTCGGCTGGCCTGTGCCAAGTGCTGTGTGTAGTTCAGTTTGACCCAATGTCGTTGAACAATCATTTCAACGTCATCTATCCACTTTACTCGCGGCCGCCCCCTACCTCTGTGGCAGATCTACCAGCGTTTTAAACCATCAGTAGAAGTTGATGAGTATGCATTTTCAGGAGTTGACTAAATCAACGTATTTTGTGCATGGAAATATATTCAGCACAATACATAGTGCCGACCAAGCTGTGAATGTCTTCATTCCGCATTTTGTGTTTCCTAGTATACGACATTTCCCGTTGAAATTCTGCTCTCACGTGCCCTGGACAGAGGACATGTCTGGTAATGGTAGTACAGGATCGGGCTAAACATACTGTTACCAGCTATTGCGTCGTCACCAAACTAATGCTTGGATAGCCATGAGAATTATAACAGGTGGCATGAAGTCAACGCCAATTGTAGAACTTGAAAAGATTACAAAACTGCAATCCATGACCGATAGAAGAGACTGCAGAGCCCAGCTGCAGTCAGAGAAACTCCGAAGACTGACGGACCATCCAATGTACCAGAGACTAAACAATTTGGGAAATGGGAAACTAAAGCGGAGAAACTTTGCAGAAATAGCCAAAGCAAAGATGCACGAAGATCCCACAAGCGCACAAACAACACCAAAACCCATCACTACTGTACGAGAACCTACCTGGAGGCAGGATATATTTCCAGAGGTGGTAGAAAATATACCAGGTATTGCAAACAAAAACTGCCAGACTGAAAAAGAAAGGAGAGACACTACCCTAAGCTTCATAACGAAAAGCTACCCAAGCATGGACTGGACCCATGCATACACCGACGGTTCTGTAACAAACACTACACAGAACGGAGGGGCAGGAGCATTCCTGAACCTACCAAATGGCAGACAAATAACACTGTCATTCGCTACTGGTAAGTACACAAGCAATTTCAGAGAGGAGGCAGAGGCACTGAGGGCGGCAGTGGAAGAAATGGTGACACATAGTGAAAATGAGAGCCATATAGTTCTGCTGACAGATGCTCTCGAAGTAGTCACAGCGCTAAAAAGCCAGAAAAACACTGGGCTTAATGACTTAAGAGCAGCACTTTGCAAACTGTGCCAGCAGTCCGCACCAAAAAGGGTAGTGGTACAGTGGGTCCCGTCACACTGCAACATCCAAGGCAACGAGGAGGCAGACAGACTGGCAAAAGAAGGTGCAAGACTACCACAAACAGATACCAGTATGACGTACGAAGAGTCAAAACGGCTTATCAAAGCCAGATACATGACCAAATGGGAAACCGAACATACTGGTTACACCAAAAACGATGCCTATTACCAGTTGAACCGAAGAGAGCAGGTCGTTGTCTTCAGACTTCGCACTGGCCACAACAGACTGAGGTACCACCTATTCAACAAATTGAAGATAGGGTGTACCGACGAATGCCCGTGCGGTACTGGTAAAATGACCACTGAACATCTGCTGCAGAACTGCCCGACATACGAGGATCAGAGAGAGCAGATGTGGCCATTACCAGTGGAACTGCAAGACAAGCTCTATGGCAGTGGCGAGAGCCTCAGGATGACCGCCGCTTTTCTCGAAAAAATAATGGTTACTGTCTGACTGTGTACGCAGAAGAAGAAAAAGTAATGCTTGGATACCTTAGCAGTGGTGACAGCTGATAAGTTACCGCATATGCTATCTAACACCTAGTCTCGATTTCCCTGTCAATCCTGTCGTATGCCGAAAAAATACAGTCCAAATACTTGAACTCATGGACTTGTTGAAGAGCAATTTCATTTATACTTATATTGAGTGCTCTAGGTGGTCTGCTGTTCATCATAGTTTCTGTTTTCTCCTCGCTAATTTGCATATTCATATTCAGCGCAGGCAGTCGCAAGCGCGTTTATGCGATTTTGCAGTGTATTGTCATCGTCGTACAACAGACACTGATCATGTACAAAGAGTAATTGATACATTGGGTTCTGTTCTGCTTCAGATGTCTCAATTTGACTGGTCTCTGATGAGATTGTGTCCATAGCTAACTCAAAAGACAAAAAATGGCAAACAACATGTGTCGCCGATTATTCATTCTTCTGCGTTTATTGTCAATGAAATATCATTCTCGGAAATCCTCAGAATTTTCACAAATTTATTTCTGGATCATAATTGAGGTATTGTTTCTTTAGCTTACGTTAGACCTTGGCTTGGCTTGGCTTGGCTTGGCTTGGCTTCGTTCTTTCTCAATCTCCCTCTACCAAACCATGAAAGGGATTAAGTAGCAGAATGTAGTCCAGAGAACGGAATGTTTACAGCTTGACTATTAAAATTATGCGATATTATTAACTTCGATATTTGCACCTTTCGGTCCAACACATCGGACTTCAGCAAGCATTTTTTTAGTTCCCGATTAGCATTCCCTCTTCGATCCCTTCTCCTTAGCCAGTCTGCTATGCTGCAGCCTGTTATCCAGGATCACAGCGTGGAGGTGTAGAAGGGTCTTGGCAGCTCTGGATCGCTGGCCCTGACGCTAACAGTCAGCTATGGGTTGCTGACCCCTGCAGCTCATGCGCTGCTCAGCATCTTGATCCCCGTTAGACCTTGACGACTACTCCATTCTTAAGAAGTTTTACTATGCCGGATTTTAGGATTTTGCATTGTAATGTTTTGGAGAGTCTACTACTCTAAGGATTAAAACCACACATTTAATCACCTCTTACAGTATGCATTCAGTGTTGCTACAGTCCTATTCATGTCTAGTCACACACAGAGTTCTTCTGCAACGCACACTTAGATACCAATGTATAGAAATATTTTACACTATACATATGTTACTTTAGATAATCCTGTATAGAAACATGCTATACTATACATATGTTACTTTAGATAACCTTGTATGGAAACATTCTACACTATAAATATGCCCTTTATATAACACTGTATGAAAACATTCTACACTATACCTATGTTACTTTAGATAGCCGTGTGTAGAAACATTGTAAAATATACAGAATCCGTTTATTTCATAACTAACGTTCACCAGACGTGAAACGATCTGAAGCGACCTTGAGAAGGTCTGTACTTGTAAACTTCCGGCGTGTCAAGGCTTTCTCTATGTATTCAAATATGCTCTGTCTCTCTCCAGTTCTCTCTCTTTCTCTCTCTCTCTCTCTCTCTCTCCTTCTCTTTCTTCTGCTGTCTGTATATCTAGATCTCTTTCTCATTCTCTACCTATCTCTCTGTATCTCTATTTATAGTTTCAAGAGAAACACGTTGCCCTAAATGTATTCTAGGACTATCGATTTGACTGAATATCTTATCCCTTTAGTCCGTCCCAATTTCTAGTACACTCCGTTCTGTCTTTCTCCTCGCTGTCCTCAAATCAGATTTGCTACGTTCAGTCTTCGTCGTTCTAACGCTCTTAAACTTGGATTACTTTTTGTAATTTTTGTCTGCACAAAACAGAGGTCGGTGGAACTTAAGTTGCCGAAGGTATATCCAAAATATACTTTGTGACATTACTCTGGGGGAACCGTTCAAAAAGTGCAGATTTAAACTACACATGTCCGCTAGTTTGGGTGAGAACTCTTGTGTGCTTCAGAATGGAGAATTTGATTACTTCGCTACTGAGAGTATGTCGTAATAGACGAGTAATTGTGCTCTCTAAAATCCATAGAGTGGAAGACACCAAAATATGATCATGTGCACATTGCAGTTTACATAAGCCATTCCACCTGCTTAATGTAGAATAGTCTTCTCTGTTTGAAAGAAAGATGTGCTTTAGTATTCCATTTCAAAATATAAATAAGAGAGCTAATAACTAGTCTTTCTATAGACAATGAAGAAGTAAGAGTAGGTGAAAGGAGAAGAAGAAGAAGAAGAAGAAGAAGAAGAAGAAGAAGAAGAAGAAGAAGAAGAAGAAGAAGAAGAAGAAGAAGAAGAAAGACAACAACACATCAAACGAAAGGCTATAGTTAAAAAATCTTTATATCGTTAAAACCGGCTTGAGAACGTCACATCACAAAATCCAAAACACTTGGAATTTTTCATCGTGAAACAGAAAGCTATCCTAGAATTTGAAATTTAGTGGTCATGAACTGTTATTTGGGTGGTGGAAGATAGAGTACCTTTCCTAAAATTTATGTTTTTGCCTTCGACTTGTTTTTCTCTATCCCAAGACGGTATGCGTTGCACTATGTTTTTATTTTGCGCCTGTCAGCCCAGTGTACCCGACTTCGGCATTTATTTTATGTAAGGGTCTGCTTCCCCCTGCAGTTTCAAATGGTTTGCTTTCCCGGGGTAACGGCAGGTGCTGTGAGGGGATCGAAAGCAGCACCTTCGGATTGTGAGCCCTGTCACTTAACCACTAGCCTACGCCGTCCCACTTGCCTAAATGATCCTTAAAAGTGCGTGTCATATATATATATTTTCTGTTGTCGAAAGTTTCAAATTAGAAATATAACATTGTTATATATATAATATAATATAACATAATAGTGAGCTATTGTCTTTTGTCTGAAATAAAAACAACTATTTCTGAGACAGCACCTTGGTCTATGATACATATTGCGGTACAGTTATGTGTTCAGCTTACCTAGATTTCTGACTATTAACTCAACAAAGCAGCGACAACATCTGGAAACAAGAACACCGTATAAGAAAGTAAGTAAAATGTAATCAGAATGTCAACCACTGACATCTTTGCTGTAAGAAAAACACGAGTTATGGAATTTGACCAACCACACACCCTAGAGCTGTTCTCTGGAGATTCAACAGATCCAACTATTTACATTCCATACACACAACATATTTTAACGCTGTACAAAATGAACTATTTACATTCCCACATACACACAATGTTTTGAAATTATCCAAAACAACGATTGACATTCGACATACACAAAATCGCTAGATATTCTATAATCTGTTCTTTGCATTCCACATGCACATATAATCTCTTCAAGCTGGTCATTCTACACCAAAATCTTTGACATTCCACACACAAAATAGCTCTTAGTTGTTAAGTAAAAACTTGACATTCTACAGAAAATATATTTACATTAAATAAAAAGTAACTTGACACCCCCCACAAGAAATCTCTTGACAACTCTCGCGGAAAAAAAATCATGAATTTCCACAAAACAAAAATTCTCTAGATATCCTGCATACAAAAAAAAATATGTCTGATACGTTTTGGGAGAAAATCATATAAATCAAACTGCATAAATCTCAGCCATTATTGATCACTCGGCCAAACCCCTTGCCTGTTTCACCCTAACTCATTCATGTTTCTCTTGTGCTCAACAGATCCTAGCGACTACGACAATTCGGACGAGGATCTGCCATTCTTCCTGCCCCAGCCCACTAACGTGTCATTCAACAAAGGAGACACAGCCGTCCTAGTCTGTGGCATTGAGAACCTAGGCACTAAGACTGTAAGAATTTGGCTGTGTTGTGTGACATCTGTGAATTGCTTTATATGACGTGTGCGTGTGTGTATATTGTCAGATTGTTCTCTGTTTATTGTGAGATTGTTCTCTGTTTATTGTGAGATTGTTCTGTGTTTATTGTCAGATTGTTCTCTGTTTATTGTCAGATTGTTCCCTGTTTATTGTGAGATTGTTCTTTGTTTATTGTGAGATTGTTCTCTGTTTATTGTTAGATTGTTCTCTGTTTATTGTTAGATTGTTCTCTTTTTATTGTGAGATTGTTCTCTGTTTATTGTGAGATTGTTCTCTGTTTATTGTGAGATTGTTCTCTGTTTATTGTGAGATTGTTCCCTGTTTATTGTGAGATTATTCTCTGTTTATTGTGAGAATGGTGTCTGTTTTTTTCTGAGATTGGTGTCCGTTTGTTGTCAAATTGTGTCCGTTTGTTGTCAAATTGTGTCTGTTTGTTGTGAAATTTGTGTTTGTTCCTTGTTAGCTTGTGTCTGTAAATTTTAAGATTCGTGTCTGTTTATGGTGAGCTTATGTCTGTTATTGTGAGATCGATGTATGTCTATTGTGGCCTTGTTGTCTTCATTATAACGTTTTCTCTGTTCATTATGTTGCTCATGTAAGTGTATTGTAACGTTTGTGTCTGTTTTGGGAAGTTATTTTACAAGACGTGTTCAAATGAAACCGGATCAGACTGCACAAAGTGAACACACGTACGATGCGCATGATGACGTCACTTATGATGTAAACAGCACATACCAACCTTTAAGTTTGCAAACTTTCATTATCCTCCGAATGATAATTTCCTCAGCAGACCGTTCAAAACATGGCGAGGGTGATACGGAATCCGTCCAGAGTTGATCAGCGAGCGGTGATTCGATTTCTAACAGCTGAAAGATGTCGACCAGTTGACACTCATGGCAGAATGCAGGTTACCCAAGTGGTCTGCCGGGGTCTTTTCGTATGGTAAGGAAAAGAATATTACCACTGCCTCACAGAGAGCATGTCGTAAGAGGCGACTAACTGTGTGATTTGGCATAAGGCCGGCCATGGTTAGATGGTTTGTTTAGAGCAGCATAGATGACGCCTAACAGCCAGCGGGTCTACTTTGCTCTAGTGTTTGAGTATATTAAGATGGACTCGCACATCGGTTAACCACCTTGTGTTAGTGCTTGTCCCAATGCAGCGGAGTATTAAGTTACTCGAGCCTAGCCCGCTAAGCAGGAAACCCTTCTCCCGGCTTCATCGAAGCTCATGCCAGAGCTGGTACCTTCACATGGGCATCTGTAGAAATACAGGTCAACTAAGAACTAAGAATACAGGCATGTGTATGGTGACACATGTGTGTCGAAGACAACAGTGAAGAACTGGACAACGATGTTTAAAGAAGGACGTGAGTTAACGAAAGATCTTCCGATACCAGGTCAGGCGTATATTGTTGCGTCAGAAGATGCCATCGCCAAAGTTCTTGCAGTTCTTGTGACGCTTCGCCAAACTTACGTTCGCCATACTTTTGTCACCATACACTGCCTGCATTCTGCCATGAGTGTCAACTGGTCGACATCCTTCAGCTGTTAGAAACCGAATCACCGCTCGCTGATCAACTCTGGACGGATTCTGTATCACACTCGCCATGTTTTCAACTGTCTGCTGAGGAAACTATCAGTCGGAGGATAATGTAATTATGCAAACTTGACGGTTGGTATGTGCTTTTTACATCAGAAGTGACATCGTCATGCGCATCGTACGTATGTTTATTGGTGCAGTTAGGTCCGGTTTAATTTGAACACGCCTGTTATGTTTGTCTGTTTTGTGAAGTTATTTTATACTTGTCTGTTTTATGAATTTATTTTATACTTGTTTGTTTTGTAAAGTTATGTTATACTTGTTTGTTTTGTGAAGTTATGGTATGTGTGCCTGTTTGTTTTGTGAAGTTATTTTGTACTTGTCTCTTTGTAAAGTTATTTTATATTTTTTTGTTTTATGAAGTTATTGTATGCTTCTTTGTTTTTTGAAGTTATTCTATGCTTGTCTGTTTTGTGAAGTTATTGTATGCTTCTCTGTTCTGTTCGTTTCTGTAATCCTCTTTTTCAAGCGGACTTCATTTGCAATTGAAAATTATTTTATTTCCACCTCATACATTGCGGGATACCACTTTGCGCCAATCATTGTTCTCAGGTTCAATGATCTTGCTAACTACCGTAATAATGAGATCCACCCTATCTCAATGACTTATAGAGCTATTCTGTCTAAACCTGCGGGGTTTCCTGATTTCCATGTCGGCCTTCGGTTTCCGTACATATTGCATGTTGTGTAGCTTGTTGTATTTTTTTAACTACTGTTCTGATGTGACGAGGTTCGTGTAATGTACATTCTTCCACTATGTCTACTATATCCGTCATGTTTGTATCATGTTCATTCTTTAGAGCTTTCCTAAAGCACTTTTAATGTTCATATGCGTTTTTACACTGTTTCTGTCATTGCCTGCGTGACTATTATTTGCAAAATTTGCTGCATGCAGTCTACGAGCACCTTCAGGCAGTTTCATCTTTACGTTTAGCTCACATAGTGCGGTCTTTGTGTGTTATAAGCCTCCTTGTTGTAAGGTGTTTTAGTGTATCATCACTGATCCGTCTACTTGTTGTAAGACTTCTAAGTGTATCATCACTGATCCGTCTACTTGTTGTAAGGTGTCTTAGTGTATCATCACTCACCCGTCTACTTGTTGTAAGGTGTCTAAGTGTATCATCACTTATCTGTGTACTTGTTGTAAGGTGTCTTAGTGTATCATCACTGATCTATCTACTTGTTGTAAGGTATCTAAGTGTATCATCACTGAATCGTCTACTTGCTATAAGGTGTCTAAGTGTATCATTACTGATCCCTGTAATTGTTGCAAGAGTTCTGCAAGACTTATCCGACAGAATGTATTATATTGTTGTTGCTTCTTGTCAGTCAACCACAGTGCTGCAATGGTTCATTTAGTACAATTGGTATCGGTAACAGGTCAGCGATCCAGCGTATTACCAATCTAGTCGTCGAGAATGTTATGTCCGCTTAACAGAATGAATATATGAGCACATTTATTCCGGACTGATTCCAGTTTTTGTTCTGAATGTGTGTGACTTTTGTTGTCTGTTTTAAAAGAAATAACTTTTGGTGGTATAGCCAGAGGTTTGCTAGACTGGTTACCAGACAGGAGAGAAGATTTGGTAAGCCGTTTAATATCTGCATTTAAATGTTAAGAAAGGGAGACAAAGTAACTGGTAGCGCATTATCGGACGTAAACACGGTTACTTAAAATAGATATCAGTGTCTATTCCGTGTGATGGTTGCCGTTCATTTTTCACGCGGGACAAGACAGATTGATAGAAGTTTTGCAGCTCTCCGTGTCACCTAACAACTTCAGTTGATAGGTGAGATTAAGATGATGACAAGAAAGAACCGGTGTTACATCTTTATCATGCTCTTGTATTTTTGGTTAAATATTTTTGTTTATTGTGAATGTCACAGCTGCTTGTTTCCACTCCATTCTGTCTGTTTATTTAATGTTTATGTCTTTTGTTTTTGCAATCTTATGTTTAATTGAGTTGATTGCAACAGTTAATGTTTATTGCATCAACGCAAATCTGTCATGAATGTTGTATGTTTGTGTCTTGTTATATTGTATGTGTGATATTTTCCAAAACTTTAATTGTGTTGGTGCTGTTGTTGTTTGTTTTGGCGTATTTCTCTTTCTTTGTTGTGTGTCCTCATCTCGTTGTTTTGCTTGATTTTGTTAACTGCAAATTTTGTTATTACTATTGTTACGGCGTGCAATTTTGTGGACTATCAATTATAAAATAAAATGGGGCCTACTATCAAATATAAAACAACACGAGGCCTACTGTCAAATATAAAACAATATGAGGCCTACTGTCAAATATAAAATAAATTGGGCCTACTATCAAATATAAAACAACACGAGGCCTACTATCAAATATAAAACAACACGAGGCCTACTGTCAAATATAAAACAATATGAGGCCTACTGTCAAATATAAAATAAATTGGGCCTACTATCAAATATAAAACAACACGAGGCCTACTATCAAATATAAAACAATATGAGGCCTAGTGTCAAATATAAAACAGTACAAGGCCTACTGTCAAATATAAAACAACACGAGGCCTACTATCAAATATAAAACAATATGAAGCCTAGTGTCAAATATAAAACAGTACAAGGCCTACTGTCAAATATAAAACAACACGAGGTTTACTGTCAAATATAAAACAATATACCGTCTACTGTCAAATATAAAACAACACGAGGCATACTGTCAAATATAAAATAAAATAGGGCCTACTATCAATTACAAAATAAAATTAGGCCTACTATCAAATATAAAACAACATGAGGCCTACTGTCAAATGTAAAACAATATGAAGCCTACTGAAAAATATAAAACAATATAAGGCCTACTTTCAAATATAAAAAAAAAGATGCCTTCTGTCAAATATAAAACAATATGAGGCCTACTGTTAAATATAAAATAAAATTGGGCCAACTGTGAAATATAAAATAAAATTGAGCCAACTATCAAATATAAAATAAAATAGGGCCTACTATCAAATAAAAAAAACTAATTTGTGCATAAAATCAAATGTGAGACAAAATGGGGCTAACATTCAAATATTAAAAACCAAATGGGGTCTGCAATAAAATATTTAACAAGTATGGCCTACATTCAAATGTAAAAACAAAATTATCTATTCCAGAGTAAACTGGGTCGCATCGAATCTCAATCTGTGTATTGACCGATACCGCAGTCGATTCTGGCGAGGCGAAATACAAAACCAGGCAATTGACTTCTCATGTCAAAACAGCGGAATTGGAAATGGTTTGCATCGATGAGCTGGCTTATATTCCCTGATCCATTTTCTGGGCCGATGGTTGTGCTTTCAGAACTCTACAGAAATGGCATTGTAGAGACTACGCAGTGTTAGAGATGAGGTTTTTGATATATCCAAGGGATAATAATGGTTGCATAGATGTGAGACTTATCGACGGACGGCTTAGCTATTACCAGAGAGCTGTATGGATCATAACGAGAGATTGTATAAATATGTGTTCGGAAAATTTGAAGACATTTCAGAATGTCTCTCTTCCTACAATCGTACCTGCATTCTAAATAATGTTATTTGTTCAGCGGTCTCTTGTAGACGTCTCGGCTCAATGAGTTGTCAACTGAAGGCAAAGAGGCAAAGTACGGTTAAACAAATAAAGATAAAATACGGTATTTATGTTTTAACGCTGTAAAAAAGCAAAAACAAAATCATGGAAATTATCAGCGCTATCATCCGTTCTTGCCATAGTGACTCTTTGAATGATTATGTCTGTGACAGCAACTAGCATAAAGCCACTGTCACACTGTGAGCCTGTAGTTAGAGGCGGCCAATAGTACATAGATAGAACCTGCGCTAAGGAAGGAGACTCATAACATTTTACAGATGACATTCGCACAATTCATACGCCTGCTGAATGTAGAAAGTTTTAAAAATAGACATTCCATTTATGATTCACGACTAAACGTTCGAATAACTTGGTTTCCGGGAAATAATTAAATGAAGAAAACCATTTGGCTGTAACCACCAACGACTGTCGACATTTTAATCATGAAATAATATTTACTTTTCAGTTTCCCACACAAAACTGAGCATTAACTTTGATGTGAATATTCACAATAACAGAATGCCAGCTTCTCTTGATCAAATAGCCGTATCTTTAGGTGATTCAATCGTTTACTACTATCGATACGGAGCTGTCCAACCACTACATTTTTAATCTGATCGATTATATTTGTATCAACAAGAAACGGAGGGCAAGCCCTGCAGGGAACGTGTTTTATAAACTGAATGGCTAAAACAGTTTAATTAATTTTTTGTTAGTGTAGTGCTTCCAAGAGTGACATGTATATCAAAGCGGGCTGGTGTACCAAACTAGAAATTCAAAGCACTCGTTCGTGCAGAAACATTTTCTTTGTCATTCATCCATTGCTTTTCCTTGGGGATAAACAAGAATTGCAGAAAAGACTTGCAAGGATCGAATTAAATGTCATCAGCAAACTGAACTGTTTATCACGTGATCAATGGGTTGCCAGAGAGTCATTTGGGGGGAAAAGACAACCAATGAAGAGTGATATTAAACTATGAACAAACATTCAGAAAGTGACAAGTATTCTGTGCAACAAATAATTGTCAACAGAAGTGCATAACACAGTTTTTTATTGTTATGTAGAACCATTAATATTATTATAGGCAGCTGAATCATGGGCAATCATTAACAAAGTATAAAGAATACTGGAAGGAAAAGAGATGTTATTTTAAATATAAAGTCAAGAATTTCGTTTTCAGCAAAGAAGATTAGTATGTTCTGAGTAAGGCATGTCCAAAAAAACAACTGATTATGCACATTCGTACAAACAAAACAGATTTCACACATCAGATCAAACACAACTGATTTTAAAATACACGTCAGAACAAACACAGCTAATTACACACACAATATTAGACACAACTGATTATACACATCATATCAAACATAAATGATTACACACACCAGAATAAACACAACTGATTACACACATTACTGATTACACACATAATATCAGACATAACTGATTACATACATGATAATAAAGACAACTGGTTACACACATAATATCATACATAACTAATTACACACATTAGAGCAAACACAAGTGATTACACACATAATATCAGACATGTTATGGGAGGTAAGACCAGAATGCTGAGTTACTTACATTCGTCTTGACCCAAATTCTTGAGCCACTGATCCAAGGTAACTCGGGATAAGAGTGAGATTCTTCTTCTTCTTCGTTCCCAATCTCCCACTACCAAACCCTGAAAGGTCTTAAGTAGCAGAATGTAGTCCAGAGAACGGAATGCGTTGTGTCGTAGTTTACAGCTTGGCTGCGATATTTGCACCTTTCGGTCCAACACATCCAACTTCAGCAATCATTTTTTTAGTACCGGTTTAGCATTCCCTCTTCGATCGCTTCTCCTTAGCCAGTCTGCCCTGCTGCAGCCTGTTATCCAGGATCACCGCGTGGATGTGTAGAAGTGTCTTGGCAGCTCTGGTTCGCCGGCCCTGACTCTAGCAGTCAGCTATGGGTCACTGACCACTGCAGCTCATGCGCTGCTCAGCATCTTGATCCCAGAGTGAGATTGATGGCCAGCACATATCTGTGCTCACTATAATCCTCATACAGCGCACATCATATTATTAAGATAAGAGTGAGATTGATGACCAGCACATATCTGTCCTCACTATAATCCTCATACAGCGCACATCATATTATTAAGATAAGAGTGAGATTGATGACCAGCACATATCTGTCCTCACTATAATCCTCATACAGCGCACATCATATTATTAAGATAAGAGTGAGATTGATGACCAGCACATATCTGTCCTCACTATAATCCTCATACAGCGCACATCATATTATTAAGATAAGAGTGAGATTGATGACCAGCACATATCTGTCCTCACTATAATCCTCATATAGCGCACATCATATTATTAAGATAAGAGTGAGATTGATGACCAGCACATATCTGTCCTCACTATAATCCTCATACAGCGCACATCATATTATTAAGATAAGAGTGAGATTGATGACCAGCACATATCTGTCCTCACTATAATCCTCATACAGCGCACATCATATTATTAAGATAAGAGTGAGATTGATGACCAGCACATATCTGTCCTCACTATAATCCTCATACAGCGCACATCATATTATTAAGATAAGAGTGAGATTGATGACCAGCACATATCTGTCCTCACTATAATCCTCATACAGCGCACATCATATTATTAAGATAAGAGTGAGATTGATGACCAGCACATATCTGTCCTCACTATAATCCTCATACAGCGCACATCACATTATTAAGATAAGAGTGAGATTGATGACCAGCACATATCTGTCCTCACTATAATCCTCATACAGCGCACATCATATTATTAAGATAAGAGTGAGATTGATGACCAGCACATATCTGTCCTCACTATAATCCTCATACAGCGCACATCATATTATTAAGATAAGAGTGAGATTGATGACCAGCACATATCTGTCCTCACTATAATCCTCATACAGCGCACATCATATTATTAAGATAAGAGTGAGATTGATGACCAGCACATATCTGTCCTCACTATAATCCTCATACAGCACACATCATATTATTAAGATAAGAGTGAGATTGATGACCAGCACATATCTGTCCTCACTATAATCCTCATACAGCGCACATCATATTATTAAGATAAGAGTGAGATTGATGACCAGCATGATCGTATCGCGGGCTTCAACCTGTATCAAAAACCAGTCACCGTTTCACCCCTTTGGAAATGTACCAATATAAAGATATTAAATAATTTTATTTTTTTTAAACTGTCGTACGACATTTTTCCCATTGCTGGGATAGTCGATGGGTTTCGAAGGATGATGACTACAGACCGCTTTGCCACTGCTGTCCCCATGTCGTGTGCTGGCTATGTTTGTTTATTTCATTCCCGACAGAAAAGCAACATAAACCATACCAGGGATTCGAACCGCTGCCCTCCTTGTCGGCAGGCAGGCCTTCAAACCATTCGGCCACGCGCTCCTCTATATATAAGAACATTAACATCCAAAAGGATGGTCATCATTACTTTCCCAGCGGTGGATACCTGTGTTTTGAATTATTTCTTAGCCAGACACGACGGGTGCTTCCATTGTATCGGCTGTCTCTTACTCTCTGGTTTGTACTGGTGCACCCAGGACTTGTCTCCTGTCACGATTTTGTAGAGAAAAACATCTTCACTATCATGACGCACCACTTGCTCCTGACAAATAATTTTCTGTCTCGATTCTAATCACCGGACAGTAGCTTTTGGACACACCTGCTACACACTTTCCTATAACCGAGGTCATCATGGACAATTTGTGTGCCAAGGGCAGTGACTCATGTTGAAACCTACGGCTGTTTCATCAATAGTAACTCGCAAGTTCCACGGAATAGCTGGTCGATCTGCTGTTTCACTGTGCCAGTTGCTACGCCTGCTGGTCTACCTCACATGTAGCGGTTCCCACGCCTGCTGATCGCCTCCCGCGTAGCGGTTCCCATTCCTGCTGGTCGTCTCCCGAGTAGCGGTTCCCCCGCCTGCTAGTCTCCCTCCCGCGTAGCGGTTCCTCCGACAGCTGGTCTCCCTCCGCGTAGCGGTTCACCAGACAGCTGGTCTCCCTCCCATGTAGCGGTTCTCCCGCCTGCTAGTCTCCCTCTCGCGTAGCGGTTTCCCTGACAGCTGGTCTTCCTCCGCGTAGCGGTTCCCCCGACAGCTGGTCTCCCTCCACGTAGCGGTTCCCACGCCTGCTGGTCTCCCTCCCATGTATGGGTTCCCCCACCTGCTAGTCTCCCTCTCGCGTAGCGCTTCCCCTGACAGCTGGTCTCCCTCCGCGTAGCGGTTCCCACGCCTGCTGGTCTCGCTCCCGCGTAGCGGTTCATCAATTACATTTTGTTTTCCATTTGGTTTCCACCCTAACCATGAATGAATTCACTGATCTCTGACTCAAACAACTGTCTATGTATTGGACCTTCATTCTTCTGTAGATCTCAGTCAGTTTAACACTCTCTGGTCACACACAAAAATTAACATCTCGTTGTTCTTTCCCGCTGCAAGTCGACAGTGGGACGGCTATGATGTTAGCTACATTGCGCATGCGCATGCTGCTCCATCGTCACAATCCTTACAATTATATTGCTAAAGAGCCATTGTGTCTCATAAAATACAATATTCCGCTATACCAACTCTTTCATGCACTTTGTAATAAAATTGCTGTTCCTTAATGAATGTCCGTCGTATCTACTTCCTGTGTAGCAAAGTCGTTCACATCTCTTCACTCTCGTCAGACCTGTAGATCATCAATATCTTTCAGAAGCTATCAAAAGGCATGAATACCAATGTAGTTGGCTTCAAATATACATCCCAGACACTCTCCACATCCACACCCCCTCCCCCCCTCTACCCCCACCTTGGTGCTTGTGCGAACTCCCTCCTACGTTTAATTCCATGTTCCTGCAGACTCGTGATTACCGGTTCATCGATTACGTGTCATCATTAAACATGCAATCATTTGGTAATGCTGTGTATGTACCCCTTATCAATGTCTAATGACCCAAC
Organism: Ariolimax columbianus; assembly: GCA_036924085.1. Taxonomy (NCBI): domain Eukaryota; kingdom Metazoa; phylum Mollusca; class Gastropoda; order Stylommatophora; family Arionidae; genus Ariolimax; species Ariolimax columbianus. The sequence goes on along the minus strand of JAVGWX010000003.1, from coordinate 128,894,254 downwards.
CAGAAGTGTTCTACAAGCTAGCGGAACAGTTTTGCAATACCGTGTAGACCTATACAAGCCCATGAACGTTAGAAAACTTTTTGTAAGCTATTACATCATTATGTTGAAGCTACGCGCTCTGTATGATTATAAATTGATCATGAAATTGGGGACAAGGATAACATTAACGTAATGACACATAATATATATACATTTTTCAATAAGTGAACGCCAACTTTTGAAAACATGGTATTCCTAAAAGTGAAAGTTATCGCCAAGCGAGAGGAAACTGTTAAAGTGGAAACAATTAGAGTAATTATGTTTAAGCAGTGATAAACGTCAGGATCGTTGGAGCAAGGAAAATAGGATGATTGTCCTTCTTCAAGCGTGTCATTAAATGCTACTACAGTTGGTTCAGACATATGTTCTGTTCGATTTTGTTAATATGTATCGTAATAACTCATTAACTTATCAACTTGAAATTGTTCTTGTACCCATATTTTCCATTACGACGTGAATGTGTTATGCAGAAATGCTACGTGTGCTACAGGGATTTATCAGAACAGAGTGTTCCTTTTCTACTATTTTCATGAGACCATAATTCTCGTTCATAAACACACTTTACAACTTCCGTAAATTGATAGTACTATAGAGTCGAAGGAGTATCTTCATTTATCATATGGGTATGAGTTAAACGCACTAACAACACCAAAAGCCATCACTACTGTACGAAAACCTACTTGGAGGCAGGATATATTTCCAGAGGTGGTAGAAAATATACCAGGTATTGCAAACAAAAACTGCCAGACCGAAAAAGAAAGGAGAGACACTACCCTAAGCTTCATAACGAAAAGCTACCCAAGCATGGACTGGACCCATGCATACACCGACGGTTCTGTAACAAACACTACACAGAACGGAGGGGCAGGAGCATTCCTGAACCTACCAAATGGCAGAAAAATAACACTGTCATTCGCTACTGGTAAGTACACAAGCAATTTCAGAGCGGAGGCAGAGGCACTGAGGGCGGCAGTGGAAGAGATGGTAACACACAGTGAAAATGAGAGCCATATAGTCCTGCTGACAGATGCTCTCGCCGTAGTCACAGCGCTAAAAAGCCAGAAAAACACTGAGCTTAATGACTTAAGAGCAGCACTCTGCAAACTGTGCCAGCAGTCCGCACCAAAAAGGGTAGTGGTACAGTGGGTTCCGTCACACTGCAACATCCAAGGCAACGAGGAGGCAGACAGACTGGCAAAAGAAGGTGCAAGGCTACCACAAACAGATACCAGTATGACGTACGAAGAGTCAAAACGGCTTATCAAAGCCAGATACATGACCAAATGGGAAACCGAACATACTGGTTACACCAAAAACGATGCCTATTACCAGTTGAACCGAAGAGAGCAGGTCGTTGTCTTCAGACTTCGCACTGGCCACAACAGACTGAGGTACCACCTATTCAACAAATTGAAGATAGGGTGTACCGACGAATGCCCGTGCGGTACTGGTAAAATGACCACTGAACATCTGCTGCAGAACTGCCCGACATACGAGGATCAGAGAGAGCAGATGTGGCCATTGCCAGTGGAACTGCAAGACAAGCTCTATGGTAGTGGCGAGAGTCTCAGGATGACCGCCGCTTTTTTCGAAAAAATAATGGTTACTGTCTGACTGTGTACGCAGAAGAAGAAGATATGGGTATGAGTAAATAAGTTCTCGTTATAAATTTGCTTTGATGTTTGTAATATATAGATTTCCAGTTAGAGGTGGATGCTGAAAACAAAGTGTTATGGCTAATGTTTGTGTTTTTTGTGTCAGTGTTTCTTTTCATTAAATGTTCTGTTCCAAGCCTCACGATAAGTTCTATCATGTATTATTTATTGTCATGTTTGCCTTAAATACACATATACGTATAATGTACTAACATGTACTCAAATTCAAATCACTTAAAGAGATAGATGACTATTGTCATCTGAATGAATCACAAACCATCTTACTGCCAACTATTATCTTCCTCTTTCTCGACATGTTACTCAAATTAAACCCAATTATTGTTTGTCAGTGTCTGAGATGGTAGCATTTGCAATTTTGTTTCTTTACATCTGACAGTTTCAATGTTTTGTGCCACCTGCCGCCTGTCATTTCACCTCTGCCCAATCTAATTATATAGGATTTGAGTGTGAATGGTACCATGTCAGTCTTAAACATCTATTACCATGCTCCTGGAATAATTTGCCATTTTGAAAGAATTTTGTCCTGTGTATTATTTACAAATGGCAGGAATTTTGATTTGAGGTACATTTAAGTAAATCGTAATGTGCTTCTTTGTTTGTGCTTCTTAGTACTTGGTGATGTCGGGGCTTAATCTACCAGTACCGCTGAATTATGGTATGAAGCATTGTGCGTTAACATACAGGATGGTCTATCTAATGACGGAAGTACAGTTTTCTCATTGCACTCGATATTTATCTCTATTACGTCTTTATAAATTGAAAATAACTATGATAACAACGTAGTACCCTAAATGTCCTAAATTTGTGGCGCATCTCGACACTTTCAGACCAATAGTAGTGAGCGTTTACGATGTTGGTAGAAACACATCCATTATGAATGTCCTTTCCCACACATGGCCTTGATTTACTGTCAGGTCAGGTCAGATCATCCCGTAATCAGTGAAGTCGTTCGGGCATACATGAAGACATCCTTACAACCCCTCGCCACTCTTCTCTGTCAGCAGCCGCTGCCTGTGCCTCTTCTGGTCGGAGATTGGTTCATTCTTTTCTGTTGTCCTCCCACCTCTTTCTAGACAGCCTCTTCGTCGTCTGCCTTGCACCTGTCGTGCAGGATCGTATTTGCAAGACCATTTTATCTCGATATGTGACCGTACTAAGCGAGTTGCCTTCTTTTGACAGTTGCCATATTGCTGTTGTAATTCTATCTCGTATTTCTTCATTTGTTACTCGATCTTTATCTAGCAAAGACATACATTTTTATATAGCCCAAATAAGCTAAAAGGCATCCTAATTATTGCATTTGACTGGAATAAAAAATTTTACATAATATCGATCCTACAATAAACGAAAATTATATATTTTCATCAATTTATATCTCATAACTGCTGAGATATATTATTTTCAAGATAGACATGTATTTCTGAATGCAATATAACAGGAATGTGCATGTACAAAGCAACCTTTTGATGTCGAATAATGTTCACAGAAATAAATATTACAAGAGCTCACCAAGTCATTTTGTTAGGCTTCTGTAGTATGTCATGTGCTGTAGTGACCTTATGATTTGCAAGGCGGGCGATGGAGACAAGATGTAATTAATTATATGCAGATGCATACCAAAAATAACATAAAATAGTTGTTATCAAAACCTGAAAAATTACTTATAGTTAATGATAAGTACATTTAGATAGAAAATTTATTAGAAAGGATAAACGATGTACGTCACGGATAATGGCTGACACCGGCTGTACCCTAGTTTTTTTCAGTTTTTTTCGTGGATTTTCGAAATGCATACCGTTGTTTCTCAATGTCGTGCTGGTTAACTTCTGTTTATGCATCGCTCCAATGCGTCTTCATATGGATTTGCAGTGCTAGATACGCCTATTAGGATAAATGCGACGAACTGCGTGTGTATGTGGCCTGTTCAATTGATGACGTCAACGCAATTTAGACACATGATGTTTACTGTCGTTCGATCACTGCATGTTAGACTTCAAGTTGATGGGCTTTGTTTGCCAGTAGCGGATTGGGACACCTTGTTTAACAACTACCCAAAAACTATGACATTCCAAGACCATGAAAGGACATGAACTGCACCTGCCCAGAAACAGTACATAGGAAAACTTCAGAAAATTAACTATTTATATGAGACATTTTAAGTTTCAAGGCGATGCGACATAGAGACGAGTGCTTACAGAGAGGTTAGCCAGGATTACAATTTTGATCAAACTAGAAGATTATGGTGTACAAGGCTAGCTAGTTTCTAAAATATAATCACTGTATCTAACGAGTATAAACGTCGTAAGAACGGCCGATAGTGTCACAGATGCTTTTGAAATCACTACCGATGTGAGACAGTAGTGTGGGATTTCTCCTCTATTGTTAAACATTTACATGGACAAACTCGCATTAGAAACCATTAATATTTAGACATTAGAAGTAGAACTAAACTCAATACACGAATCGCTCTTTACAGATGATCACTATGTTGTGCGACGTTGAAAATAAACTGCAAATTCACATTTACGCACTTGCGACAACATGTGCTAAATACAATCTGTGAATGAACGAGACGACATTAGAAACCTGGGTCACTCAACACAAGTGTCAATGATATTGCTGTTCGACAGGTCGATAACCTCAAGTACTTTTTTTGGCCCACTTATTATTTTGTTCGACAGGTAAATCGAGACCAGGTGTCAGAAAGCATCAACCGTGACTTATCAGCTGTCACCAAGTGCTTAGGCAACCGTGCCTTATCAGCTGTCACCAAGTGCTTAGGCACCTGTGCCTTATCAGCTGTCACCAAATGCTTAGGAACCCGTGCCTTAGTATGACAACAGAGCAGAAGATGATAAACAATATATGTATGCCGACTCTGTGCTACCAGTGTCAACAATGACTTCTGTACATGGCGCGAAAGAGCAAACTTTCGATTTGTGAAAAAAGTGTTTGAGGAGATCATCGATGTTGCCAGGAAAGACAGAATGCGGAACGACGACATGCGCAGTACGGTCGAAACTATGTCTTGTGCAGAATACATTCCCGGGCCAAAATACGTTGGTTGGGTTGGACCAAAATAGCCAAACTAACGTTACCTTTGGATTTTTTCTAATCACATAAGATATGTACAAGAAGAGCGATTAACCACCTTCCCATAAAAGCAAAAACTACATATCTTGAACGCTTACTTCCAGAAACCTGCCAGGAACAAGTTGACATGGCACACCCCAAACTGGGAAACTAAGTCTGACACTCACTTCGTGCTGAGTAGCAATATCAAATTAGTTGGTAACGTAGAAGGCTTGCATCGACTAAATATAAACAGCTGTGACAGTGTCAGATGTCAGGGATTCAGTGTCAGGAGTCATGAATTCAATTCAGGGGGTCCGCAGGGATCTCGACTGAATCCCAATCATGATCCAGAACCCACGTCCAACTTGGTCACTCAAAGCTAACTGTAACTTGGAAATTGGAACTAATTGTCGCTTGGTAGTAAGCAAGCAGATGAAGGAATAAATAAAGACATAACGCCTGGGGTTCAGACAAGAGGTTAGGTGCATCCACCAATTCCAACAAAGCCGGCCTGGTTCCGAAATGAACATTTTTTTATTGTCTTGAAATCAGGTCAAGGGAAATTGTTATTTGCTCAGAATTATTGTCGTTAATTATCAAGGGGTCATTATCCATAATTAGTGCGTGCGCTCTGAAGGTTGGACAATGCATGATTCAGAATGATAGTGGGGGAAGTAACAGGATAATTGTCCATGGAAGGAGGTGGTGGCATTTTGGAGTGAGAGTAGTGGTCCAGAGATAGAGAGCTGGCGTATTAGTTATCAGACCAGAAAGAAGCTGTCACCCGCATGTGTCCACTGCATGAGGACTTTGATACCACTTGACCTGTAATCAGCGCGGCTATAAGGTAAGGTAAGGTTTAAGGAGACAGTTTAGTAGTGATGTACAAGACATTTCAAGAGATTTTGGCTGGAAAGACTACTGTAAAATCAGGGGATTGCACTACATCGTCTTTGAAAGACACGGTAGTCTGCTTCCAGCAGAGAGAGATATTTAGAGACAAGGCGACCCCTGGTACATATTCTGATTTTGCAGCGTGAACTAGATAAGTAGTGGAAACTTCGGGTTGGGCCTGACAATCGTGAATGGTTTCAAAATATTCAGTGAATGCAAAGTCTTGCACTAATCGCCTTTGAATATACTGGAGTCTAATCCCAACAAGCATCTGTCGAACGTCAGTGGGTCTCGATAATTGTTCGTGCACGATAGTCAGATGTGTTCGTGAGTCCATATCACAGATAAAAGCACAGGTGTAGGCAAGACAGCCAAAACTGGTCGAAGTCTCGAACGTCTCATTATCACAAAACACTGGAGCTGTAACCGGCTGCGGGTCTACATTGCTCTGCTGTTCATTATGGATGCCGCCAGACCACGGATTTGCCTGGAATTCTCACTTGTCGACGACTTACGCTTGTGTTCACGGAAACAGGTTGTTGTTTTCCATTTGGAATGATTAATTCGTTCTTTTATTTGTGGGTGTTTTCGTCATTCTGATTACCGTGGTCTGGACATCGGCTATGAATTGAACTACGCTTAATTGTATTTCACAGTCTAGTTCACACGGCTGAATTTTGCGAAATTAACGCACTTCGCCCTAGCTGCAAACAGTATCGGTTTTGGTGTGTGAAATTTAGACACGACTATAATGGACTGAAATCAGCCCGGGAACAATGCCCAGCTCACTCACACGCTGAGTGCGGTTATGGGAAAGGCACGACACATAACGTTAGATGTCACCCACCCCCTCCGCTGCCTTGCGAAATACCTGCTTCGGGAGTAAATCCTGAAGAAAAATCTGCATCCTGTGCCATCTCCAGTCGTCTCGATAACATCTTGTCAGGACCAGAGATTGAGGTTGACAAAAGGCAGTTTCGTCCTCACTTTAATCCAAATGACAGCGCAAGTTACCCATTTCCGCGGACACAGAAAAAGACTGTTCCCGCGGCTGATTAAAGAGAGTGATCTTCATACATTGTGATGAACGAACGAACTATAGCCCAGGGACCAGGTATCACATCCCCTCACACGTGGGCGATATCTTTTCTTATACAACGGAGACTTGATTGACTGAAGCGGCCTGACTGTCAGAGGACCGACGCGCTACAAGACACGTTGACCACAAGACCTTAAGACGTTACTTAGAAATAAGTTGCTTTTCTTAGATAGAGCAGAGATTATGTTAGGACCTAGTACAGAACCAGATTTTCATGACGGGAACCATCAGGTCAAGTATCGAAACCTATAGAAAGAGAATTTCAATAGAGAAAGATGAGACTGAAAGGGATGTAGCCTTATTCAGTTATATAAATAAATGAATATCTCTGTATTTTTGTGAATAATACGTTTTTGTTGTTTCATTCGTGTTTTATCTCCTTCTTCTTTTCTACTACTGCTCTTGCATTGAGGCTTTGCAGAGATCCGGAATGCGTAGATTTATTGTTATCGCCAAGTGTTAGGATTGTGCTGTCGTCAGGTGTAACTTCTAGAGAGTGTCAGAGATACCCTCGATTCAATGTTGATCCACTTGCTCGTGGACCGATGATCTGCACACTGTTCCCGCTATCTGTCTTAGTGTAGTGTTGCGGATTTGGTCCGGGATTGTCTTTCTGGCTGCACTTCTCACACAGCGCATCTCCCAGCTCCGGATCTTACTCTTATATGTTTCTAGTAAAGGCCAAGATTGACATTAGTAACGCAATGTAGGAATAAATAGTGCATTTATCAGCCTCCTATTAGTTGAAAGAAGGACAGACTTCTAGGGAGTTTCAAAATTGGTGCAATTTAACAGTGGACACTGTTCGACTTCTTAATTTGATGTGCGATATGTCTGTCCCCTCTGCCACCATCAGTGAACATACGAGTACTACATAGGTATTTGAACTCCCTTACTTGCTTGATACTAATGTCACTGATGTAGAAACTTCTCAGCACGTGTTCACGCTATATCCACATAGTCATTGTCTTGTCTGTGCTGATCTTCATGTCATATTCGTTACTAGCGACATGGAGATAGGCCAGGTGATGTTGTAGGTCTTCTCCAATATTCGTTACTAGCGACATGGAGATAGCCCAGGTGATGTTGTAGGTCTTCTCCAATATTCGTTACTAGCGACATGGAGATAGGCTAGGTGATGTTGTAGGTCTTCTCCAATATTCGTTACTAGCGACATGGAGATAGGCCAGGTGATGTTGTAGGTCTTCTCCAATATTCGTTACTAGCGACATTGAGATAGGTCAGGTGATGTTGTAGGTCTTCTCCAATATTCGTTACTTGCGACATGGAGATAGGTCAGGTGATGTTGTAGGTCTTCTCCAATATTCTTTACTAGCGACATGGAGATAGGTCAGGCGATGTTGTAGGTCTTCTCCAATATTCGTTACTAGCGACATGGAGATAGGTTAGGTGATGTTGTAGGTGTTCTCCAATATTCGTTACTAGCGACATTGAGATAGGCCAGGTGATGTTGTAGGTCTTCTCCATTTTGATAAAGGTTGACCGGATCATCAGCAAACAACAGTTCATTAAGGGACTCTTCATGTGGATTATCCTACTGTGTCATTGTATTGATATAAATTATGAATAAAAGGGAAGAAAGAACACGCCTCTGTCGTACACCACTGAGCACTTGAAACCAATTTGTCATACCGGCATTCGTTCGTACTGCACTTTCGCTATTTAAGTACAAGACGCAAATGCAATCCAGTAATTGACCGTCCAACCCAAATTCCTCCATTAACTTCCATAACCTTCATCGGCTTACCCGTTCAAATGCCTTTTTTCTGTTCAATGAAGGCCAAGTGGAGTTTATTATTGTATTATATGGCTTCTTTCGCTTAACTACCTGGGCGTAAAAATAGCATCCGTTCATCTTCTGCTTTTCCGGAATCATGATTGGGAATCACTGAGCAGTGGCTCCACAATAGCTCGACCTCGCTGATCAAGGATCCGTGCGAAAGTGTTGCCGACATGACTCAGGAGTGATATGCCCCTATAAGAGCTGCAATCTTTTTTTCTGCTCTTGGTTTTTACAAATAGGTACCACCACCGCTATACCAACAACCAGGTACATTCCCTTCAATCTACGCCTGATTAAAGATCTTTGTGAGCGATCTTACCCCTACATCGTGCTTATATGGCATCTACCTATATATTGTCTACAATCTGGGGCTTTGTAATTAGGGCTTCTTCTAACTGCCTCTCTTACTTCTTGCCCGAGTATTACTCTGTCGTTATGCGCAATATATTTCTGAATGTGTACCAATGAATGGTGTTGTACAAATTCCAAAGCGACATCTGATCGTGCACTTTGGACAAGGGAACGAAATACTCCTCCCACCTTCCTCCTATCTGTCCAGGTTCATAGATTGGTTGCCCCTCGTTGTCATTGACTACCGTGTAAGGACTATATTGTTAATCTCTGTGAAAAAAAATAAATGGAAGATGTTGAACATAGCTCACTCAGTATCTTCCAACACTTCTTCCATACTGGCTTTACTTCTAGGCTGCTTAAATGAGGTATAGTGTTCTGACTGAGATCACCTCCATTTCTTAAAAGAATTATCTTGTCTTTGACTGCCGATTTCACACTTTAATTCCACCATTTCGTCCGTTTCTTTCTAATTTCCCCTTTTCTAGTTGTACCACACTCGTTAGTCAAAACATTCAATATGTTGCATTTGTTCCTCTATTGTATCTCAATTTGCCATGCTTTCAAATTTCACCTGCAATTGCTGTTTGATGTTTTCCCGTACTAACAAATCTGTCACACATCTTGAATTAACTACTTCATTTCAGCAAGTGCCGCGTATAGTACGTTACACACTCTGACGAAACTAAAGCACAACTGGACGATGGTCCAGGACTAGGAATCGTCTTGCAATCTATGACACACTGATGATTGCGCACACTGAATAGAATTACATGTATTTGAGTTGACGTCTTCAGATCGCCCGATGTATACCCTGTCTGTGTCTGACTGTCGAGGTTGAAAAAAAAGTACTCATAATAATAACCCATTATCCACATAAAGGTCTGATAGTTGTTCACCATTAGAGTTGACCCCCCCCCCCCCACCCCCCCGTGTCATTATGTGGTGGTCCAATATGTAAATCCCAAGTATTCCTGCACACACACACACACACACACACACCCCCCACATCTCCCCTCCCAACCTTCCCGTTGAAATACCCATTATTATCAACTCACCCGTGCCTTTGACTCGGTGTAAGGCATAAGAAAATTCACTAAAAAATGGTTCCTTTTTCTAGTGAGGATAACTATCGCTATACGACGCATACACTTGTACGATAGTCAGTATCTTTGCATTTTCGTGTAGTCGAATTAGTAGTATACTTTCAGACACATAGTTAATGAAAACTAATGATGCTTGCTGCATCCAGTGCATGCATTATAAATCCAACCACACTTGTTTTGAGATAGGAAATATTTATAATACTAAGCGAGATAAGTTGACTGACTATACGACACGGTAACGAAAGGTTGCAGTGTAGAGTGGGTCTTGTCAATCTTTTCATACCTGGCGCCCACTATTACAACTTTCGAGAGGGTACATTTTCCTTAACGCCCACTACATTCTAAATTGTAGAACATCCGTCGATTGCCCACTGAGTCTGTGTATTTTGCATGTTTTTAATACAGGAAGTAATTATTCTGCTTCCGCCTACCTGAAAGCTAAACCCGCCCATTAGTGGGCGACAGCGGCCAAGGTGAAGAGCACTTGGGTAGAGGATAGCATAATTGGGTTGAGGGGTTCTGGTCCACATCGATCACTGACCAGTTAGAGCAACCATGAATATGAACACTTTTCCTCATAAAAGATGGCTGTAGGTTCCAAAGCTCGTGATGCTTTTAGGAAAACAGAACCAATTCGGAGACAGTAGTGGCCGTTCACAGGATCTCTACATGTCATCTGAGACGATTGATGGGAAAGCTAAATAAGTGCGTCACAGCGCCGAAGTACCTAACTCAATCAAATGCAGTGGATTAGTGATGACAACGAGAAGAAGGCTCAAAGATAGTGGCGGGCTCAATCAAATGTAGCTTCATGAACTGAAGAAGCAGATCAGACGCAGACTCAAAGGATAATATTATCTACATAGATTGCAACAGCTGATCAAAGCATCTGCTACAAGACGAAACGTAATCAATTGTACAAAAGATCGTCATCCGTCGAAGTTTCTTATGACATTACTAAAGAATGAAGTACATGCCACGGTGACGCATAGAGCAGAAATAGAGGGATAGTGTAAGAGATATTACACGGACTTCTCCGAATCAAAGGTTGTAGTTAACAATAGATCGACTAATACGGAATAAGTGCCGATATCCAAGATCGAAAAGGATTAATGGTGCATGCGATCGCAAACTAAAAATGAGAAAAATCACCAAGACTAGATGTAATCACAACAGAAGTAAGTCAGACTAAAGTGGAAACATTGGCAGACAGCTACATAAACTATTCAACAATGAAATGGAAGTCAAATCCCTGACTAAAAACAATTTTGGTCCACAAAAAGCAGTGAGGCTAGCAAACTGCCATCTTATTGATTATGTTTAGAGAAACCTCTTGAGACTACCTACTATACGCGATGTTTGCATTTAGCAGATTAAATATAGTCGACTAGGTTTCAAATGAAAGTTTATAAATGTTTTCTCAAATATTGGAGTATGTGATACACGAAATAAACGACTGAATGACTCGCTATCACAAATGGGTTCAGAAACAGATGAAATAGATTTCATGTCATTGAACAGTTATTACATGTTGTTAATAAAAGGATCATTCAATGTTAGTAGGGTAAAAAAAACACATTGAAAACGGCACTTTCTAGAACTAATTCATGCCATGGTGCTTTGAATACATATATACACAAAGTGCTGGCTTCTTGTTGTTTGACGATACTCGTGATTGGTTGTTGTTGTTGTTTCTGTTTGGGGCATAAATGTGTTGGGTCGTTGTTGTTGTTGTTGTTGTTGTTGTTGTTGTTGTTTCTGTTTGGGACAAAAACGTATTGGGCCGCTGTTGTTGTTGCTGTTGTTGTTTCTGTTTGGGGCATAAACGTGTTGGGTCGTTGTTGTTGTTGTTGTTGTTTCTGTTTGGGGCATAAACGTGTTGGGTCGTTGTTGTTTCTGTTTGGGGCATAAACGTGTTGGGTTGTTGTTGTTGTTGTTGTTTCTGTTTGGGGCATAAACGTGTTGGGTCGTTGTTGTTGTTGTTGTTGTTGTTGTTGTTATTGTTTCTGTTTGGGGCAAAAACGTGTTAGGTCGTTGTTGTTGTTGCTGTTGTTGTTTCTGTTTGGGGCAAAAACGTGTTGGGTCTTTGTTGCTGTTGTTGTTTCTGTTTGGGGCATAAACGCGTTGGGTCGTTGTTGTTCTTGTTGTTTATATTTACACTACTTGCGCTGGGTTGTTGTTTCTGTTTGAAACTACCTCTAAAAATGGCGTCCATGCTCACAAAATACACATTGAAAGATTAGCGTGCTGTTGTGCGTTTGTTTGGTAAATATTTATTTTGTTTATTTCTATGATAATGGGGAGTTTCGGGTGGATTGGGGGTGCTTTGGGGTGAGGGTAGTGTTAAGATAACTTTCTGCAAAGAATATTTATGAAAAGAAGCTTCCTGTCCATGGTGAAAAGTGTTTGCCAGATAAAGGAGTGCATAACTCGAAAGATACAATTTCTCATGAACATTCAACAATTGTTGTTGAAACTCGGCCGACCTGATTGTCCGGTTCATATTACAGCAAAAGTGTGCGTGTGACGGGTGGGAAAAACGATTCGAGCTCTCAAGCGATTAACAATTGACAGTGTAGTTTCAGTAATAGAGTGCTCACATGGTTTAGCCTACAGCATAATGCATGATCGTTGAACGGGGAATTTAAATGTGGCAGAGACAACAGATCAAAGGCTTCTATACTGCAGGGTAGAATTCAGGGATAAAGCGATTAGATAAGTGTATCAATATTGGTTGAAATTATTTTTAGAAATAAAGAACAATGTAAGTACAGTAATAAATGGCTTTCAAGTTCGTACCTCATAACACTTTTTTAGCAGCTATGTGTGACCTATTTACTGACATCATAGTGTGTGTTTGCGTGTGTGTTTGTCTGTCTGCGTGTGTTTATGTATTTGAAAAAAATAGACATATAAATATATAGTTACTTAGTTAGTTAGTTAGTTAGTTAGTTAGTTAGTTAGTTAGTTAGTTAGTTAGTTAGTTAGTTATTTAGTTAGTTAGTTACCAGGGAAGACATAATGCGGAAAGCCAACATTCGAAGTATGGTGGGCTCCTACGTCATGTGTTGAATATATTTCCAGGTCGAAAATATGTTGGTTTGGTCATCTCATGAGAATGCACCCTCATAAAATTATACTGATGACTTAGAACGCCGTTAGATCTGGCTACATGGCCAAGGGGCGACAAGGAGGCATGTGGATAGATGAGATTAGAATGATTGTGCAGCAAAAGGGCTCACATCGACCGACGCAACGCACTTGGCGCAGCACAGATGACTTAAGCTCAACGCACAATCGGAAAGAAAACTAACTATATATATATATATATATATATATATATATATATATATATATATATATAACATCATCATCATGTAGCATGTCCTTGACAGAACGTCACGCTCATCACAGCCATTGGACAAGAATCTCGATCAGCAGTCAATCTTCCCGCCTGCTACATGTTCATGTCTAGGGTGTCCTTGATGTCATGTGTTCAACTACGCCTTGATCGGTCTATGCCTCGTCTTTCTGGAACAATGCCCTCCAGAACTTATTTTTTCAGTTCGACATGGCGCTTGATGTCGCCGAAAAATCTCAGGTTCCGATATACAATGTGGTTTATAAGCCAGTTGTCTTTGACAATAAAGCTTACAGGATGGCTTTATTTTGTTATTTTCTTTACATAAGCTATTTTTAAAACTATTCTCTAGCATTTTGTCTTTCATAATATGTGTGTGATGGTACATGATATGCATCCGTACATTGACACCGGGAATACTTATGTTCTAGGGGTCTTCATTTATAATTTTAATATATGTAATTTTGTATTTATTTACAAAGAAAGAGAGAGAAAGTGAGAGAGAGAGTGAGTGGGGGCAGAGTGAAAGGGTGGGGGTTGATATTTAATTGGATGAACTATTGCTCACTTTATAGAAGGGAGACGATTCATTGCGAAAATACCAATGAAACGTCACTTGTATAGGCCAACTAAATTACAGCTCATCAGTTTTCATATTGTGCCAAGGTCTATAATCAATCCATACATCATCCACACAGAGAAATAAAACAAATAACGGTACAAAACACAACAAATCGCTGTTGAGAGTAATCCTTTCACAGAATCCAGCCCTGAAACAAACTGAATACCCATCCTCTTTTATTTATTTAAGGTATACAACAACCAGCGATCCTAATGAAACCAGTCTATTGAAATGATTACTCCTTTAATGACAGTGAGTATTTCTGAAAATAATGTTCTCCGTGTATTACGAAATCTGTTAAGTTTCAACCTAACGGGTTTTGAACAGTTACGTCAACCTTCTGTGTGTTCCATATGTAGTTAAAAATTGAATGAGCGAGTACATAGATGTAACAGATCAAGCAAAAGACATTATGATCGGGCACCTATTCTCTTAAGCCAAAACATACTAGGGAGGTATTAGCGATAATAGATAAAGCTAGGATCAACACAACGCCTTCGTAAGATGACTATATTTATATATATCATCATCAGTCCCCTAACCTAGAAGGTCATGTAGGCACCGTTATTGCAGTTTGACGAACCAGTTCACACCATACGTCTATATTTTTTGCCAGAGTATTAGTTTCACCTATAGATCTTTCCGTCTTCTCTTTTGTATTGTCCTTCCATCTCTTTTTTGGTCTTCCTTTCCCACACTTCTCAGGCACAGTGCCTTGTAGGATGGTCTTGGTCAGCCCAACTGATTGTGATATATGTCCATACATGTCAATGTTATCATGTTTTTACTTTAGTCAATAGGCTTTTATACATAATAATATATACACCGAGAATCTGGTAAAAAGCGTTTTCTTTGGTAAATGTTGGGCTGTCAAGGAAAATAATCAATCTTCTTTAAAATACAACTTAAATTTAATGTCTAGCAATAGTAGTTTTTAAGATATAGACTGTCAAACAGACCTGGAGTCAATCCCAAAGAAAAAGGAAAAATATTTTTAATGGCTACCAGTTACTAATTTCAAATTATTACTCCCTTAGAATTTATTTAGTTATCAGAACAAACAATGAGGGATTTTCAAGCTGCCTAAAAAAATATAATATTATGAGTATTCCCCGCTTAATGCATATGCCAGGATATGACAGTCACAATTTTAGCTTATACAAATTGTAATTTTCAAAGAAAAACAGTTTTGTGAGTTTTGAAAAAATAAAATCATGTAACGCGAAGATAAGAAAGAAAGTAAATAGGAAACGTAAGTTCTATGTTCATAGGTCTACCAAAGGAGCAGATGTCGAACTATGTGACAATTTAATTAGTGGACTTTAGGTTAGGCCTGTGATTTAGGTCAGGTCAGGTTATCCCGTAACCAATGAGGTGGTGGGGCAAACATGAAAACATCCTCACAACGCCCCCCCCCCTGCCCAAATCCCTCACCCGTCTCTGTGTGCTGGCCGCTGCTAGTGTCTCTTTTGGTCAGAAATTGGTCCATTCTTTTATGTTGTCCTCCCACTTCTTTCATGGGACGGCCTTTTCGTGGTCTGCTCTGCACCTTTCCGTGCAGTATCGTATTTGCAAGACCATTTGATGTCGATATATGACCGTACCAAGGCCTGTGATGAAGTTTTGGTAAACTGAACAACCTCAACATTAAAACCACACAGTCAGTAATAAAGAGATAGAAATTGTATGAATCAGATTTAATTTTTAAGTAAAGATGACAAGAGCTGGATAGTACTTCTTCTTCTTCATCGTACGCAGTCAAACAGTAACCATTATTTTTTCGAAAAAAGCAGCCGTCATCCTGAGGCTGTCGACACTGCCATAGAGCTTGTCTAGTGTTGCCACTGGTGATGGCCATATCTGCTCTCTCTGATCCTCGTATGTCGGGCAGTTTTGCAGCAAATGCTCAGCGGTCATTTTACCGGTACCACACGGGCATTCGTCGGTGCCACCTATCTTCAATTTGTTGAATAGGTGGTTCCTCAGTCTATTGTGACCAGTGCGAAGTCTGAAGACCACGACCTGCTCTTTTCTGTTCAACTGGTAATAGGCATAGTTTTTTGTGTAGCCAGTATGTTCGGTTTCCCATTTGGTCATGCATCTAGCTCTAATAAGCCGTTTTGACACTTCGTATGTCATACTAGTATCAGGTTGTGGTAGTTTTGCACCTTCTTTTGTCAGTCTGTCTGCCTCCTCGTTGCCTTGGATGTTGCAGTGAGATGGAACCCACTGCACCACTACTCTTTTTGGTGCGGCCTGCTGGCATAGTTGACAGAGTACTGCTCTTAATTCATTAAGTTCAGTATTTTTCTGGCTTTTCAGTGCTGTGACTACGGCAAGTGCATCTGTAAGCAGGACTATGTGGCTTTCATTCTTTTTACCTGTCACCATTTCTTCCACTGCCGCCCTCAGTGCCTCTGCCTCCGCTCTGAAATTGCTTGTGTATTTTCCAGTAGCGAATGACAGTGTTATTTTTCTGCCATTTGGTAGGCTCAGGAATGCTCCTCCCCTCCATTCTGTGTTGTATTTGTTACGGAACCGTCGGTGTATGCATGGGTCCAGTCCATGCTTGGGTAGTTTTCAGTAATGAAACTCAGGGTAGTATCTCTTCTTTCTTTTTCAGACTGGCTGTTTTTTGTTTCTAATACCTGCTATATTTTCTACCACCTCTGGAAATATATGCTGCCTCCAGGTAGGTTTTCGTACAGTAGGGATGGGCTTTGGTGTGGTTAGTGCGTTCATAGGGTCTTCGTGCATCTTTGCTTTGGCTATTTCTGCAAATTTTCTTCGCTTTAGCTTCCCATTTCCGAAATTGTTTATTCTCTGGTGCATTGGGTGGTCAGTCAGTCTTCTTAGTTTCTATGATTGCAGCTGGGCTCTGCAGTTTCTTCTGTCGGCCATGGATTGCAGTTTTGTAATCTTTTCAAGTTCGACAATTGGCGTTGACTTCATGCCTCCTGTTATAACTCTCATGGCTTGGTTTTGGAGTTTGCTAACTTTATCGAAGTTCGCCTTTGCTGCTGTTGTCCATGCCGCAATGCCATACTCGAGAACTGGTCTCACTCTTCCAGTATATAGTTTCTTTATTATGCTTTCGTCTGCTCCCCAGCTTGTGCCAGCAAGTTTCCTCATGATTGCCATTCTTTCTCTGGCTCTATTCGGTTTCTCTCGATCTGATTTTTCCATGTCATGCGCCGATCAAATGTGACTCCCAGATAGTTTGGGTTGTCGTTTGGCTGAAGGTATTTGCCGTTTAGACTTAATTTGGTGTTTTGGGGTTTGATTGATAACGAGAATATTGTGCATGTGGTTTTGTCCTCGTTTATTTTGACCAGCCATGAGTTCGCCCACTCTTCCAGCTATGTTAGGGCCTGCTGCATCCGATTTCTTGCTATGGTGAGATTCTTTTCAGAGGTCCACATAGCCAGATCGTCTGCAAACATTGAGCTATGAACTCTTCTTGGTATATTCTCTGTAATGTCATTTATATACACCAGGAAGAGTTTTAAACAATAGTTACATAACTTGTTTTGTCATGTTTGTTATTCCAATGCATAATTGCTAGAGACAAAGAGGAAGAGCCTAGACTTTGAGTTTCATTGTAGCAGTAACAATTATAATATACATCATTTTTTTCATGTAATGAAATGTATATATGGGTAACTTGCGTATGAATTCAATAAACAGGAGTATTGTATTAGCATTGAAATGTGTTGGAAGAGGGCTTGCAGACCTGGAAATTTTATGTGGTATTATGAACTAGTCACTACCAAATTAGAAAAACAGCCACAACAAATTGTGTCCATATAAGAAAGCTGTAGCAGATGAAACTGTTCATACAAACACACCAGTAACTTACCTGCTGATGTTATTGCTAATATAAAATAAGTATTTTAGGACCGCAACAGGAATGAACTACTAAAAAAATGTCTTAAAAGAAATACACAAAATGTCAATGATTGACTGAACAGTGCTATCTTGAAATTATGTCCCAAAAATTAGAATCATGGTCTAACTATTGTGAACGCTGTTGTTGCAGTTTCTATTTATAATGATGGGTCGCAATCTCTGTTGGTAATGATGGGTCGCAATCTCTGTTGGTAATGATGGGTCGCAATCTCTGTTGGTAATGATGGGTCGCAATCTCTGTTGGTAATGATGGGTCGCAATCTCTGTTGGTAATGGAGGAAATAGAATTACATACTTGCTGGTATCTGAGAGCGTGCTGGGAACACAAGAACATTTTGTCGCAAAAGAGGAACTCAGAGAAAAGCTATTAAGGCATCTTATGATGCCATTAGGGCAGAAAGAAGGAGGTGATTTGTACTGGATGATTGGCAGGCAGTTACTGAAAGATTTATATATCAGTTTGGAGTTCATTGAAAAGAATCAAGGTATTTAATCATCAGAAACGGAAATAAATAGTTTTCTAAACTTTTTGCCAAAAACCACAATGTACAGACGGTTTGTGTGTTATCTTTTTTTTTTAGGTAATTGTCCTGCAACTTTGCACATATATTCTAGAAAACCGTTGCTTAGTTGTGAACAATGAAAATCAATCTATTTAACAATGTGTAAGAGTTATTATAATTTGGAGTATCACATTTTTTAACAATATAATCATTTACATATTTGAATTTTCAGAAAAACACAATTGTATAAGATGTAGCTTTGGCTGTAGTCTTTAATGAAGAGATAATTCATGATCAGCTTTATAAGAACAAAAGAAGTGTGTATGATCAAAGACATTGGAGAAGGTACATGCAGAGTTCTGCCATTTTTGCTAATATAAATTGTAAGTACTTTTTATGTTTAATTACGATTTATATTAACATTTGGAATGCTACATTACAATAAATGAGGTCATGATGTAGAATGATCATACAAAGTTACAACAATTATACAAATAATACCCCTCAATTGGTTGTCCTTCTTAAAGAACAAGCAGCAGCTGAAAATAAAACTTTCAAACTATGGGAAATGAAAGGACTAAAGTATGCAGTCTTCTCAAATATAGACTCATATTTTTTGGGCTAATTGTGAGAACCATGTCTTGAAAGAGGAAGATAGTTATTGAAAAAATGGTGGACTGTTGTTATTTCTTCCGAGAACAATCATTACTGTGTTGATGTCAACCGACTAGGATTAAGAAAAACATTTACCTACATGTTTGCTTTCCAAAATATTGAAGTTTCCATCACCTTCGCAAAACGGTTTTATTTAGGGCATCCCTAATCAGCTAGGAGATGGATCTCAGAAATGAATTATAATCATTTATTGTCTGCTTTAGCATCTATTTATAAAACTGAACCAACCCATCTGACGTATGTACTTCTATGTTCTATATATCGTGTGCTTTTACATTTTCACATATATTTTCAACGAAATGCCCAGTTACTTCTTACAGCTCCTAAAACAAATGAACTACACTACAAAAGGACATTATTTGGAACCTAATGTAGAAAATTTCATTCGAATTGAAGAGACGTCTATGTCTAAAGAAAGACATTTGTTTTAAATTTACAATAAATCATGTTAAGTGACAAAATAATTCCATTGCTAACAAATATCAAAAGAACTAGCCACTTTAAGAAAATGACACTACCTGACACAATGTAAAGTATTAAGTCATTGGGACATTGAAAAGATAAGTTCACGTGCAAAAAATCACGCATCTCACTGTAAGGGTTATTCAGATATTAGGCGGCAATTGACGGCAACCATTGTGAAACGGACATTAGTTAACATATGAAAGTTTCGTCATTTAGTAGTCGGTCTTTCAAGGGGGTTTTCTCGTGAGTCCGAAGGCCTATCTAAAGTGGGCCATGGAGGAACCCTGCATGTGTTAAAGCTGTGATTAAATTATTTCCATTACATCTTGTTCTCAGATCATGCTTCTTTCAAAACCACCTTTTCCATGCATACCTGTTGCCATTCCTTTTATTAATTCACATTCTGATAATGTTGCATCGAATCCAGTGAATCTCCTAGTTTATTTAATACTTCTATCTTGATTCGATTCACATACGATAATTGTATTCTATAGGATGTTACTCGATATCTTTGGCAATCGATTATGTTTAGTTATGTGCCTTTTTGCAGGAGTGTGATTTCTTCGGTCGTCTTTGAACTCTGGTTATGCCAGTTTTCCCAAAAGTTGCATCAAACAAGAAAACTCTTGCTTTGCTTTCTGTGTTGTTTATTCTTCTGCTGTTTGTGTATGTTTCATTCATGGCCTGTGGTACTGACGGTACCTGATGTACATGCCATCAATTGCTGGGTTGCTTCTTTTACTTCTATCTCTGTTCTGATTCGGTGTTTTCCAATATGCTGGTTTGTGTGAGGTGAGTATCTCTATGGCCATATCGTCTTCATCTGTGGTCGAACTATCCATACAAATTCCCATTGATTGTGAAAAGTTACTTAACCTAATCTGACTGGTATTCTTTGAAAAATGAGGATAGGTTGCCAAATCATGTTATTACTGTTACCATGCTGACCTGTGAAAGGCATGAAAATTAATGATTAAAGACAATATGTTGTAAGATTAGAAGAGCACCGAGTGCATTAACTATATGTGTTAGGATTAGTATAGCACCGAGTGCATTAACTATATGTGTTAGGATTAGTATAGCACCGAGTGCATTAACTATATGTGTTAGGATTAGTATAGCACCGAGTGCATTAACTATATGTATTAGGATTAGTATAGCACCGAGTGCATTAACTATATGTGTTAGGATTAGTATAGCACCGAGTGCATTAACTATATGTGTTAGGATTAGTATAGCACCGAGTGCATTAACTATATGTATTAGGATTAGTATAGCACCGAGTGCATTAACTATATGTGTTAGGATTAGTATAGCACCGATTGCATTAACTATATGTGTTAGGATTAGTATAGCACCAAGTGCATTAACTATATGTGTTAGGATTAGTATAGCACCGAGTGCATTAACTATATGTGTTAGGATTAGTATAGCACCGAGTGCATTAACTATATGTGTTAGGATTAGTATAGCACCGATTGCATTAACTATATGTGTTAGGATTAGTATAGCACCAAGTGCATTAACTATATGTGTTAGGATTAGTATAGCACCGAGTGCATTAACTATATGTGTTAGGATTAGTATAGCACCGAGTGCATTAACTATATGTGTTAGGATTAGTATAGCACCGAGTGCATTAACTATATGTGTAAACAGTGTCAATCTTCATCGGGATTCAGAGTTCAAATAAAGAAGTATTTTTTTTTAAGAATCTGTCAGAAAGGCTTCACCGTGCTTTATCAATTATCAATTATCGCCGTTTCTTAAACACAAAACATCAACTAAACATTAGCTGATGATTAGTGTCTCTATACCCATTTCTGGGATACGAGTGTCAGACTTGGTGGAAGGCTCGTGAGAAGAATAAAGCAAGATGCGAAATGAAATGTTAAACAAAGATCATCGATGTCACAAGGAGAGATAGAATAGGAAATGATGACATAAAATATTGTGACAACTACCATTTGTGTTTAATTTATTTCTAAACAGAAAATGTGATTGTTCGGCCATCTCATATGAATGTGGCCTGACACGACGCTTTTAACACAATACGTTGTAACTACAAGACACGAAGGAGACCCCGTGGAAGACCACGTGGAAGATGGAAAGATTACATCAGAGAGTAATCTTTGAACGGCAGCAGTTTACGACGACCGAAGCAGCACAATTGGTTCAAAAAAAACATTCTTTACTTCCACATGGCACCCAGCGATACAATCGGATGAACAAATGAACCTCTGGATTGGAGCACACAGATGCATCCAATGCCCTTCATTTATTTACACTTTGAGTCATCTTCTTGTGAATCACACATGAAATTACATCTAGTTAATTTGCAATTATACACTTTTTTGTCAGATGTTCTTTGAACTCACTACCCGTCTATTCCCATGAGTGTTCCGTTACAGAGTAGAGTTGGCTATATTTTCACGTTTATTTATGAGTGTGCGTCCTATCCATCTCTACGTTCTCTCTGGATTTATTAGCTTTATTTGTCGCTGCCGTGTACTTTGCGATAACATACCTTTCATTCTCACACTACATACACATTGCACCCAAACACATGCACTTTACTAATCCACACCTCGCAGAACTTCTACACACACTTTACTAACACATGCACTTTACTAATCCACACCTCGCAGAACTTCTACACACACTTTACTAACACATGCACTTTACTAATCCACACCTCGCAGAACTTCTACACACACTTTACTAACACATGCAGTTTACTAATCCACACCTCGCAGATCTTCTACACACACTTTACTAACACATGCAGTTTACTAATCCACACCTCGCAGAACTTCTACACACACTTTACTAACACATGCAGTTTACTAATCCACACCTCGCAGAACTTCTACACACACTTTACTAACACATGCAGTTTACTAATCCACACCTCGCAGAACTTCTACACACACTTTACTAACACATGCAGTTTACTAATCCACACGTCGCAGAACTTCTACACACACTTTACTAACACACACTTTCCAGGCCTTCTTCACACACCTTACCAATCCACACTTTCCATACTTTCTTCACACACCATACTAATCCACACTTCCTAGGCTTTCTACACACACACATTACCAACTCACGCTTCCCAGACTTTCTACACACACACCTTACCAATCCACATGTCCCAGATCTTCTACACAAACATTACCAACCCACACTTCCCAGACATTCTATACACGCACCTTACCATCTTTGACTAAAATACACATCATACGCATTCCACCTGGAAGATACATACAACCGTGTCGGTTTTGAAATTTTAATCACATGTCTGAAACAGTGTGGTTTAAACCCGTGGCGGGTTAGTTGGATATCAGCTGCCCTAGTGGAAAGAACAGTTGCACTACGCGTGGGATCGTGGACATATGAACCAAGGCGAATTTGTCTAGGACTGCCTCAGGGTTCTCCGCTCTCACTTGTGCTGTTCAACATCTACACAGTAAAAGTGGACAATATTCAACCCACAGGGACAGGGCGAACGTTAACATTTGCCGATGACATCCTATCGTACAGGACTGGCTCAGACAGGAAAAAGGGGTCAAGGGCATCCATGAAACCTTGCAAGCAATCTCACAGTGGTGCGGCGACTCAAGCTCCAAGATCAATCCGAACAAGGCCTGCATGATGTGGTACTCTTTGAATAATTCCATAGTAAAGGCTGAACTCCCGGGCGTCACATTTGTTGGTTGCACCATTGACAGGTGTGATAAGTTGAAATACCTCGGAGTGATATTTGATCGCAGTCTCATATAATTGCCGTGCTGACCATAACGTTCAAAGATGTAAGCGAGGGTTAGGAGTACTGACGACCATGGCTGCTGCCGACTTGGAACAAGTCCTGTTCATCCTATTTCGGCAGGTTTTGTTTTCTGTTATCGATTACGGACTGGGCATCCTCACACTATCAAGAACGAATCCATAATGAAGGTATGCGACTGGTTCTGGGCTGCACTAGAGATACCTCGATTGTGATGATGTGGTACATGTTGGGATTGTTATCGGTGACATCCAGACATAAACTGGCACAAGTCAAAGCATATATGCGTGTCACCACAGACACGCGAAAACCTTTGTACAGTAGTATCCCAGACATCAAGGGGTCAAGGATCAAGAGCGGGATCGTCATGGATAGCACAGGCAGACAATAATCGGACACGTCCCCCAAGCTGAGACGATAGCCAAGGAGGAAGAATGGGTCCACTCTGATGATAGAATGATAGAGTACTAGAGAGTCATCATAACCTTAAGCAAGGAATACAGAGAACGAGACAACGGGAGAGCAGAGTACGAGGTGAATCAGCTGATAACTGAGAACACCCAGGAGAGTGATGCCGTCATATACATCGACTGATCAGTGCTGCGCAGTAGACATCAAGGTGGAGCTTCTCCGCTAGAGTGAGATGACAGGTCGTTGCTGAGCACAGTAGGGCATACATGTCAACAACCTCCAGTTTTAGAAGGGAGACGGGAGCAGTGACCTCAGCACTGAAATGGATATCTGAGACTTCTATAACAAGGGTAGTCATCGAGACAGACGCACAAGCCGTACTTCAGAAGGTACAGAAGGGATGGCTTAGGTACGAGTGGATAGCAGCTGTTCAGGCCTCAAACCTCCAAAGTTTGACATAGATCTACTGTCCTGTTCATGCTGGGATTCAGGGTAATGAAAGAGCTGACATCATGGCTTCACAAGCTCCCATCATGGGCACTTTAGTGATGGATAGAAATGACATTTTAAAATTAATCAATGACCGCCTGTTAGATGAGGACAATGTAATAAATGAACCAGAAATCCACAGGCTGCAAAGTTTCGACATTAAACGAGGTTCGAGCGTAGTATGGAGCATGAGAGGACGGAGCAGGAGAGTGTACAACCAACGAGCTACAGGGACCATCAGCAACCATACCCTTCGTCATTTGCTGAGAGAGACTAATCATCTATGAGTATGCCCGAAGTGCAGTGACGCCCATTCTTAGAAACAGAACAAAAACAGAAACCTTACCAATCCACACTTTCCAGGCCTTTTACACACACCTTAGCAACGCACACTTCCCAGACCTTCTTCACACATGTTACCAATCCACATATCCTAGACCTTCTACACACACAACAAACCTTACCAACCCACACATTCCAGACCTTCTACACACACAACACACTTTACCAACCCACACATCCCAGACCTTCTACACACACAACACACCTTACCAATCCACACTTCCCAGACCTCCTACACACACCTTACCAACCCACACTTCCCAGACCTTCTGTGCACACCTTACCAACCCAAACTTCCCAGACCGTATGTGCACACATTATCAGTCCACACTTCCCAGACTTTCTGTGCACACCTTACCAACCCAAACTTCCCAGACCGTATGTGCACACATTATCAGTCCACACTTCCCAGACCTTCTGTGCACACCTTACCAACCCAAACTTCCCAGACCGTATGTGCACACATTATCAGTCCACACTTCCCAGACTTTCTGTGCACACCTTACCAACCCAAACTTCCCAGACCGTATGTGCACACATTATCAATCCACACTTCCCAGACCTTCTGTGCACACCTTCAGCAATCCAAACTTCCTACATCTTCTACCTATATTTTCCCCACAAAAACTACCAACATCATTTGCACTAACAGTAACATAGTTACACGCTCACATTTACACTAAATAACACAAAGTCCCACCCACGTTACAACAATAAACACACCAATAGCAGTCTAGTCTCGAGAATCGCAAGCAATATGTCAAACTGATCAAGTCGTGGGACCTGAGCCTTCATCAATGACTAAGCGTATAAATCTCAGCAACAGCATAGGCAGCTCTAAACAATTTAAAACGAACTGTTGGTTCAGCTGAGGTGATTTGAACGAAAGTGTTATTGAAAGATCGCTGTTAATTTGTTTTTTAATTATTCAGTAGTTTTAGCATTAGAATGGCGGATCTGAAAGCCATATTTACAATTTAAAAAACATTTGGACAAAGGCTGCATCGAACGACAGAGAGCGATACGGAAAATGGTGAAAGATAGCGGGGATAGAGTCGATTTATAAAAAAAGTGGGAATGGTAGAATAATAGATAATTGTGGGGTCAAGTGATGCTCCTTGTCAAATAGACATGTCACTTGATGATGTTGTACAGCAGAATGTATCGCCTTTTTTATCTATACTAACATCACAATTCAGTTAACATTATTATAATGCAAACACCAGAATTATGCTAATTAATGTTTAGGTTAAAACCACAGGTAACACTTGACGATAACATCGCTTACTTACGGCTACATTCAGTTTTCATTGTACTTTCGGTGTACTGTCTTTATCGTCCAGCAATGACATAAATACATAGGCACAACCGTACATACACACATGGAGTGAGAGAGAGTGTAGCAGATCCTCTATTTCTTTGCCCTGGCCGTGATCTAACTTAGAACATTTTCACACTCATCCACATCATCATGACCATACTCAGTAAATGACATATCAAACAGCAGGTGGCATATTTATTATATCATACTCATATCATACAATGAGTAGAGAAATTACAAACACAATATAATACATATCTTAACTAAACATTCTACTAAAACGGGAATTATAAGCATTAGCTATTGATGGAATTCCCAACTAACTAAAAACCCAGTTCTATTGCCTTGCAATTACATCCCACACACATCGCCTTAACTGCGTCTTCAACACACCTTATCAAATACTCTTCCTCACAGAAATCCCCTCAGGCGGGCGATCTCGACATACTCGTTCACAATGTGTCCTTGCTTACAAACACACGTTCAGATTATCTATTAATGCAAAACTCACACACCTATTTGAGCGATCCTGTTCTATCACTAAACATTCGTCCAACCGTCAATCAATCGCTCCTCTATCTAAGTCGGTGAGTTAAACACACTATCTACATTCAGTCTCTCTCTCTCCTCCATACAGCCTCTCTCTCTCTCCAGCCCCCCATCTCTCATCCAGCCTCTCATCCAGCCTCCCGAGCTAAACTTTGTCTCGAGTTATATATCCTCAAGCAAGGCCAGAGCTTGACCAATCGATCTCAGGTATGGTCATCTTCAATTCCAATTGGAACGAAACACTTTGCACACCTGTCACTCATTCTCTCGCAGCAAGCCCCGTTGCCAATTTCGTCTGTCAATCAATCTCCCCCTACCAAAATCGGAAGGCCAGTGGTCAGTTTCTACCTGTCCACATTCCTTAACCCAACTCTGTTCTCCTTTGCTGAGACAGTGAGTGACCTTGACATGCATTCATGTAGCTTTAAGCTTTAACATGTTCAGGCATCCTAAACTCCCCTTGCTCCGGCGGGAACTGTTACAAGAGCGAGAGAGTGAGAGAGAGTGCGCGAAACATAGAGACACCCGTACATACACACATGGAGAGAGAGAGTGAGAGAGACATACAGACACACGTACTTGAACACATAGAGAGAGAGAGTGAGAGAGACATACAGACACCCGTACATGAACACATAGACAGAGAGAGTGAGAGAGACATACAGACACCCGTACATGAGCACATGGAGAGAGAGTGAGAGAGACATACACACACCCGTACACGAACACATGGAGAGAGAGAGTGAGAGAGACATACACACACCCGTACACGAACACATAGAGAGAGAGAGTGAGAGAGACATACAGACACCTGTACATGAACACATGGAGAGAGAGTGAGAGTGAGAGAGACATACAGACACCCGTACACGAACACATGGAGAGAGAGTGAGAGAGACATACACACACCCGTACACGAACACATAGAGAGAGAGAGTGAGAGAGACATACAGACACCTGTACATGAACACATGGAGAGAGAGTGAGAGTGAGAGAGACATACAGACACCCGTACACGAACACATGGAGAGAGAGTGAGAGAGACATACACACACCCGTACACGAACACATAAAGAGACTCGCGTTCACACAAACACATACATACAACACACACACACATACAACACACACACACACACACACGAGTTTACCTGTAAACAATGTTTATATGCAAAAACGTAATCAAAGATCTGTATAAGGACTGGGACAGGAGTCTGTGTTTTTCTATTCTTTCTCTTTTTGTTTCTTGACCTCTCTTTTCCTGTCCTTCTTTCCTTTCCCCTTCTACGTATGTGTGTGCTCACACCTTTCATCTCTCAGCTTTGTTTATCGTCCCACGCAGAAAAAAACACAAGAATGAAGATATAATGTTCTACTCTCTGTTGTTACTTGGTTCTGGTTAATATGGACGTTTTCTTTCACCCCCTCTCTCATTCTTTCTATCTCTATCTCTCTCTCTCTCTGTATGTCTTTCATTACCCTTCTTTCTCAATCCGCATTTGTTTTTCTCTCTTTTTCTCTCAAGTCTTTCTTTTCTCCGTCTCACTCGTAAATATTAATGCATGTGCTCGAATTCCCCATCATTCACTTGTTAATTGCTTGGTACAGTAAAACAAGAATTGAGAAAAAAGGCAATTTCGGTTTAGTTCTGACTTGATTCAGTTAGGGTGATAAGAGCGTCTTTGTGTTTTAGTTTTTCTTACTGTACATATTCTCCAATAATCATCACTCACTCTTAATATCTCACCACTCTCTCCTCTCTCTCTCTCTCTCTCTCTCTCGCGTAATCCCTCTTTATCTCGCTTGTTTGAGGATCTCGCTTATTGCGACGCAATGTTATTTATGCTGCAGAAAAACAGTCACGGATAAACACTCTATCTCTACTTGTGTCTCTGTCTGTTTCTCTCTCACTTTCTCTTTATGTCTCTCTCTCTCTATATATATATATATATATATATATACATATATATATATTTCTCTTTATCTCGCTGACTCTTCCTCTTTCGTTCTCTCTATCCGTCTCATGTTTTTCTTTTTTTTTAAATACAACTCAGATGTTCAGATTTTGTAGTACATAAATTGATTTGTCCCATCACTTGAGGAAGCTCCAATGTTTATTGCAGTCTGAAAACAGAGTTGTTCGATCAAAAAATTCTTTGGTCACGTGCTCTCGTGACACGGTGCCCACTGGCCAAAACAAAACAAAACTTCAATAAATTCGTTTCCAGACAAATGTTTTCATAGTCCACTGTCTCGCGGAATCCCTTTAATTCCCCAGAATGGTCCACACAAAATATTAGTTAAATAGCGCTGGCTATGATTCTCTGCCCCTGCTAGTGACATATGTCAACAGTCAGACATCGGCTACGTGACAGTAGATGTTTACATAAGCAAATCTGGGACTTAACTGGGCAGAGATCTCACTGATTTTTATACATATTCATATATGGTATGATGAGCTCACTAGTTCAGAGCTGGGAATAGTAGCAATGGAACAACCCATATAGTTAAGGCTCTGTATAATATTGGATAAGGGAAACTGTTTCTAGAACAATGGATGAGAGAAACTGTTGCTAGAACATTGGATGAAAGAAATGTCTTCTCGAACAATGGATGAGGGGAAACTGTTTCTAGAACAATAGACGAGGCAAACTGATGATAGAATAATAAATGAGGGATATTGCTAACTATGGATGAGAGAAACTATTACCAGAACAATAGATAGAAGAAAGAACTACAAAAACAATTCATAATAAAAAGAATTACTAAAAAAATAATTGATTTAAAGAACTACTAAAGCAATAGAAATGAGAAAGAATTAGCAGTGCAGTAGATAATATTAAGAATTACTAGAATAATAGATGAGTTTTAAAAAACTATAACAATAACAGTTAATAGAAAGAATTACAGCAACAATAGATGAGATAAAGGACTACTAGAACATTGTATGAATGGAAGATCAACTAAACTAAAAGCTAAGTAAAAGTGCTAATGAAACAAAAACTTCTAGAAAGTGTTTTTGAACAAAAACTGAGAAAATAATTTTAAGAACGATAACTTAACAAAAAATAGTTAATACTAAAACATTGACCGAGTTAAGAGCTTTGAGATTTGGTAGAAAAACAAACTCTTAGAATGAGATCTGAGAGAAAAACAAACTCTCAGAATGAGACATCAGAGAGAAAAAAATCTCAGAATGAGACATCAGAGAAAAACTAACACTTAGAATGAGACCTGAAAAAAACTCTCAGAATGAGACCTGAGCGGAATAACACCTGAGAAAAACTAACTCTCAGAATGACACCTGATAGGAATGAGACCTGAGAAAAACTAACTCTCAGAATGAGACCTGAGAAAAACTAATTCTCAGAAAGAGACCTGAGAGAAATGAGACCTGAGAAAAAGTAACTCTCAGAATGAGATCTGAGAAAAAGTAACTCTCAGAATGAGACCTGAGAAAAAGTAACTCTCAGAATGAGACCTGAGAAAAACTAGCTCTCAGAATGAGACCTGAGAAAAACTAACTCTCAGAATGAGACCTGAGAAAAACTAATTCTCAGAATGAGACCTGAGAAAAACTAACTCTCAGATTGAGACCTGAAAGAAAAAGAACCACTACAATAATTTAAGCTGAAATAAAAACAATGAGGACAGAGGGGAGCGGAGTTAACGACCTACAAGAACACAAGCCTCATGAAATAACTAATATAAGGTAAAGTGTGTGGGATGGAGAGAGGGGGACAGCAACAACACAAGTCCTATCAAATAGTTTATGTAAGGTAAAAGCTGGGCCTACCAGTGCCAAACATGGCCTCTGTCAAGGACGTGCGAGAGCAGAATTTCGACTTGTGAAATGAAGTGTTTGAGGAAAGTCATCGGTGTTACCAGAAGAGACAGAATACGGAATGACGACATTCGAAGTATAGTCGGCACTACGTCTTGTGCCGAATACATTTCCAGGCAGAAAAAAAGTTGGTTTAGTCATCTCATGAGAATGCACCCTCATCATCTTCCACTGATGGCTTACAATGCTGGTAGATCTGGCTACAGGGCAAGGGGGCTGCCGCGAGGTAGGTGGATAGATGACATTAGAGGGATTGTGCAACGACAAGGGCTCACATTGACCGACGCAACGCACTTGGCGCAGGATAGACGACTCTAGCTCACCACCACGCTAAACGGCACAAGTGGAAAAAAAACTAACTAAAGCTGAGGCGGGGGGAGGTGGAGGGGGGGGGGGGCTTCAACAACACAAGCCCTATCAAATAGTTTCTGTACGGTAAAAATGGGGGGGGGTGAGAGAACAGACAGAACACAAGCCCTACGAAATAGCTTTTATAAGGTAAAGTGGGAGGGGGGAGAGAGCAGCAAGACCTATGAAATATTTTCTGTTAGGGGATATGTGGGTGGTAGAGAACATCAGGAATACAAGCCCCGTAAAAATGCTTCTATACGGTTAGATGGGTTTTTTTTAAGAACTACAAGAACACAATCCCAGTGAAATAGCTTTTTTAAGATAATGTGAGGGTAAAAATTACAGGACCACAATCCCAGTGAAATAGCTATATTAAGGTAATGTGAGGGCAAGAACTAAAAGAACACAATCCCAGTGAAATAGCTACATAAAGGTAATGTGAGGGAAATAACTACTAGAACACAATCCCAGTGAAATATCTACATTAAGGTAATGTGAGGGCAAGAACTACAAGAACACAATCCCAGTGAAATAGCTACATATAGGTAATGTGAGGGAAATAACTACTAGAACACAATCCCAGTGAAATAGCTACATTAAGGTAATGTGAGGGCAAGAACTACAAGAACACAATCCCAGTGAAATATCTTTTTTAAGATAATGTGTGGGTAATAATTACAGGACCACAATCCCAGTGAAATAGCTACATAAAGGTAATGTGAGGGCAATAACTACCAGAACACAATCCCAGTGAAATAGCTACATTAAGGTAATGTGAGGGCAAAAACTACAAGAACACAATCCCAGTGAAATAGCTACATTAAGGTAATGTGAGGGCAAGAACTACAAGAACACAATCCCAGTGAAATAGCTACATTAAGGTAATGTGAGGGCAGGAGATACAAGAACACAATCTCAATGAAATAAGTGCAATGACGTCATGTAAGGGCAATAACTTATAGAATCAGATCTGGAGAACATAACTGCTTGATCTAGCTATAACAGGAAGAACAGCTGATGAGACAGACTACTAGAATGAGACCTGACTGAATGAACCATTTGAACAGTAATCTTGGCAATAGGTATCGGATTACAGCAGCGACAAGGACTACTGAAACAAAAGCGTAAACGAACGTTGTGTCAGACTAGACAAAAACTAAAGATGTAAATGGTTAGCATCACAAAACCGTCTTTGCTCAGAAACACCTGGGCAGGTGAAAATTGTGGAAGATGTCATAACACCTGGAGAAAATAAATACAGACTGAAACTGGATGTGTAAGCTGGCGAGGGAAGACTTGACAGTGTTCTTGTGTGGTTTCAACGATGGAAGACTTGACAGTGTTCTCGTGTGGTTTCAATGATGGAAGACTTGACAGTGTTCTCGTGTGGTTTCAACGATGGAAGACCTGACAGTGTTCTCGTGTGGTTTCAATGATGGAAGACTTGACAGTGTTCTTGTGTGGTACAACGATGGGAGACCTGACAGTGTTCTTGTGTGGTTTCAATGATGGAAGACTTGACAGTGTTCTTGTGTGGTACAACGATGGGAGACTTGACAGTGCTCTTGTGTGGTACAACGATGGAAGATTTGACAGTGTTCTTGTGTGGTTTCAACGATAGAAGGTTTGAAAGTGCTCTTGTGTAGTTTCAACGAGGAAAGACTTGATAGTGAGTGCTCTTGTTTGGCACAACGAGGGAAGACTTGACAGTGAGTACTTTTGTTTGGCACAACGAAGGAAGACTTGACAGTGAGTGATCTTGTTTGGCACAACGATGGAAGACTTGACAGTGAGTGCTTTTGTTTGGCACAACAAGAAAATAATTTAGAGCGCTCTTGTGTATACATTCTCTTCGTTTTTATTTACATAATTTGTTTAGATCATTTTAAAAACTGACCAGGAACTCTTAATTCTGGAGCGGCAACCTTTGGACAGCATTCCGGATCTGACCCGTCAGTCAAACACATCCGGCTCACAACTGCGGTTTCCAACTTTATAGGAGAACTCACGAAGCCCATCAATGTTGAGGAGTTCGTGCAAAAACGTTAAATGGCAGTTGTAGACAGTCAGTGTCGTAAAAAACACTGTATTTTTAAACCTCTGTTTCTCTGTAAAAAAACAGTTACCCGTTCAAAGTCGCATATTGAACCTATGAAGGTAACAGATACAAAGTCAGAAAAGAGCATGGGATAATCTACCAGGAAACGTTATGTGCTAAATCTTCAGACTTGGAGGACATGATTAACAAAGTGCTGAATTAAGAGAAGTGAGCCTCTAACTGCCTTTGCCCAAATACGGAAGCTTCGTGTAATGAACAAAACACAACAAATCACTGTTTAGAGTGATCATTTCACAGAATCCTGCACTGAAACCAACTGCACATCCATCTTTGTTTCGCCAAAACGCTATGTTAGTTGCACTGATAGTTGACATATGAACTTTCCGTAATTTAGTCAGCCGTGGAATGTGACGTTTCAAGGGAATTTCTCAGTGAGTCAGAAGCCTTGTATGTACAGTATGCTCTGGCGTGGATACACTAACGTGACATTTAACTGCTTTGTTCAACATCTGTCTGAACAAATGCCAAATTCCCGACCAATGGAAAGCGTCTAAAACCATCCTAATCTATAAAAGGGGGAAAAAGGAAAATTTTACAAATTACCATGTCTGCTCTCCTCCTTTTATAAACTCTTCATTAGATTGATCACCAACCGAATAGAGAAGCTACTAGATGAGAATAAACCACGAGAGAAGGCAGGTTTCACGAAAAGCTTATCAACCACTGACCACCTCCACACAGTCAACCAATTAATGGAGAGGGTGCAATAAGTACAGATGCCCACTATACTTTGTGTTCGTGGATTATGAGAAAGCTGTCGATAGCATCGACAGATCTGAGGGGCTAAAATACCTTGAGAAATCAGGGAATTGCAGAAAACTACGCTCAACTGATATAGGAGATAAACCAAATCCGCGACGCAGAGATCAGACGTCGAACTTCCTTCACTGACATCATAAATGTCGCGCTGTTACGAAAATGCGGATTGGTCGGCCATGTGGTGCGCATGCCAGATAACAGATGGATACATAGAGTGACGTCGTGGGGGCCCTAAACCTTCATCATTCGTGCGGGCGATCGAGGCAGAGATGGAGTGACTTCCTGAAGGAGGCATTGGGTCCAACATGGTATACCATGACAACAGAGCGAAACAAGTTTTCTCAACATTTGGCTACCTGGCATCAGACACATGTGCCTGATTGAAAACCAGGATTTAGAGATTGATCATCAGAGATTTCATTAACTTCTATTGGAAGCAGAAACTCAGTTATGTGACGTGTTAAATGTTAGTATTGTTCTTTCGCTAAGTCGGGACACTATGTTAGAAATAGTACAGAGTGAAGCGAGGAATCCATGACCGCTAAATGTTTTTATAGTTCTCTGCTGGAAATTACTCGGTTTTTATTAACGTTGCTGACAATGGTGATAGTTTGTACGAACATTTTGCTTATTTCGTTTGGTGCTAAACATGTCCGACTCCAGCTGCAATCCATGGACGAAGTCTAGTACACCGTTTTCTCACTGACGTGTCAATTTTGCACTGTTCTAGTTCCTTCAATGCCTATCTTATCCATTTGTTTTAGTTCGTCCACGTTGCTAATTTTTTTTTTTAGTAGATATTCTCTTGCCACAATATCAAAATCTCGTAGCTGGATTATTTGGTGGCCATAAATTTGGTTAAATGAATACACGTGTCAACCGGGTGATTAGTGCAACATTATCCCTAGATCGAAGAGCAGTCGCTTTGTCTTGCTGGTAGACAAAGAATTGTGATATTTTTGCTCATGTCAAGAAGAAGGCACTTCATCAACAATTCGTTGCCATAGCAATAGCCATCTATGTTGAATGTAGGGTGAACAAAATGAATTCCAGTGTAGCTCAGTGATGAGACACCAACAGAAACTATTATCGATTTGATGAACTTTGATTGTTCGTAACAACCGATTAGCAGATATTTGTCCACTTCCGGCGACACTCGGCGCATACACTAGATCGTTATCTCATTTGGTAGGCTAAGCAATAGTTTAAGGTTTTTCATCAGGGAAATATATGAAACTTACTTTATTTTATTAGAAGCGATGTAAAGTATCTTAGCATCGGGAAGGTAGTGACTCTTTGTTACGTTCATTCATCTGTCTGTAGCCTGAAAATTTAACATTTTAACTTAAGTTTATTTTGTATGATATGCCACGGATCTTTGAGAAGCACTTTTCTGGAGAGCAATTTAACATCGGCAAAGATGTCGTAAACTACGCCCTTCTTGACATTCCACATTCTCGTTCGCTTCATTGCCATTGTCAGGGTGTTTCTTCTTCTTCATAGTACGCTGTTTACAGCGATATTTACGTTGCACTGATTTAATTTGTTAGCCAGTGGCTCAGTGCATCCGATTTCAACAGGCGTTTCTGTAGGGTTGCCCTCCTTAGCCTTTGGCTGTGCCCAGCCTAACTGCAAGGCAGCAGTTGTTTTTGGTCAGAGTTGTCTCTCTTGGGAAGTTGTCTTGCAGGACTATCGAGTCTTCCCTACTCGTGTCTATAGCGTTTGGCAATGATATGATGGACTATGTACTAGTTTGTACTATCCCGGAAGAGAGGCAGTCCAGTGTGACTTTTTCCCAGGATCGTCACGTCCTGCCAGAAACGTAGCATATGCATATGAGTGAGGTATCTTTTTGCTCGCTCTATTTTCTCGGCTCATCTGCAGTGATGGTACGCCTAGCATTCCCCGCCACCCGGGAGCTTGCCACCATAGGACAGGAGGTGCAGTGTCCGCTGGACTGCATCTCTTCTGCGTCCATTGGAATGACTGATGCAAAGAGCGAGGAAGGAGTGCATTTTACCAGGTGCATTCCTGCGGCTCGATCGGGCCGGGACACAAGCCCCAGCCATGTCGTAGCCTCCCATCTCAGCGGTGCTGAGATTTTGGGCGGGATTCTGGCTTAGAGGCGTTCGGCCGTAATCCCTCAGATGGTAGCTTATCAGCCAAGCACGTGGACCAAATGTCAGCGACCTGTGATTCCTCTCGAAATAGTGCATTTGACCAGGTGACAAGCCTAGTCTTGCACGGAGATGTTGTCCGCCTAGGGAGCGGACATGGTCAAGGGTTGAGTCTCAGCAGTTCGCAGTGAGGTAGCTGATCTACTGCTTAGGGCACCCGACCGAGAACTAAGTCTTCTACAAATGATTTCATTCCTCATCGCCGTATGGGGTGAATATCGAGCAGCTCCCCGCCCGCTTTTATCAGCGGACGGCAGAGACCTCATTCTGCGGCTTGACCGGGCGGGGCTGGAGCGTGACCCCGAGGTCCCCACAATGACGAAGCCTCCCTTTGCATTCGTGCTGGGCTGCTTTTGGGCGGGATTTTTGGCTTAGAGGCGTTCGGCCGTAATCCCTCACCTCGAACCGTTGGCTTATCCACCTAGTACGTGAACCAAAATGTCTGCGGCTCCTCTCGGGCTTAGCAGGATTACCGTAGCAGAGCATTGTCATTTGTAGGGTAAAGCTGACCTGTCTTCAGAGGGTCTATTTCCAGCGTCAGGGTGTTTGACCAGTGCCAGTACGACGTTCAACCGTGACGGTTTGGTCTATCTTTCGCAAAAAGATGTATCAAGCAATAATCTTGCCACTGGCCCAAGGTAACTCGGAACAAGAGGGTGAGATTAATGACTAGCGTATGCTCTTTCTCAGTATAATCCAAAATACAGCTTGCGATGTGCAATAATTATTTAAAAAACTATATCCTTTAATAAGAAATCACATAAACAACCGTTTCGATTCATTATGTTTGATTCGTTGAAGACATTTTAAAGCCGTTGTTTCCTGTTTTTATGTGAACGCCATTTTGCAGACGACGAAAAAAAGGTGTTTGCATGCAGTGCCCCTGAAAGGCGTAACATTTGTGCAGCTACATTTGAGATTCGAATATCGAAAAGGAAAATTTTGCTCCTAATTGTCACAAAATTTAAATCCTAATCGAATACTTTTTGGCCGAGTATTTACAAAATTGTTGATAGTCATGGATTTCTGGTCTCATGATCTATGTGGGTTCGGTAAGAAACAGGTACATTCCTGGAGCCGAGGTAACGCAGTGGTTAATGCACTGACTTCCAAGCCGAACGGTCGGGGTGCCGTTTCCAGTTGGTGCGGGATTTTTTTTCAATCGCAAAATGAAACAAAGAGTCGACCCAGCCTCAAAACTTCTGCACGAAACTAATCTGGGACATAAGGCCGGCCGATGTGAAGTTCAGCACATCACCACTGGTGTGTCTTTGGTCAAGACAAGTATGCGCCTAAACACCATATACAACAATGGTGTGTCTTTGGTCAAGACAAGTATGCTCATAAACAATATATGCAACAATGGTGTGTCTTTGGTCAAGACAATTATGCCCCTAAACACCATATTCCAATATATAACACTAGTGTGTCTTTGGTCAAGACAAGTATGCGCCTAAACACTATATACAACAATGGTGTGTCTTTGGTCAAGACAAGTATGCTCATAAACAATATATGCAACAATGGTGTGTCTTTGGTCAAGACAAGTATGCGCCTAAACACCATATTCCAATATAGAACACTGGTGTCTTTGGTCAAGACAAGTATGCGCCTAAACACCATATACAACACTAGTGTGTCTTTGATCAAGACAAGTATGCCCCTAAACACCATATTCCAATAAACAACACTAGTGTGTCTTTGGTCAAGACAAGTATGCGCCTAAACACCATATACAACACTAGTGTGTCTTTGGTCAAGATAAGTATGCGCCTAAACACCATATACAACACTAGTGTGTTTTTGATCAAGACAAGTATGCCCCTAAACATCATATTCCAATATACAACACTAGTGTGTCTTTGGTCAAGACAAGTATGCGCCTAAACACCATATACAACACTAGTGTGTTTTTGATCAAGACAAGTATGCCCCTAAACACCATATTCCAATATACAACACTAGTGTGTCTTTGGTTAACACAAGTATGCGCCTAAACACCATATACAACACTAGTGTGTCTTTGGTCAAGACAAGTATGCGCCTAAACACCATATACAACACTAGTGTGTCTTTGGTCAAGATAAGTATGCGCCTAAACACCATATACAACACTAGTGTGTTTTTGATCAAGACAAGTATGCCCCTAAACACCATATTCCAATATACAACACTAGTGTGTCTTTGGTTAACACAAGTATGCGCCTAAACACCATATACAACACTAGTGTGTCTTTGGTCAAGACAAGTATGCGCCTAAACACCATATACAACACTAGTGTGTCTTTGGTCAAGATAAGTATGCGCCTAAACACCATATACAACACTAGTGTGTTTTTGATCAAGACAAGTATGCCCCTAAACATCATATTCCAATATACAACACTAGTGTATCTTTGGTCAAGACAAGTATGCGCCTAAACACCATATACAACACTAGTGTGTTTTTGATCAAGACAAGTATGCGCCTAAACACCATATTCCAATATACAACACTAGTGTGTCTTTGGTCAAGACAAGTATGCGCCTAAACACCATATACAACACTAGTGTGTTTTTGATCAAGACAAGTATGCGCCTAAACACCATATTCCAACATTCAACACTGGTGTGTAAACGGGATTTTTGTTATTTCTCGGCCTCATGTTGTATATGCGTTTCGGTAAGAAACAGGCATATTCCTTGAATCAAAAATGTAAAGATTTCGGGATTTAGCGATCTCAAATGGTTGCACATTTCTGGTGGATATTATATTCGAACTACTTAATTAAACTATCAGCTTGGAGAAGAAATCATATAATTCACGAGATACATCTCGTCTCCTTGACACATCGTCTTCTTCGAAACATTACTGCCACTGGAGAAAGGCCAGCGAATGATCTCCAAGTATTGTTATTTGCTTAAACTCCAGCAGACAAAGCCAATCGAACAGAATTTCTCGCACGTTTCCCTTCCATTCGCCCACAACACATACGATATCAAGCTGTTTCACATTCCTTTTGACGAAGAAGTGGGCACAGTGTTAGAAAATATTTAAATAAGACAGGGGCCAGAAACCTATGGTCCATGGGTCCACAACAAATCGCCCATGGGTCCACAAGCTATGAGCCACGGATAAATAACCCATGACTCACGGATCAGCAACCGATGACCCACGTGTCGACAGCGTAGGAACCACGGGACGGATCAGGCGCTTCAGACGAAAATATCCGACTTGCAATCACAAAGCTAAATATTATTCAAGTTGTGAAAACTTGAACCATTGTAACCATTTGCCCGTATTACACAGTATTGATAACAACAATTCATGACACTTACTTAGTAGCTAGCTACTGTTATATTAAAGAAGTATTCACAAACATATTATTTGTTCAACAGATATTAATGTATATTTCTTTTAAATATTTAATCACATTCTTTTAATAGTACAGACTATTTTTTAAATAATTTTTTAAATATACTTTTAAAATGGGGAGGAAGACTAACGTCTCGTCAGGCGTAATATATTGGCCAAGACCCTCACCACGGCTTCCTAGTAGCCCTCCCTGGAAACGGGCTGTTTTCATGGTAGCCTGACTAACGAGGTGAGGGATCGACGTAATCTCTGTAGTAGTGAGTGACACTCAGATGAAGCCAAGCATAGCACAATCGCCGG
This sequence comes from Ariolimax columbianus, assembly GCA_036924085.1. NCBI lineage: Eukaryota > Metazoa > Mollusca > Gastropoda > Stylommatophora > Arionidae > Ariolimax > Ariolimax columbianus. The sequence continues at coordinate 128,854,868 of JAVGWX010000003.1, read as the reverse complement.
GAACAACCCTTGTCCACTTTCATCAGCACGCTCGGGATATGAGGACAGCTACTGCAACTTGCCAATTAACGCCCTTTTTAGAACGCACAAAAGAGTACTCATTGTGGGCATTCGCAAAGAACAACAATTTTTAAAAATAATAATGTCATATTTACATGCATGGAGTAGCTTTGTTCTGGGGAAGATTTATTTTAATAGGTTGTGATAGATGTGTAGAACATCTCTGTAACGTATTAATATCACTAGCAATACCCGTGCACAAATTGTGTCCGTCAGTCAGACTGTACAATCGGTAAGAAACAACAGTAATTTAATATTAGTCTCCTTCCCACACCCAAAGCCTGCCTCACATTCCCAGTCACACCTGGTGGAATCAACTGAGCTGACTAGCACGCAATGTATCGAGACTATGCGTTACCAATGACCTCAGACCAATTCAATGTTGACAATTCGTGAAGTTCATTTTGATATTAATGCACAATGATTCACAACAGGGGCACTAATCAGTCGCAAAAGAGATTTCGAAAACATAACATATAGAATTGTCTAATTCATTGTTTGTGAATGTGTTCATGTAAATTAGTAGTTCAATATCAAGCCCCACTATCAAACAAATCATCTCAAACATTGAAACAGTCTTGAGCAAGCAAAGAAGGTTGAAGTTCATCAACTTACATCAGTCTAAAAATGAAATGTTTGATTTTCCAAAAAGAAAGTAAAGAATCTGACAGAAATGCAAGTGCCAGCCACGTCATGTATAACTGAATAACAGAATACGTGACGGGGATCTCGTACAGAAGTGTTTAATTATTGCATTAAATAATCGCTATCAAAGAAATACGACTGTTTTCCAAATGTCTGTCTCTCTGTAGCAAAGAATAATGGAAATACAATCAGATGTCAAGGGGATCCAGATGCTGAGCAGCGCACGAGCTGCAGTGGTCAGCGACCCATAGCTGACTGCTAGCATCAGGGCCAGCGAAACAGAGCTGCCAAGACTCTTCTACACCTTCACTCGGGGATCCTGGATAACAGGCTGCAGCAGGGCAGACTGGCTAAGGAGAAGGGATCGAATAGGGAAGGCTAACCCGGTACTGAAAAAATGATTGCTGAAGTCTAATGTGTTGGACCGAAAGGTGCAAATATTGCAGTCAAGCTGTAAACTACGACACAACGCATTCCGTTCTCTTGACTACATTCTGCTACTTAAGCCCTTTTAGGGTTTGGTAGCTGGAGATTGAGTACGAACGAAGCCAAATCAAGATGTCAACAATTCTTTAAAAGCTGCTGCATAAAATTTCGGTATTTCTAAATCGCGCTCAGTAAGAGTACAGTTATCCAAAACCCGTATATCTTGCAAAATTAGTGCGTAGAATAACCTCAACATCCAGCATTCTTTAAGAGGCTGTTGGACCGATACCTTCGACTAACCCAGAGGCAAGTATTTGTGAAGCATTGCTCGGGTGTGCTACAGCCGCTAAGCTGAATTTACTAAAGCCTGTACGCGCAATTATCAACAGAGTGCCATTCAGTGTCTGAGGAAAGTGATAATACCAGCTTGAAAGTAATATGCAAGGCCTTCAAATATTACAAAAAGTCAGATAAGTAAGTCAGTAAATAAGTAGGCCCTTTAAGTCATGACTGACAATACGATGACACCACTCTAGGAATAGTAGCTCTGAGTTGGCTTATTCTTGGCGTTTTCGTTTCGCATCGTTGTGTCGCAGAAACTTCTTTTCTCCCATACTGAGTTGACTCTTTAATGTTCATCTCCACTTGGATCGGTTTCCAGTATCGTCTTCCCGGAATGCCAGATTTATGTTCAGTGCCTTCGTCTACCGTTTATATAAGTGCACTTATAAACCACGAGCAAATATTGTGTGTTTAACCTGTCTAATTTGAAAGTCCAGCTGACGTAGTAGAAAGGGCAGTTAGTCTGATCTCTCGAGGATTGAAGGCTTGTGATTTACATCTTTAGTCTGAAGCAGAGACTTCATTCTATGTCTCAGCAGCCAAGGTGTTATGAAGAAAAGCCTGAAGAAATAGTTACATTTGTTAAAAGTAAAAATGTGATGATGATGATGATGATAAAGATGATGATGATGAAGAGGAGGATAATATTGATGACTATGATACGGATGTTGATGATGAAAATGGTGATGATGTAAAGTGCCGTCTCCGCATCTAAGATTGGCTGTAGGGAACCTCTAACATGCTGTTTCTTGCTTTGATGGCACACGCCGGCAGACCGCTATTAGTCCACCCCTTTATGTCGCTCTCCTTTGTAGCGCTGTCTGCCTCTTTTCCCGCCTACCTTCAAACTTTCCTTTCAGTATTGTTTTCGGGAGCACACCGTGTGTATGTCCAACATTCTTGATTTATCAATTCCCGTATTCCACTTCCCATTCCTAATCTCGGCAGGAATTCTTTATGTGTTAGCCTTTCTTTCCACGAAATACGACCCATTCTTTATTTGTGTCGTTCTAATGTCTGCACATCGCCCACGTCTCCGCGCGGTGTAATAATGATGGATATACATAACACCTGATAACATTCATTTTTAGTTTATTTGTTATCTTCCTGGATATCAATATGTTTCTCATGCTGTTAAACGTTGTTTGGCCATTTTATTATTCACTTCCCTTTCGCAGCAACCATCACGTTTCATTACCTGCCCAGCAACTTTTTACGTTTTCCAGAACCTCCCAGTTTACTGCGATGAAAAATGTGAATGCATGCTCGTAATGTGGTCATACAAAATGGTTTTAAAATATGACCTTTCTCGCGCATTTAACACATTTAAACAGCTTGTAAGAAATCAACTGATACAGGAGATGTATGAAAACATCCTTACCTTGGAAACAAATCTACGACTAAGATAAAGGCAGCTTGCAAGATACGCGGATAACAAATGAAAGACCCAGTTGACTGACCTGTTTAGCTGACGTTAAGTATCTGGCCTCATTCAGAGTCACCGCGAGAGTTGAAAGTGAGACAAATAGAATGAAAGCGCACACCTCTTCTTCTTCTTTAATCGACTGATGATATGCCTCTAGTCCGGTGAGGTTCACGATCAACTGATGCTATGCCTCTAGTCCGGTGAGGTTCACCATCAACTGATGCTATGCCTCTAGTCCGGTGAGGTTCACCATCAACTGATGCTATGCCTCTAGTCCGGTGAGGTTCACGATCACCTGATGCTATGCCTCTAGCCCGGTGAGGTTCACAATCACCTGATGCTATGCCTCTAGCCCGGTGAGGTTCACCATTACCTGATGCTATGCCTCTAGCCCGGTGAGGTTCACCATCACCTGATGCTATGCCTCTAGTCCGGTGAGGTTCACGATCACCTGATACTATGCCTCTAGCCCGGTGAGGTTCACCATTACCTGATGCAATGCCTCTAGCCTGGTGAGGTTCACGATCACCTGATGCTATGCCTCTAGCCCGGTGAGGTTCACCATCAACTGATGCTATGCCTCTAGCCCGGTGAGGTTCACCATCAACTGATGCTATGCTTGTAGTCCGGTGAGGTTCACGATCACCTGATGCTATGCCTCTAGCCCGGTGAGGTACACGATCAACTGATGCTATGCTTGTAGTCCGGTGAGGTTCACGATCAACTGATGCTATTGCTTCTAGTCCGGTGAGGTTCACGATCAAGTTTTCCAAGCATGGTCTCTGAACAGCTTGACATATCAATATTACAGAAATACAATAAACGTATATAATGGTTATTTACATTCTATTATTACTATATATGTTGTACGACTGGACCAGTCATGGATGTGACCGATCGACGCAACGGGCCTCAGAGGCCTAAGTGAACATGATTATTATTATTAAAAGACGAAAGATGGCCTGGTGCGGGCACGTCGCGAGGTCCAACGGAATTACCAACTCGGTACTCTTTGGTTCCGTACCGGGACAGAGAGGACGAGGACGTCCAAGGAAGAGATGGGTGGACAACATCACTGAGTGGTCAGGCCTTCGTCCCGGTGAGATACGACAGGCGGCGAGAGATAGAGAGGAATGGCGTGGTATTTTGGGAATGTCTTCATGTGTGCCCCAACGGCCTGATGGGTTACGGGATGAACTGAACTGAACTGAAGAGAGCTAGTTGAGTTAGATATTGGGACTTTCACAATTAGATACCTTCATACCAAAGGAGTGTGTGTAGATCATTTTAAACATTTCCACACATACCTTCATACCAACGGAGTGTGTGTAGACAGTGTTAAACATTTCCACAGATACCTTCAAACCAACGGAGTGTATGTAGATAATGTTAAACGTTTCCACAGATACCTTCAAACCAACGGAGTGTGTGTAGATCATTTTAAACATTTTCACACATACCTTCAAACCAACGGAGTGTGTGTAGATAATGTTAAACATTTCCACAGATACCTTCAAACCAACGGAGTGTGTGTAGATAATGTTAAACATTTCTACAGATACCTTCAAACCAACGGAGTATGTGTAGATAATGTTAAACATTTCGACAGATTTGTGATTTTTTTTAAATGTGAAGCATAAGGAAGGATGATTCTGTTCCTTGTAATATAACATGGGCCAATTGCTTTAACGAATGTAAGAATGAAGAGTTATTCTCAAAACTGTTAGTAATTGCTCAATTTGCTTATCTTTCCAAAACCACCACAAAATGCATTTGTTGACAATAATTTTTTAATGATAAAGATGCAGTGGTTTGAGGATGAAAATTTTATATTGATCCAATTCGGTAGCTGATGCTCGAAAAATTCAATTTCAGTTGCATTTTATTCATACGTTAAGTAAATCTTTCACGTGTAGCTTTTTTATTTTTTTATTATTTTTTACAGGTTAACAATCCAAATAGGAATGGTTAATTAATTAAATTTGAAAAATACCATTACAATATTTAACAAGCTATTAGTTTCCAGCGACGGTGCTACTACTATAATATCAATACTACAATATCAAAATTATTGGGATACATTTTTAACAAACGGGAAGGTCATTTCTAAAATTCCTTGGAGAATGTAAAAGTATGTTTTAGGTATCATAGGGAAAGGCGTCCTCAAAAGTCCTGATTTTTCGACTCAAATGTCCTCATTTTCAGGGTTAGATGAAGCTTTAAGTGGATATAACTTGCCGTGCACTCCCTGACATAGACTCTGGACCCTGTCCGGAAGTAGATTGCCGACACCAGGTCTAGTACGTGTGTTAGCTCTAGTAGTCTGCGGGGAATCAGAGCTAATCGCAGTTCCAAGAAAGATGACTGTCTTGTAACCAGTTATTTTAATCGATTAAAGTATTGATTGAAGAATTCAGCTGCGGAAAGATTCGCCTAAAGACTTTACCAAGGATTGGATTCGATTAATAGTCTTCATTTCTGATTGCGTTTCTCTTAGCAAATAATAGAGCTTCCCGCTGCAACCGGGATTCACTTAACGATTCGTGTGAGAGTGGTAAACGCTGAAACATGAGAAGCGCTAATGGCTGAGCATGTTCGCTGAAAGCTAGCTTTGATAATATTACATTACTTGCACGCAAATAATAAGGGAGAATGTTGACGAAATTAAACATTATAATAAATCAATGAACACAACAATATTATTTAGGTTTATATTTATTGTTAACTTTACACATATTTATTTTTACATCAACTGTTTAAACTGTTCAAAATACGATTTTATGTCTTTAAGTAACGCAAATTATTACATATTTATAGTCGGCAAAACACCTACATTATATCATTACAATATGTATACTCGGCAAAACAACAACATTATATCATTCCAATATTTATACTCGTCAAAACAACTACATTACATCATTACAATATTTATACTCGGCAAAACAACTACATTATTTAATTCCAATATTTATACTAGATAAAACACCTGCATGACATCATTTCAATATTTATATTAGACAAAACATCTACATTAAATCATTCCAATACTTATACTAGACAACATATCTATATTTTATCATTCCAATATTTATACTAGACAAAACATTTAGATTACATCATTTCAATATTTATCCTATACAAAACACATACATTATATCAAATCAATATTTATACTATTCAAAACACGTTCATTATGTAATTCCGATATTTGTTGTCGACAAAACACCTGTATTATAGATTTTCAATCTTTATTCTCATCAAAACACATAATTTATATATTTCCGATATTTACAGTTGACAAAATGCCAACATTATATCATTCAAATATTAGACAAAACACCCACATTTTATCATTTCAATATTTATACTATACAAAAGACGTTGGTTATATGATTTCGATATTTATAGTCGACAAAACACCTACACTATATCATTTCAATATTTATACTAGACAAAACACCTACATTACATCATTCCAATGTTTATACTAGACATCTACATTATATAATTCCAATATTTATACTAGACAAAACACCTACATTACATCATTCCAATGTTTATACTAGACATCTACATTATATAATTCCAATATTTATACTAGACAAAACACCTACATTACATCATTCCAATATAAACGATATATCATGCAAGTGCATATGTTATTTAAATAATGATATTCTCTTTCTTCTCATTTTCGTTAATGCTGTTAGATATATGCCCGGTCATCGTTATTTTCTATCCATGTTCAATTCCACTGTTTTCTTGGTCTTACTCTTGCTCTGCTGTGTCATGACAAGCTAGTGCCGCACGTGGGTTCGTATGCTTGTTTGATATTTATCCAAAACATGCTGCTTTTCTGTATGTATATGTTAATATAAATGTCGTTGTGCCTGCTTTATGTCGAACGTATTCGTTTCTCACTCTGACTTTTGTAATGTCATTGAGCATGCTTCACGAGCCACATTTTCAAATGTTGCTATCTTACGTGTGCATTTCTCAGGATATTTGTCACACACTCAGATATTGAAATCAGAGAGTTGGTTTCAATATACATTTCATCATTTGTCTTTTTGTTTGCATTGTAATGCTGGTCCTAGTAATTGTTTGTCATTGCATTTGCTTTTTTTTTGTTTTAGTTCTTGCTATCATATTTCTATCCATTTTCAATTGTCTGCAAAATGTGCCTCCACGACATCTTAATTCACCACCTCTAAACTGGCTGTGTTTCTTATACGGTTATGTAATTTGTGTTTTGTTTTGCTGGTTTTCACATCTCCTGAACATGCCATATTACATTTCATATTATATTTCTCGCATGCTTTACTTATAACGTTCGGATGATTTTGGAGAATATTTTCTTCTGGACGAATGACACTGAACCTTGACTGATGTCCAGATGTACGGCAATTTCATTCACAGTCAATCGGGGGTTTTCCTTCACCTGGTGGTCAATGGCTGCAATAGACTTTGTGATCACTACTCGGTGGGGCTGACCCGGTCGTGAATAGTATGTCACAGAACTCACGCTGTTTTCGAACGTACCTACTCCCCTCATACACTTGCTGGAGTGCATTGTATGCATCACAGTACTGGATCTTCATTCTCCGGTGAATTTCTACAGGTTTCACCCCTTCGCGGCTAAAACAACGGATAACAGAACACTGTCCCTCTTTTGTGCATGCCAATATTGGTGGCGGCCATCTGTTAATTGCAATTAGGACGTAATGGCACGTGCAGTACACTCTCGACATCATTAGCAACTATATTAACAAGTTATAATACAAAGGCATGATTTTTCTCATTTCTATCCCACTTTTAAGATTTTAAATTGAGCCTTCACGAATATATTTACATATATATATATATATATATATATATATATATATATATATATATATATATATATATATATATATATGTATATATGTATATATGTTATTGGTC